>OX336416.1:87148922-87163922 GCA_946903255.1 Schistosoma spindalis
GGCGTCGTTCTATTTGTTTCATCCCATTGTTATTTAAGACTACAATTGATCAGTCTCATGTTGCCAAGTGAATTTAAACTGCACTTCATTGCACAAGCAGATGGCTATCAAAACTCAGTAACTAAATGGTTAACGTGATGGTGTCTGAAGTGAACAGTACTTGGTTCTAGACCCAAAGTGAACATCAACTCTGGGATGTACGTACATCCAGCTGACAAGTTTTAAATAGAACGAAACACATGTCTTGGATTCGATTGCTATTCACTATCCATCTTTGCTTGAACTACTTCATGTAAGTAATTTAAATATCACACGTTGTAGACAACTGACAAGTAAAATGAATTCATACTATTCTACTCAAATCTCTAGTCTATTTAAGTTCCTAAACCATATGAAATTTTTACAATGAATTTCGATAAATGGATCTGTGATCTCACGGTCAAAAAGTTACTTAAGGATAATAAACCTTTTAAAGGTCTATTGAAAAGCTTTTAGCAATGGTATCTGATGAAGGAATATAATTCTTTCAATGTGGTTTATTGAGAGAAGTATATGTTTTCTAATATTCATAGAAAAGAAAGATCACAAATAAATAAACTGTATAAGAATGATAAAAAAAAACCCCTTGTATTTTGTCCATTTCATCTTTGAAATTGATGAATGAGTCAAGTTGGCTATTCCGATATTCTTACGTCTGTTACTCTGCCTGGAGCACCTCTTGGGCTACTGCCGGTCCTAAGTCCGGATAAAGGAGGAGGGTTGGACATGGGGTTAGCGACCTCATCCTGTAGAAAACTAACTCGCTAATGAATTGCTAACCAGAAATTTAACAGCATTATAGATTATTTCACCCTAAACTGCATAATCAGTTAGTAGGCATTTTAAAAAAAATTAAAGAAGGAACGAATCGAGTGAAGAAATTTCTGTTCAATTAGCTCTATATCATAGCTCTACATTAATACCTATATCTATATGACTTACAATAATGAAATAATACTCATCGAGTAGATACGTTACGTAATAATTATACAATGACATATCAACTATAAACTAACATTGAGTATATTGGAAGCAATAGGATTGTAATGATCAATAATCATGGTTGACCGATAAATCCTGGGTTCAAATCCCGGAAGGCTAGATCGTGAATACTCACTAATGAGGAGTCCCATACTAAGACAAAACGGCTGTTCAATGCTTCTAGGTTTTCCATGGCTGTCTAGTTTTAATCGACTTATAAATTCACCTATTAAATAATCAAAGTAATTCTTCGAAATACAAACAATTTCCACGTTACATAATATATAAAAAGAGAAGAAGGAACTAACAATATATTTTGATGAATGTTCAGTGGTATAGTAGTTATGCAAGAATCAAGGGATGAATGTTGAGAATAAGTAAAATACAAAAAAAAAATGAAAGAAATAGGTAAAAATAGTTTATTAAAGGTCTGCTTTAAACTCTCCTATACCGATGGCTAAGGTGGTGAGAGTGGTTGTACAAAACTTCTTTTGAATGCTGCAAAGGTTAGGTTTGTGAATATGGATTGAAATGACTTCAACTATGTACAAAAGATGCACTCGTAAACCATGTGGAAAATTTGATGGAATATGGTGGATAACCTTGAAATCTTTATTCTATTCAACTTGATGACTTATATCTACTAAGTGAACCAATACAATCACTCTTACCTATCTTTTATTCAACCACAATGAATGGTGTTCTGTTATACGATGACAAACTTGCAGAATTGCACGCCCCATATATATTAGTGTAGAGCTATAGTGAAAGATTAATTGGAAAATAAATTTCGGTGAGACTATAATTTATGGACGAACCAATCACGTATAAGATGACAGATCTCGGATTTTGACGAGAAATTCACTCATCTATTTGGAAAAATAGAGTTATAGCATTATAGCTTATGTCAGTTCGTGATAAAAACCTTAAACCTAAATCCTAACCTTAACTATCAAGTGTAAATCGCAATTCTAATTCCTCACACAGGTTTATCACGCTCATTTGGTCCTATTTATTAGGTGGACACTATGAAAGTCAGTTTATCGTCGCTCAAAAATTGTTCATAAATCGTAGTCTCACCGGAACTTTATCACTCGATTCGTTCCTTCATTATTAACTAAATGTCTAACCGGGACTTTTCACTACAAAATAAATGAACTATTATTTTCCACTGGTTAGTGTTTTTTTAGCGAGTTAATTTTCTACGGGATGCAGTCGCTAACGCCATGCCCACTCCTCTTCATTTATCCGGGCTTAAAACTGGCAGTAGCTCCTAAAGGGACTTTAGGAGGAGTGCATCTGATGCACATGTGAGAACGCGGATTGAAAAAGCAAGAGTAGCATATTTAAAAATGAAGAACATCCGGAACTCAAAACAACTCTTTGTCGAACAACACCAAAGTTAGAATTTTCAATAAAAATGTCAAGACAGTTCTACTCCATAGGGCGGAAACCTGGAGAACTGCGAAAGCCATTATCCAGAACATACAAGTGTTTATTAATAGTTGTCTACGCAAAATACTTCAGATCCGTTGGCCGGATACTATTATCCGCAGAACAGAATCGGTTTGAGAATGCTGGTTGTTGGCCTATGCTCCATTCAGGAGTAAACAGGTGTCAGTAAGTAAGTAATTATTTTCCATAATTTACATCAAATAACTAGACTGAAATTAAATTAAATTCTAATTGGTCATTTTTAACAGTCTATCTAACAACCAATCAAAATGAAGCAATCTCCTATGTTGACATGACAACAACTTTGAATATAATTTTAACCAATCAATGAATTCCTTCAATTTATAATAATGATAATAATAATAATCATAAGCACCGTTGCCATTTGAATTCATATAAATATTACAAAAATAAACCAAAGCTTAGTTACTACTCAATAACCAATCAAATCTATTTGTACAATAGACATTTCACAATAATAGTAATAGTAGTAGTAGTTAGGCAAACCAAAACATTTAATGAAAACAAGAACAACAACAACAACAACAGTTCCCCCACCACCACCAACACCCCCCCCCACACACACCAATGACACTCTAAATGATTAAATAAAGAAAAATCATACAAAGAATAATAATAATAATAATAATACTAATAGTAACCATTGAATGAATTCAATCATTTCATTTATTATATAATTTTAAAAAAAAAATTCATTATAAAATTGATTATGATAAATGATAAATTGCCAAAATGTAATAATATACATGAAAGAGATCATGTCTCATTTATACAATCAATTATATCAGTGATTCTATTAAGTATAATATGTTTATTAGGTATTATTGGTAATAGTTTAGTTATAATTGTTTATTGTATAAAACCTAAACCTTATACAAATCGTTACATGATTCCTCATACAATGATCAATAACCATATGAAATCAAATATCAATAATAATAATAATAATAATAATAATAATAATAATAATCCCTTGGATACTACTATGACAAATAAATTAAACTCTAATTCAACATCATTCAATATAATAAAATCTTATCCATTACCATTATATAGAAATAAATTAAATCAACAAAATTTAATATTATTACTTGCATTTATTGATTTATTAACATGTTTATTTATATTACCATGGGATATATATCGTGTTGCAAATTATGCATATGATGAAACTATTCCTATATTCATTAAATATGATCTATATAGTAACCAAAATGATTCTTTTATAAATCAAACTGGAATAAATACTAATAATGATAATAATAATAATAATAATAATGATAAAGGATTTTATGCCAATTATAAATTAAATGCTATACTTACATTATTACGTAATATTATATTTGCATGTGAAGGTAGTGTATTAGCTGCAATTGCATTTGAACGATATATGATCCTTGTTAAACAAGGAGGTATATGTAAATCAATATGTTGTCATTTATTGAATAAAATAGACAATAATAATAATAATAATAATAATAATAATAATATAAATTATATTCATCCTATTAAAATGACTTCATTATTCTCAAAGGGTACATCTAATTATGGTAACTCGAATGAAATAAAAACATCATCACAATTAATGAACTCAACCAATTCCACTAATATGAAATATAAAACTAATCAATTATGTCCATCAAATACATGTATCATTTCAATATTGATGATAGTTACTATAGGAACATGTTTATTGGAATGTATATTGATTATATTTGATTTAAGTAAATGGGATTGTCAATTAACAGAGAAATTTCGTGAATTAATCAATCAAATCTATATTTTATTAACTTTTATATCATTTATTATTATTACATATTTATATGTAAGAATATTTATAACAGTTCGAGAGAATGATTTACGTAAACAACGATGGTTAACTACTACTACTACTACTACTACTACTAATAATAATAATAATAATAATAATAATACTAGTACTACTAATTATTCATCAATGAAATTATTCAATAAATCTAATTCATTTTTACAATCATCAATAGATGATAGTGAAATAGAACCAGTATTCAAGATGACTAGGGAAAATGAATCCACTTCAACTGTTCTATCAATTGATTCAAAAAACAATTGTGAACACGATTGTGGTACATCACAATCAATAAGATATGGATTACCATTTAGATTAGTTAAACAATTAAGTTGTGATCAAATAATGACAAAACAACAACACGACCATCATCATCATCACCACCACCACCAACAACAACAACAACAACCACAACAGCAATGTTATCAACAACATAATTTACAAACAACTATACAATGGAATACATTAAAAAAAAGACGTATCATATTAAAAACACCATCTATATCAACATTATTTGAACATCCACATGATAAACAAGAATCGAATAGATCTATTCTAACAAAATATAAATCAATTATGAATACTGGAACAACAACAACAACAACAATACCGTCCCCAATATCACCATTCTCGGTTAATCGTTTAGTCTCTAAACGTGTAACACGTAGTCATCGTACAGGCTTAATGATATTTATTTCTACTGTAATATTTTATGCTACATTATTTCCTGTTTTATGGGTACATTTTAAATTCTGGTGGAAATATACCACCACCACCACCACTACTACCCCGACCCCCACCACCGCTATCAGCACCACCACCATCACGAATTACTCTACTAATAATAGTATTCATCCAAACAATCGATTCAATAATATTACAAAATTCATGATAAATAATCAAGAGAATGATGGAAGTTTCATGACAACGGTACATCATGAATTCTATTATGTCAATAATGCTGTGAATTTTTTTATTTATTCATTATTGAATCAAAGTTTCCGTGCAAAATTAAAACGTTTACTTGCTAAATATTGAATATTGAATAAGATAATTAAAACAAAACTAAATGATGGATTATTATTATGATTATTATTAGATTTTATATATTGACACATTGAAAAGAACTTACTTACTAACTTACTTACTTACTTACTTACGCCAGTTACACCTCACAAAGGAGCATAGGCCGCTCATCAGCATCCTCCATACAACCATGTCTTGGGCAATCCCTTCCATCTCTTTCCAGTTGTTATTCATCCTTTTCATATCTGATTCTATTTCCCGATGTAATGTGTTCTTTAGCCTTCCTCTTTTCCGCTTCCCTTCAGGATTCCAAGTTAGAGCTTGCATCGTAATGCAGTTTGATGATTTGCGTAATGTATGTCCTATCCATTTCCATCGTCTTTTCCTAATTTCCTCTTCAACTGGAAGCTGGTTAGTTCTCTCCCACAAAAGGCTGTTGCTGATGGTATCCGGCCAATGGATGTTGAGTATCCTGCGTAAACAGCTATTGATAAATACTTGTACCCTCTTGATGGTGGTTGTTGTACTTCTCCAGGTTTCAGCTCCATACAGTAGAACTGGCTTGACACATTGAAAAGAAGTAAGCAAATAAACCAAAAAACAAATAATTCAATGATTTTTGGTTAGTTCATTTTTCTTCTTCTTCTTCTTCTTCTCTGACATTACTACTCATAAATATGATTATATAAGTAGTTGATTTAGATTGGATAAAAAAATGCTCTATTGATATTTGATGAATAATATATTGAGAATTTTGTCTGGTTAGTGTTTTTTGTTTTGTTTTTTTAAATAGAGAGTTAGTTTTCGCTAATCTAATGTCCAATCTTTCTATTATATCCACATTTGAGATCGGTAGTAGCTTCAAAGTGGTTTCGAGTGGAGAAGAATTGATACAACAATTGGATAAAATTAAGAAGGAAGGCATATGATAGAGTGGTTCATTGCTTATGCTCCATTAGGGTTAACAGGCATAAAGAAATGAATGAATGAATGAATGAATAGTGAGATTTTTACTGATATTAACCTCAACTAATGATCAGGGATCAAATTTTGGATAATTATTGTTTTCTATGTAATATTTAGTAGTGATCATCTGGATTTCTTATCACTTTTAGTTAAATATTAAATATAGGTAAGCATATTACCTGGTTAAAATGTATATGTTAATTAAGAAGTTCATAGCTTGTTAGGTTATTAGTGGGATCATTGTAAGTGATTCGACGATAATCAGTCAATTGAAGCTAGACCACAATGGAAAACCTGGAAGGATTGGACGGTCGCTTCGTCCTAGTATGGGACTCCTCAGCAGTGCGCATTCACGATCTCGCCCCCCTCCTGCGAGATTCGAACCCAGGACCTATCAGTCTCGCGCCAGGCGCTTAATCAACTAGACCACTGAGCCGGCATATAACGGTGTTAATGTCTAACTTCAACTAATTCACGAAGTTGCGCCACCGTACACCATTGTCTTCAGTGAGCTGATATCTCACAACAGACCTAGTTGAACTAATCAATATTGTAATAAATAGATGTTTCTTTTATAGGTGATATTTTCAACAGGTTAACTTTGACTATAGTATCATTGTAAATCACAAAGTACTAGATAACTCTTTTATCTTGGTAATGGGATAACATTTATATCTGACTGTAAGCGCCTAAACATTAAATCACGAGGATGAGATACCATAGAAAATAATTACGGCTTACGTTAATTTATACGGTGGCATGTATGCTATTCAAAGTAACTGATGACAACTATTCTTCCCTTGACAATTCGGAACTTTACAATTCATGATAACTCATTGGAAATTTAAGGACTCTTCTCGAAACAAGGTACTAATGATCATATTTATATTATTCATCAATGGATTAATTTGTGGTAGTTTGTGAGAGAGTAACTCATTGATGACAATGGTGGATGTGTTGCTTAATTAGTTGAGGTTAGACATTAACACCATTAGATGCCAGCCAGCTCAGTCGTTTAGTGGTTAAGCGCTCGCGCGTGACACTGATAGCTCTTAGGTTTGAATCCTGCGAAACGGAATTGTGGATGCGCATGGTTGAAAAGTCTAACATTAGAACTAAAACGGCCGTACAGTGCTTCTAGGTTTTCTATGGTGATCTAGCTTCAATTGATTCATGATCTCAACTACTAAAATTACTAGAAATATTTATTGATGAATATCAACGGTTGTAATTCTAGTTAGAAACCATTATCAGTCGAAGTTCAATCGTGTTAACCAAAAACGGAGTTATCAAAGATGACAACAAATATTACTTAAAAATATTCTATATTAAATGTTTATTCACTTATTGATTCATAACGAATTCAACTAGAGATATGAAGTAATGAACTCTCTACTGTTCTTTAGTATTCAGTAGTTTTTTTCAACTGTTATCAATTTTTTTTCCATAAAATGCTAACTGTCTTGTTCCACGAAACCGAAGAGTACTTAATTACTTACTTACTTACTTACTTACTTTCGCCTGTTACTCCTAATGGATAATAAACCGCAGACTAGCATTCTTCAATCCATTCTGTCATGGGCCTTTATTTCAAGTTCTATCCAATTTTTGTTTATTTTTCTCATGTCTGTTTCCATTTCTCGACATAATATGTTCTTTGATTTTCTTATTTCCCTTTGGCCTTGAGGATTCCATGTGAGGGTTTGCTTTTTGACTCAGTTGGATGCTTTCCTCAATGTATATTCTATCCACTTCCATCACTTCTTCCTGATTTTTTCCTCCACTACGATCTGGATTTTTCTCAAACGAAAGAGTATCTTCAATAAAACATTTATTGAGCTAAAACTTTCTTTTTAATCAATTAAGAATCATAATACTGTAGATCTGAACAATACTTAAAGAAATAGTGACCACTAGAGTGTAACCAGGTCTGTTTTGAGATAGTAACTCACTGAAGACAATGGTGGATATGTCGCTCAGATTCGTGGATTACTTGAAGTTAGACATTAACACCACTGGATGCCGACCGGCTCAGTGGTCTAGTGTTTAAGTGCTCGCGCGCGAAACCAGGAGGTCCTGGGTTTGAATCTCGCAGAGGTCAAAGTCGTGGATGCGCACTACTGAGGAGTACCACGATAAGACTAAACAGCCATCAATTGCTTCCAGGTTTTCAATAGTGATCTAACATCAATCGGTTGATGATCTCAATCAAAAACTTGACAATCTCCACAATCCCTAAACTGAAAATCACGTGTTCTTCATCTGAGTTGTGTTGAAATCCTTTAGAATAATAGACACTGAGAAGGGAATCTATTGTAGATATTTGTTGAAGGTAAATTAATGTTCTATACGTGTAAACATGGGAAACCTAACCGTTATAAAATTAGATGAAGTAAAACCGAGCATTATTAACAAGTTTTCGATTTGATATCAGATTTATTGATTTGTGATTTCAATTATGATTGTTTCATTCATACAGATAACCCTTTTAATGAATTTGAATAAGATAGAAATAAAAGTTATCAAAGAATAACATTAATCAATTATTGATTTATCGATTCTTAACTGGATTCATATTGTTCCATAATAAATATCAATGAATGAAAGTATTGTGATAGTATTGATTCGCATTACTATTGTCGTGAATAAAAACTTGATTGTTCTTTCGTTTCAACATCAATTATTCTTTGTTCTCATTCTTTTTTCTTTGATCTTCTTAACCTTCCACCTCCAGGCATTTCACTTTCGATTAATGATATGTACTACTTATATTTGTAGACATCAGTAGCACAGACCACACTATATATATATATATATATATATATATATATATATATATATATATATATATATATATATATATATATATATATATATATAAAACTCCGCCTGGAGTCCCTCCGGGGGCTACTGCCGGTTCAAAGCCCAGATAAAGGAGGAGGGTTGGGCATGGATGGGATTAGCGACCCCATCCCGTAGAAAACTAACTCGCTAAAAAAACGCTATATATATATATATAATTCAGTGTTAAGCCAAAGAAAAATAAACGAAGATAGAAAGCAGATCTCAGTTCTCTATTGTTCTAAATTCAATTATGACTCAAACTTCATCGAATAATATATATGAAATGTCTTGAAACACACTGACACAGTTAGATTATTATAATGTACATACAATGCATAACCTGGTCATAAATTGGAAAATATAAAAATACTATGGTCTGATCGTGAACCAGCCTCTGAATAAGTGGTCCTTAAAATACACAAGTGAAAAAGCAAGATTCTCAAATACAACACAGAGAACACCAATTGAATCATGCTTGATGAAGGAGCTAAGGAACAGGTAGAAACATTCACATATCTGAGTAGTATCATCGATGAACGTGGAAGATCTGGCGGAGAAGCAAATGCGAGAATTGACAAAACAAGGACAGCATTTCTACAGTTGAACAATATATGGAACTCAAAACAATTGAATAGAAGTCAATATCAATGTTAGAATCTTTAATACGAACGTCAAGACAGTTCTGATGTATGGAACTGAAAATTGGAGATCTACCACAACCAACATTGGAAAGGTATAAGTACTAAAAAGAATTAAAACTCAATATACTTGATATCCATTGTTGACCAGATATCACCAGCAACAGTTTATTGTAAGAGAAAACAAACAAACTTCCAGTTGATGAGGAAATTAGGAAAAGACATTGGAAGTAGATAGGAAACATATTTCGGAAATTATCAAACTGTACCACGAGGCAAGCCCTAACTTGGAGTCGTAAAAAGAAATGGGAAAGAGGATGCTGAAAAACACACTGCATCGGGAATCGGAAGTAGATATGAAACAGATGAATGGCAATTGCATCAAATTGGAAAGGATTGTCCAAGATAGTGTTGGATGTAGAATGCTGGTGGATGACCTATACTCCTCTACGAGCGGTAACAGGAGTAAGTAACTAATTCTCAACCAATTATGCATTAGAAATTTAAATACTTACCCTTTGTATGAAAATTTTAAAAGTTATGCATCTATATTATTTGTCCTATTATACTACTGACCACTATTTGTATATGAAAGCATAAATTCAGTTTGATTTGAATAGGTATTGTTACCTTTATTCTTTCAACGCGATTACATCTAAACTAATGAGTTCATCTAATTTCTGAATCATCCAGTATAATTTATTCACTTAATCAAATAGGTATTTTCTTCTGAAAAGCTGTTCCATCCTCTATGAAGATCCTACATTAGAATATTGGTTCGGTTAGTTATTATATTTATTCATAGTCTTGATTTATTGCTTAAATAGCTTGTGACTTAAGGCTATATCTAGGTAATCCGCACAGGATACGTATGTGCCAACATGAGACTGATCAATTGTAGTCCTAAATAACAATGGGAAGATACAATTATACAACAACAAGAGAATTTAAACTTCACCCCATTGCACAAGCAGGTCGCTATGAGGACTTAGTAGCTAAGTGGATAACGTGATGGCATTTGAAGCAAACGGTACTGTATTCGAGTCCTAGAGTGAACATCAACTCTGGGATTCAGATACATGCAGCTGCCGAGTCCAAGATAGAACGAAACGCGCTTTGTCGTGGATTTCACTGTTAGCCACTATCAATTTTTGTTTAAAAAGCTTGTGACTTAAGACTATATCGAGGCATCCGCCAACATGAGACAAATTTCATAAGCTATATTGCCAATTCATCAGTTTTTAGTCACATAATACTATTGATACTACTTATAAGTAATCATCATCATGTATTCACTAGTGACTGGTTTCATGAAGTATTTCCTAGAGATCTAGTAAGAAACTTTGATCACTGAAGTTCAACCATGTCTGTTGTGAGGCAGTAACTCACTGAAGACAATAGTGGAAGATGGGACAATTTTGTGGATTGGTTGAAATTAGACATTAATACCATTTGACTCCGGCTCAGTGGTCTACATGGTAAGCGTTCATACACGAAACCGGTTCTGAGTTCGAGTTCTACTAGCTATATCATAGGTGTACACTGTTAAGGAATCCTATAACAGTTTAGCGGTTATAATTAGTTCCTTATGCTTTACATTATAATTGTGTAAATGCCAATGTAGTCACCTATTTCTTCAAATAGTAAACAAAGAAGAAACGTGCAAAGAATTAAGATGGTTAACTTAGTATATTTCAGTAAGTTTCAAAGAAAAACGTGTATCTAGTTGAGAAATAAGGACTTCATAATTTCCTGAAGCTTACTGTAAATATGAAGTGATATTTGGAAGAAGATTAACATTATGAACTGGCTATAACTAAACACGGTAAAACTGTTTTGTCTCAGTGTAAGACAATACTCACAATACGGTCAAAGATCAAACTAGAACCTTCTGTCTCGTGGTAAGTACATTCAGCGCAGATCTTTCATTCAGATAACTTTTTAAAAAAAATTGTTTAGCTGATTTACAACAGTTCGATATTATACTTTATATCCAATTAAAAACAAGATACTAAATCAGGAAGTTGTTCACAATTGAAGTCATTTTTCTAAGATACTACTTGAAAATTAAAAGTAGTTCAGTTCATGATAAGATTAATATCTATTAACTACACCTACTATTTAAATAACTTGTTATGAATGTTTTTTATCAGAATGGGCGATTGTAGTGGTCGTTCCATCCTACTTTATGGCTGTAAAACATGGCCGCTAATAGTAGAGGATATTCGTATGTTGCTAGTATTTGGTCATAGGTGTCTTCGAAACTTCATCAGTTGAGATGGCTGGGACACGTGTTACGTATGCCAGACCACCGACTGCCCCGACGTGAGATGTTTTATGGTGTAGGAGTAGGTTGGAAGAAATCTAGGGGCGGCCAGATCAAAGTATGGCACAAATCAATGAAGTCACTGACAAGTGGATTGAGCCATGTTGGTAGGTGTAGACCATCTGGTTGTGATCCCCGAGATGATAGCAACCGATGGTTAGAGACCTTGAATGACATGGTTCAAAATCGTTTGTAATGGTGCAGGTGCATCCACTTTTTGTATTCTCTCAAATTCTAATCTTCTCAATTATTCATGTCCCTTTTCTTTTTCTCTTTCCAAATTTGTTTCACTGGATTATACTCCTTGAATCACATCTTAAAACCCTAATGTTTCCGATTACTTTTACTACCTCTACCACAGTGGGATTTGAATTGACAATTGTATCTCTGTGCTAATGTGGTATGTCAACTCGAACTGATATACGTACGTACGAAGTTCCACGTCGCTGACTGAGGGAGTGATGTTTAATAGTTGAATTCATAAGTCGATGTAAGTTTGGCTCAGTAGTCTAGAGGTAAAGCGTTCGTACGCGACACCGAAGGTCCTATGTTCGAGTCCCTTAAGCGAGATTATTAATATACAATGTTATAGATGTTTTGTTGAAACATCAGTGACTTGAAAAAACACATTACTAACACAAATTGTTCATGTCTCTGAAATGCTTATGCAAAAAAACACACACAACACCGATAACATCTATAAAACCCAATTACATGTAAGAGGTCAATAGTAACAATAATCATATAGAAAAAGGGCATTCTGTATTTATTATTGGGTAATCATAATAGAAGCGGATATGAAAAGGATGAATAACGACTAGAAAGATCTGGAAAGGATTGCCGAGGACAGGGTTGGATGGAGAATTCTGGTGAGCGGCCTATGCTCCTTCACGAGGAGTAACAGGAGTAAGTAATAAGTAAGTAAGTAATCATAATAATATTATTATTAATAAAGAACTTGATTCATAGTCAGTAGTTTACTGAACAAAGGTTATGTCTGTAACATTTATAAACAAATGCAAGAAATATTCTCGTTATGTCTACATTGTTTATTCATTATACATGAAAAAGACAAGGAACTACTGCAAATCCTAGATGAAAGCTAGTTTGTTCACTTCCACAGTAGGCTGATGATGATGTTAATCGATCAACAATGAATATTGAATAACTTGAGTAGACAATTATTAATAAATACTTGTACCTTTTTGATGATGTTTGTCATAGTTCTCGAAGTTTTAGATCCGTATATTCGAACTGTCTTGATGTTCGAATTGAAGATTGTGACATTGATGTTGGCTTCTAGTCAGTTGTTTTAAGTTCCATATATTATTCGACTGTAGGAATGCTGTACTTGCTTTGTCGATCCTCGCCTTTACGTCTGCATCAGTTCCCCCTTGTTCATCAATGATGCTTCCCAGATACGTGATTGTTTCCACCTGTTACAGAGTTTCTCCATCAAGCGTAATTGAGTTGGTTTCACCGCGCTTGATTCGAGGATGTTGGTTTTCTCCTTATGTATTTTGAGGCCTACTACTGCAGAGGCTGCTGCACACCAGTTATCTTCATCTGCCTTTGTTCGTGTGTATGAGATAAGAGGGCTAAGTCATCTGTGAAGTCCAAATCGCCTAATTAGTTCTGAGCTGTCCATTGTATGCCGTATTTTCCCTCAGATGTCGAATTCTTCATAATCCGATCGAACACCAGAAGTAAGAGAAAGGGAGAAAGTAGACAGCCTTGTCTTACTTTGATCCTTACTTCGAATGTATCTGTCAGCTGTCCTCCATGCACCACTTTGATCTTTAGTCCATCGTCTGAATTCCATATGACGTTGACGATTTTCTCAGATAAACATGCATTACACTCAGATAAATCAATGTTATAACGAATAGAATAACACACTGAAAAACAAAAAAAAACGAGTCAGAATTCGATTTCGGTTTTTTATTCCGTCATATCAGTTTTTACTATTGTCTATACATCACATGGATAACATTTCAGTCAGTCATTTAAGTCATATTCAAGATAAAATCTCTGAAATATGACTGAAGACCTATTCAATGAATAACTCTTCGAATTCATTTTGTATTCAAAAAATACTTCTAAAATGTACTTAAGTTTTTGTTCTATACTGTCTGTCTCTATTTACTTTTCCATAACTATAAATGATCATAATTTCTGCAGCACTTTTGAAGACTCTCCCAGTCTCCCATATTGTACGAGTATTCCATATACCTAAATTAATGGTTGCTCTGATTGTCAGAAGAGGCATCAGACTCGTGACTTTCGAAGGAATTTGGCTTTCACCATGAGGCATCATAACTCTTCTAAATCAAGAGCTTCTAACTCCCAGGGCAAAGTATAAGTGGTTAGAATGATTTTTTCTGGTTAGCGCTTTTTAATGAGTTAGTTTTCCACAGGATGCGGTCGCTAACCCCATGTCCAATCCTCCTCCTTTATCCGAACTTGGGACCGGCAGTAGTCTCAAAGGGGCTTCAGGCGGAGTTAGATGATCATAATTACACTGTTATCACACTAATAACTTCCGTCAATACACGATTTATACTTTGATGAGATATTGCAGTCCCTCTTATTAAGAATAACTGCTAACTCACATATTATCACTCTTATAATAAATGTTCTGTCAAAACAATTTGTAAACATATCTTTTCTAGCAGTTATACCATATATTTTTATACTCTACATGTAACGTTGCTTTTTGTGGCGAAGCATAGGCCTCCCATCAGCGTTCTCCATCCAACCCTGTTTTGGTCAATCCTTTCCATTTCTTCCTTGTTGTTATTCAATCTTTTCAAAACTGCTTCAGCAAGGTGTACCTGTAATGTTGATGGAACTGATAAGTTACTGCGTGGTGATCA
>OX336416.1:87168922-87647869 GCA_946903255.1 Schistosoma spindalis
TTAGCAATGGAATTCAAGATGCACTTTTCATCCTATTTTGTGATTCATCACCTAGATCTATTTGTATCCTTAGAGTTGATATTCACTCCAGGACTGTTGTCGTGATATTAGATCTTAACCATATAACTGGGAAAATAGCTAATCAACATTTAACGAGTAGAAAAATCTAATGATGGAGAAGGTGAGAAGAATGAATTCAATTCGAAATTGAATTGATTAAATGGTATGGCTTAGCTTTGAAGGCGTGGTATAACTTTTATACTTGATAATTACATTGTATTATCTCCTATCTAAATATGTCTCTTACGATGGATTAAATTGCGAAATCGTGCATGGATGATAGTTGACAAAGTCGTTCGAAGTAAAGATCGGTGTCCGGCAAGGTTGCTTACTCTCACCCTTTCTCTTTCTCCTGGTGATCGACTGGATCATGAAAACGTCAACATCTGAATGGAAGCACGGGATACGGTGGACAGCTAGGATGCAATTGGATGATCTAGACTTCGCAGATGATCTGGCTCTTCTATCGCATATGCAAAAACAAATGCAGGAGAAGACAACCAGTGTAGCTGCAGCCTCAGCAGCAATAGGTCTCAATATACACAAAGGGAAAAGCAAGATTCTTCGATACAACACAGCATATAACAATCCAATCACAATTGACGGAGAAGCTTTGGAAGATGTAAAAACCTTTACATATTTGGGCAGTATCATCGATGAACACGGTGGATCTGATGCAGATGTGAAGTAAGTAAGTAATTGATCACTTGAATCTTCCCAATAAGAGCTAATACAAGACTAATCAACTGTAGTCTTTAAAATCAATCAGAACGTTCAACACAGCCAATATCTACTTGAGATCTGTTCAATTCATATTTCATTATTGATAAACAAACTGCCCATTTGATCATTATACTAATTCCAAAGGAACTAAGTATTCAATTCGATTATTTCATTACAATAATTAAACTTACTAGTTGTAGTATAAATAATCAAACATTTGTAAACTGATTTCATTCAAAAAATTATTGACGGATGCATAGGGAGTGCTAATTGTGGCCTGTGTGCCCTGCTGGTGGATAACGTAATCATACCGACAATTAGAGAACAGTAATTTATCGATCGAAGCAATGACGCATAAAACCCGTACGGGCAGTCTAGAGTCCTTATAGGTCCTGCTTCCTGCCTACTCCTGTATGTTGATTCCAGAACACTAATTTCAGCCTCTATGATATGAATCATTTATTTCAAACATACTCGGTTTATATACCAATCAAGCAGACCACATCGTACCAATAAAATAGAAAACAACATTTGTACAAGATTTGGCCAAATGTGACTGTGAATGTGGGAGGTGGTGATTAATAAACTGGGTGTAATTCAAGAATGGTAAAACGTATAATGATGGTTAATAGGTCAAAACAAAACTCATAATAAGTGGAACATGGATATGAATAGTTTATTTACATAACAATTATACGATAGAATTATACATATAGTAATAGTCTATCAATAGATCCCAACAGTTACCATTCATTATACTTATCGGGATATAACATTAATCTACTAGAATTTTTATTTGATATACTACCATTAGCTCATTATAAACAAAATCAATATAAAAGTATGTTCTGCATTTAGTTCAGGTGTTGAATAAGTCTATATCTTATCCCTGGAGTTCTAATAAGAAACTATCATTGATAGATTTCATTCATATCCGGAGAAGAGACAGTTACCTATGGATGACATTAAAAGATGATTGTGAGATATCAAAATGTAGACTCTTAAATACTAATCCATTGGATGTTAGATCTCAGGCTTCACTTTTCAATTGTTGCTATGTTTGCGAATGTGCACTATCGACTAGTCCTATAAATAGAACCAAATAACTATCCAGTACTTCTTTGTTTTCAATTGTTATCTAACTAAGATCAGTTTATGATGTAAATTACAAGAATTCATATTCATAGTATGTTCCTGCTATCCTAGATTCAGTTGTATGTATCCATGTACAAATAGAGTGGACAAAAGCAACAATAAAAGTACATTGTTGATTTGTAGCTATGCAAACAAACAAACAAAAAAAAAATTCTTGTTGTACACTTTTAACTAACTTAAAATTACAATGAAAAAAATGATTGAAAGATTCATTCTAATTTGTCCATCAACAAAATATTTTGTCTAATTAAAGCTAACCAGACTATTTAATGAGTATAGATACAAATTTATCATAATAAATTCTCTATCTTATAAACAAACAGTTTAAAATGGAACTCTTCAGCAATACATACCCATCATCTCACATACAAGACTTGAGCCCAGAACCTTCAGTCTCATGCGTGAATGCTTAACCTTCTGACTATGGTGTATCGAAATTCAACAGTGTTTATGACCAACTTGTTGAGGTATTCAGAAAATACCCCAGAAATCATCGAATGCTATTCCTGAATGAGAAATTGTGTCATTTCCCCATTGGTCAATAATTCTTCCAACGTGTCATCTCCTTATTGGTCAATATTTATTTGTGTCATTTCCTGAAGGTTAAATCTTGTACAAATGTTACTTTCTATTTTATGGTACGATGTAGTCTGTTTGTTTGGTATATAAACAGTGTATGTTTGAAATATAACGATTCATATCACAGAGGCTGAGACTTGTGTTCTGGACTCAACTGACTGGGCTAGACAGGGAAGCAGGTTCAATCAGAACTTTAGGCTGCTCGCTCGGATTTTATGCATCAGTGTTTCGATCGATAATACGCTGCCCTCTCACCGGCAAATCACAAATTATAACACAACTTCAATCAATCTTGAACAACTCTTCATTTATTGTTTGAAATGGATAACCATCTCCATCCATTACCATTTCAGATTGTTTTATTTCCCTTGTCAACTAAAATTCTAATTAGTTTATTTGTAATTCAAAAGCAAAAAAAAAAATGTAAATGAACAGAATAGAATAATTATGATATATGATAGGGAAAGTAAAATATGATTGGTTATTGAAAATGGATAAATATAAACTTAGTCTTTTCCCCTTATTGATTTCTGCTCTGAATTGATTAGTTGTAATTGTACTAAATGAATTATGATCTAGTATTAATCTAATTGTCTAGTATAGGTTATTGTGAATCATGGATCTAGGGTATCATGTGACTCGTCTCATTAATGTATTAACATTCTATGGTGTTATATATACATAAGAGTACGTAAAACAAAAGGTATTTTAAACTATTCATTATTCATTAGGGTAGTGATTAATAACATACAAGAAAGAATATCTACTAGTGGATAGTACTAGATGAAAAGAGGATTTTCAAAAATCTATACCTGTAAAAAAAAAATTGACTAAATAAGGAATGTCAATGGTTAAGATCATGAGTTAGTTGAAGCTAGACATCACAATGGAAAACCTGGAAGCACTGGATGGCCGTTTCGTCCTGTTGTGGGACTCCTCAGTAGTGCGCATCCACGACCTCGCCCCCCTGAGAGATTCGAACCCAGGACTTACTGGGTTCGCGTGCGAACACTTAAGCACTAGGCCACTGAGTTGGCGGGCATTCAATGGGGGTAATGTCTAACTTCAACTAATCCACAAAATTGAGTGACACATCCACCATTGTCTACAGTGAGTTACTATTTCACAACAGAGCTGGTTGAACTCCACTGATCACTACTTCTCACTAGAACTCCAGAATATACCTCTTGAAGGAATGTACTTACTTACTTACGCCTGTGACTCTTAATGGAGCATAAGCCAAATAAGGAATGCAAATATGAATGCCCCCAAATGCCCTGGTATGGCCGAGAGTGGGGATATTCCGCTCTCCCTCTCCAAATGCTTTCACATGACCACGCGTATACAGCCCCTGCCGGGGAAGTCCTACTCACTGTCATCTCGCACCACCGGTGTTGTTTACGAAAATGAAAGGACGAAAAGCAAATGTCCGGCGCTTTAACCGGACCTGATGTGAACCGGGAAACAAGAAGCCCTGACAAACTACGAAGGCTATTTTTCAGGACGTTATTTCAGTTTATTCAAAGCTTGTAAAACACTGACATTTATTTTTGTCCCTAATCTATTCTACAGAACATAAGCTTTCGTTCGAAGTATCATTCACTGCCATACCTTTTTCTGTTCCGAAGCTATTGTAATTTAAACATATTATTTTGCACCCTATTTTCTACTCTAATTCCCAGCTTTGGACATAATTGTATTTTTCCTAATTATTGTACGTTGCGGTCGGGTTATTCACTTATTTATTCATGTACCTTTTTACACTAATCTGAATTCAGTGAATTCAGTGAATCCAGTGAGTTCAGTGGTCAGGGAAATAGATCGAGTAGTGTTCCAGTTGTCTTGTCTTCTCTCATTCGTGTGCTTGCCCACCAATCAGGTGACAGAATAGTTTTCTTCTCTCTACCCCATCTCGAACTCACGCGTACTAGTCTCAAGATTAGGCCGATTAGCTTATCGCGTCAAAGTCTAAATCTAGATTAGACAAGTATCCTCGGCACCAAAAAGTGGGTAGACAAATCAAGGTCATAACAGGACCCAAAACCAATGGTGCACATGGGCTCCAGTATCCTTAGGCAACAAATGGCGTATGAATCAATCGTTGGTCACCGGCTACCATGTGACTGCATCTCCTTACGATGCTCCACTGCCTTGTGGGTCAGATCTTCAGGTCGAAGGCTCGGGGTGTGGCCTCCTAAGTAAACCACCTGGTTCGGTTTGGGCACCCGTGCAGTAACACGGCTGTCACATATATCAAATGAGATTTATGTGGTGCATATGTATTTGGTGCCTCCTTGTACCAATATCTATGTGTTAAAATAATAATAAAAAATAAATATAAATAAATCCCATAGTATATTTCAATATAGGGTTGTGGAGATTAAGTTTTTGATTGAGATCATGAATTGATTGATGTTAGACCACCATTGAAAACCTGGAGGCACTGGATGGACGTTTCGTCTCAATGTGGGACCCCTTAGTAGTGCGCATTCAAGATCCAGCTCGTGGGATTTGAACGTGAGGCCTTCAGTTTCTCAAGCGAACGCTTAATCTCTAGACCACTGAGTCGGCGTCCCATAGTAATTATTAATTTTTCAGAAATAAACAATTCATTTAATGATCAGTATGGGATTGTGAAGATTATTTAGTTTTTAATTGAGATCATAAAATTGCAATTTCGCGGATTCGTTGAGGTTAGACATTAATACTGTTGAGTACCGACTCAGTGGTCTAGAGGTTAAGCGTTCATGTACGAGACTGAACGCCTTGGGTTCGAACCGCGCGAGCAGGATCGTAAATGCGTACTACTGAGGAGTCCTACAATAGGACAAAACGGCCATCCAGTGCTCCCAGGTTTTCAATAGTGGTCTAACATCAATCGGTTCATGATCTCAACTAAAAATGTTCATTTAATGCACGACATTTCTAATTTGGGATAGATATTTAGTTCAATTTATTCGATTTTAGTGTTTTTGTAGTTTAGAACACCGACTAACCTCAATTAAACAGCCATTGAATACTAGTAGGCACTGAATAGATGTTTCATACTACAGTGTGTGCTACTGATGTCGACAGATATAAGTAGTATCTATCTTCAATCGAAAGTGGAAGACCTGGCTACAGAGGGTTAAGAAGATAGAAGAAAAAAGAACGAGAACAAAGAATGATCGGTGTGGAAACGAAAGAATACCGAAATCTGAGACGATTGCTCGACATTTTGTAAATAAAGTATTTACTGTATGTTTCTTAGATTTGACTAAAATGTTCTGTAATTTTGTATCCACATACATTCGACTGTCCTCAATTGTGCTCTCTCTCACTACAATACTAGTATCAAACTCCTCATCATAATATATATCTATAATCCCATAGGAGTTAAACCCAAGAGTCTCAACTTTCATGTTAAGCGCTTAACTTTTAAACAATTAAACATTATCCACTCATTTATATTGCTAACTTTAATTAATTCGTGATATCATCCAACTATCTTCCAGTGCCATTAGATGAACACTTCTGATAAGTCCTACAATAGAACAAAATACTTGTCCAATAATTCCTGGGTTTCTTTTTTCCATTGGTTATCTAACTAAAATCAATCTATGATTTGAACAATGAAACTTATCGATATTAACAGACCATCTATGTAAGACCACATTTTAAGTACTGTATCCAAGCAGCTAGCCAATACCTGATAAAAGATACTAACTCACTTGAGTGTGTTCATCGTGTAGAAAAAAAATTAGTGAAGGGTCTTTCTAAACTCTCTTATGATAAGCGCTTGAAATGCCTAATCCTTTTCCCCTTGTGGTATCGTTGGACGCGAGGTGACCTTATACTGGCATTTCGTTTCTTTAATTATGATTTGGGTGTTAATATGTTTCTTTTTTTTTTGCTCCCTGCAGCACTAATAATCTCCGAGGTCATATCAAGAAGGTTCATAAACCGCGATCTAATAAACTTAAAGTGGGCTCCCGTTTTTCTCATCGAGTAGTCAATGATTGAAACGCCTTGCCCGAACATGTGGTATCAGCCCAGTCGGTGAATATTTTCAAGGAGAAGCTGGACCTTCACTGGAAGGCAATCTGTGAGGATTAACACAGATTCATCAACCTACTATTCTTATTACTGAAGACTGATTAATAAGATGCATTAAATGTCATAATCCTTGACTTCATATGTTATACAGGTATTTAATGAACAAATTCAAGAAACAATGATAATAATAATCGTCTTTGAATACAACTGCTCAAATATTGTCATATCAATTCACTACGTAATTCAATCTTGATTTGTTTGAATGATTTAGTTATGACATTTTATCCATCTGGTTAGCATTCTTTTTAGCAAGTTAGTTTTGTATGAGATGGGATCGCTAATACCATACTCAAACCTCCATCTTTATTCGGGCTTAGGATATAGTTTGGTAAATATCATGTTGATTCACTCAGCCAATCAATTTAAAGTAACATTACGTACTTACTTATTTATTTACTTACGCCTGTTACTCCGCATGAAGGAGCATAGGCCGCTTACCAGCATTCTCCATCCAACCCTGTCCTGAGCAATCCTTTCCAGCTCTTTCCAGTTCTTATTCATTCTATTTCCCAACGTAATGTGTTCTTTGGACTTCCTCTTTTCCGCTTCCCTTCAGGATTCCAAGTTAGCGCTTGTTTCGTGGTGCAGTTTGATGATTTCCTCAATGTATGTCCTATCCATTTCCATTGTCTTTCCCTAATTTCTTCTTCAGCTGGAAGTTGGTTTGTTTTCTCCCACAGAAGGCTGTTGCTGATGGTTTTCGGTCAATGGATGTTGAGTATCTTGAGTAGACAGCTATTTATAAATACTTGTACCTTCTTGATGATGGTGGTTGTTGTATTTCTCCAAGTTTCAGCTCCGTACATTAAAACTAACTGCCTCGACGTTGGCATTGAAGTTTGTGACTTTGATATTGGTTGAAAGTTGTTTTGAGTTCCATATGTTGTTCAATTGAAGGAATGCTGTCCTTGCTTTGCCAATCCTCGCCTTGACGTCTGCATCTGAACCTCCTTGTTCATCGATGATGCTTCCCAGGTATGTGAAGGATTTTACATCTTACAGAGTTTCGCCATCAAGTGTGATTGGATTGCTGTTCTCCGTGCTGTATTTGAGGACCTTGGTTTTCCCTTTGTGTATGTTGAGGCCTACTGATGCAGAGATTGCTGCTATTCTGGCTGTCTTTATCTGCATTTGTTCGTGTGTATTGGATAGGAGGGCTAGGTGATCTGCGAAGTCCAAATCGTCTAACTGGTTCAGAGCTGTTCATTGTATGCCGTGTTTTCCCTCAGATGTCGAGGTCTTCATAATCCAGTCGACTACCAGAAGAAAGAGGTAGGAAGAGAGTAGACATCCTTGTCTTATTCCGGTCCTTACTTCGAATGTATCTGTCAAATGTCCTCCATACACGACATTACACTGTAGTTCGTCGTATGAATTTCGGATAGTGTTGACAATCTTCTCAGGAACTCCATAGTGTCGAAGAAAATTTCCATAACGTTCTTCTATCTACACTACCACATGCCTTTTCATAATCAATAAAGTTGATATATCATGATGAGTTCCACTCAACCGATTGTTCGACAATGATCCGTAGTTTTAATAGTTGAAAATCATGAATCATTTGAAGCTAGACCATAATGGAAAACCTGGAAGCACTGGTCGGCCGTTTCGTCCTAGTGTGGGACTCCTCAGTAGTGCGCATCCACGATCCCGTCTCCCCTGAGAGATTCGAACCCAGGACCTATTAGTCTCGCGCCAGGCGCTTAATCAACTAGACCACTGAGCCGGCATCCAGCGGTGTTAATGTCTAACTTCAACTAATACACGAAGTTGCGCCACCGTCACCATTGTCTTCAGTGAGCTGATATCTCACAACAGACCTGGTTGAACTCCACTGATAACGGCTTCTCACTAGAACTTCAGGAGTATCTCTTGAAGTCAGTCACTAGTGAGCAGATGATTATTACTAGAAAGGGTTTTGTGGAGAATTGGTAACTTCAATAGTTGAAATCATGAATCAATTGAAGCTAGACCACCATGGAAAACCTGGTCTATGAAATTAACATTAAACTTCATAAATATTATGTTAGTTTAAATAATGTCATTTTAGTTCAAAGTATGAGTTAATAAGTTCACCTTAAAAAATTAGATGAAAAACTATCGAGTTTAAGTAAAATGACAATCATTTTAATAACTGAATTCATAAGTCGATTTACCTTTTTCAAGGAGATTTGTTATTACTGGTATATGGTTACTAACCCCCTACACCTAACCAACTCCTTTTATCCAGCATTAAAACCAAGATTAACTTTTTAAAAGAGTTTCAAGCGAAGTCCCCCCTCCCCTATATGCATAATCGATTTATTCTGTTTTAAACTTTAGTATGAAATATTCCATTAACATTCTTTTACCATATTAAATTGAAATGTTCAATCAACTGGAAGGAATCATTATAGAATCATTCATTTGTTAAAAGAAATATTTTAAATGTTATCTTGTAATTAGTATTTATGACGTAATTCTTCTTCTTCTTCTTCTCCTCCTCCCCCCTCTACTCTCGCTTCTCCTCTTTCCCCCCCCCTCTGTTTTACATGATTTCGTCTCTAACCTATAAGTATTCATCAATAATCTTAAAGTATGATGTTAATTATGTCATATCTTCTTGCTTGGCTTCTTCTTCTTCTTCTTCTTCTTCTCCCTCCATATGTGTTTGTCTTAATTTGATTAAACTTCAATTCATTAATTCAATTCTATACAAAATTTGTTATTTCATTGTAACTTGAAACTAATTTAAAATTGATAAGAAACATTAAAATAGAAATGAAAAATCACATTCATTTTGTTATTGTTTATTTCAATCATATTATGTAGTATAGTTCTAATCAGATTCTTTTCTTTAAAGAAAAACAAACAAAACAGACAAAAACAACAACGACAACGATAATGACAGCGACAATAACAACAGCAACAACAGCGACGACGACAGCAACAACAAAAACAATAGCAGCGATGGCGATAGCAACAACAACGACGACCGCAACAATAACAGCGACGATGACAGAGACTACAATGATGATAGCATTAGCAACAACAGCAGCGGCGACAGCGATAGCAACAACAACGATGACCGCGACAATAACGGCGACGATGACAGAGACTAGAACGACCATAGCATTAGCAACAACAGCAGCGGCGACATCGACAGCAACAACAATAACAACCGCAGCAACAACAATAACGTCAGCAACCACAACGGTGACAATGACAGCAAAAGCAGCATCAACAGCGATAACGACAATACCAAAAACAACGATAGCAGCTACAGCGACAACAACAACAGCCGTAATAGTATATTTTTCACAATTTTTGAAAAATTGAAACTTGAGTAGATTTTAACTGATGTCTGTCTAAAGGGTTTTTTTCTTCCATATTATTGTTTCTATCTTTATCTATAATTTAATCTATTTTTTTGTAATGTTAGTTTGTTTTTTATTTTCGTCTATTTATAAAAAGAAAAACGGCATATTATACAATCATGATTGAATAATTTGATCATTCAGAAATATGATAAAGTACAATATTGAAGTATAGTAAATGTTTATAGAATTATCAAATTGAATTAAAGTTAACTATATATCCTTTCTCCCTTCTTTCCTTCTTTCCTTCCTTCCTTCCTTCCTTCCTTCCTTCCTTCCTTCCCTACTTCCTTTACTTTACTTCACTTTACTTCACTTTACTACACTTTACTTTACTTAGAATGATATTCAATAAGAGGATCAACTGGAAAGATATGAAATTTGTGAAACATTCATATTTGCCCTTAACTAATTCTGTCAGAATCACTGATTTTATATTGATAAAAATAAAATGAAATACTTTTCAATTGTCTGCCTACTTGTATGGTTTGCTATTTTTTTAACTATCAAGAGAAAAAAGAAAGATGATAAAGCAGGCGCACGCACACACGCACGTACACACGCACGCGAGGAAGAGAGAGATAGAGGGGGGAGGGAGAAAGATTTACCGGATTAACAGTATGGGGTTGTGGAGATTATTAAGTTTTTGATTGAGATTATGAATTGATTAATGTTAGACAACTATTGAAAACCTAGAAACAGTGGATAGCTGTTTTATCCTAGTATGGGACTCCTCAATAGTGTGTATCCATGATCTCACACATAGGACTCGAATCTAGAACCTTCAGTCAGTTGGAATTCGGGATTGAATTGGACAACTCGAGATAATACTGAAGAAATCAAATTGTGTACATAAATATACACAAGAGTATAATTCGATTAAGAAACGATTACTGAAACAGTAATCCCTTTGATGACTAATAGCTTTAATCTTACCAGTAATCAAGACAGAACTATGGTTACATTATGTGGACAACATATTTCTCATCATTGAATAGAATAAATTGAGAAATGACTGGAATTTAATCAACAATATAAAATTCATAATGAAAAAGGAGTAGGATATCTCTCTCAGTAGAACTGATAGGGAGAAACTAGAGATTTAGGTATATTGGCAGGTATGTTTCTACAAATATATGTAATATGACCAATAGATATGAATACTACATCATGATTATGAACCGAACTGTTAATTTTTTTATCATCGTTGACCTTAGTATCCATGTGTGTTTGACTCAGTTACCAAACGATTGGAAATAATAGTAAAATCAATGATAGTATGAGGGACTAAACACTAAGTGAATATAGTTCAGAACTAAAACAGGTTAAGAGAATTTTCATACAGGACCATTTAGAGGGAGGTAAGAAAATGTATATGTTTTATTGTGACTGATTCATACAGACAATAGATTACTAGAGTCTAGACTATCATTCAAAACCTAGAAGCACTGGACGGCCATTTCGTCCTAATATGGATGGGATATTTATGAATATGTATCACGATTAAACTATAATTTATGGACGAACCAATCAGATTTAAAAGAACAAGTCTTGGATTTTGGTACGAAATCATTCATCCAATTGGCTAAATAACGTTTTGACATTATAGCTGATGTCAGTTCGTGATGAAAACCCTAAATCTAATTCCTAACCTTCATCATCAACAATAAATCATAATCCTAATTCCTCACACTGGTCTATAGCCTTCATCCATTCTGGTTACTAGGCGAGTATCCTCAACGTCAATTTAGCACCGCTCAAAGTTCGTCCATAAATCATAGTTTCATTATAATATATATTGATCAAGAGAATGGGGCTGAAATTCATCCCACGGTTATTGTGATTCCTGACCCCTAGGGTTGAAGATTTTCTGGGTGTGATTAAAAATAAGTTGAATTCATGAGTGGATTAAAGCTTAATCACCATGAAAAACCTGGAAGCACTGGATGGCCGTTTTGTCCCAGTATGGGACTCTTCAATAGTGTGCATCCATGATTCTACCTACGTGATTCGAACCAAGGACTCATGAATTGAACTAATTAATTACTAGAATCTTCAGAAAACCCCCTTCTGTTAAAATAAGTGTTAAGCGAAAAACATTTTATCGCCTGTAAACGGTGTATCTTTCTAATCTGACTAATTAAAATCAATGTACCATAAACGGGTTTTTGATTAGATACACGTCCTTAGTGAGAACTAAGCTTGAGAACTGCGTTCAGGCCGCAAGCCCGTGTTTAAAAGGCGACTCGGATATCCTAGAAAAAGTACAGAGGGCAGCTACCCGTGCAATCCAGAACTCCGAGGTTTACCATACAAAGAGCGGCTTGAAAAGCTGGATCTCTTCACACTGTCCTATCGCAGATTAAGGGAAGATTTAATTTTGATGTACAGAATACTGAGAAATGATTTTGGACCTAACTTACTCTCTCTTTTTCTTCCCACTAGATCGGGACATCTCAGAGGACATAGCAGGTGAGTAGAAAAGCCAAGAACGAACAAAATACCCGTGGCATACAGGTTCTCACACCAAGTTATCAACACTTGGAACCTGCTTCCCGAAGCACTGGTGTCCGCAACTTCAATTGACTCTTTCAAGAGAAGTCTGTACACTCACAAAAGCATACTAGAAAAGGAATAATATAGGCCATAGGCCTTCTGTCCTTACTATACAAATCTGAATCTGATATCGAAATTAGCACTTTTACATTTGAATTGATGGACAATAATCTGAATTCATTTTATTTGTTAGGTTCCCATTTGACACTTACAACCTATCATATTATGAAATTAACGTTATTACAGATATTGATATAGTTATACATACCAGACTGATTACAAATGAACTACAGGCGTCCTGTTTGAATATCTAGGCGACCTGTTCCTACCATTAGGACATTTCAACAAGTTATCAAAGACATCGTGGTTGCTGTCAATATGCATCGAAAACAATGTACATTATTCAAATGTCGATTACCGAACTACTAACATCTAACTGGCAACTACTCAATATTTATCTGAAGGATCGATCAAGAATATATGAAATAGGAAACTTGTCGAAATACTTTATGCCGAGAATTCTATATTGTACCAAAATCTATAATATTGATTAAAGCTAATAATAATAATAATATAAATAACATGTGTATCATAATGTAGAAAAGATTCCGATAGAGTTCAATAAGATCATAAAAATTGTTTGTTTCAAAGAAATAAAGTTTGAAAGGAAGAAAGTTCCAGAATATTGAAATACTGACTAGAACTTATGGAGTTAATAAACCTTAGATAATTATATAATGAAGTAACTGATAATAGATTATTATCGTGAATTGGTTGAAGTTAGACATTAACATCATTGGATTCTGGCTCAGCATTTGAATACAAGATCGAGGATCTTGGGTCCGAATCCCACGAGTAGGGTTATAGATACACATTGTTGATTAGTTCCATACTATGACAAAATGATCATTCAGTGCTTTCAAATTTTTCATGGTGATCTAGCTTTAATTGACTCATGAATTCAATTATTAAAAAATAGATTAATGTTAATAAAGAAAAGATAAGAGTTGAAATAATGAATGATGCAATAAAGAGGATGTGATGTAACCAAGACAAAAAAGAAGATATACTACTGCTTCTTTCTGGACATATTGATCTGGTTTGAGATGTTTGATCACTAAAGATTCGGGAAATTTCAAAAGTTTGGTGTTCGACTGTTTATTAATCAATTGGAAAGACTTCCATATATCCACTTGATTTCCTGTTTCAATGAAATATCTCTAGACGACATTGATGAATACCTTAAAATATATTCTATGAATCATATTTAGGCTCTCCTTTCTATTCTATCATTGTAACTGATTTAACAGATATATGGGAATTTGTATACACAGTTGGTAGTAATGTAGTGTCTGTTACTATGTTAAGCCCATATACCTTATTCTGGGCTTTCAGACAACTCAATCTATTCATTCCTACTTGAGTCACATTCTGATCATGTTAATCATTCGCTAATCAATTTCGACTGTTTTTAGATGAGCACATATGTGTGTGTGCCCTTCTTGTCTTATTCATCACATAACTGTAACTTATTTTTGTGCGCCTAAAACTATTGATTAACGCTTGACTGAAGGGGAGTTGGTTTACGCATCATCTCCACTGCGTGTCGTCTCGCTTCTTTCTATTCCATTCACTTCATACACATAATATATGTATTCAAAAGTCCATTTTCGTTATTTGACTTGTTTAATTCCGTTATTGACTAACGCGATTTAAGTCGATGATTATATACGAAGATAGGCGATAACAAACATTCATACGATCTATTTGGAGTCAGATCACGGGCCACTGAAGTGGAGAGCCCTTCGACAACATCTTCCGATCTAAATGACAACAAAATAACGGACCCCACAATAACATAAAAGGGATATTATAGTTTATAAGTAGCTGATGAGAACCTTACGAAATAAAATGAATCCTTTTATTATTCTGCATCAATCTTTGTTTTTTGCTCTGTTCAAGATAATACAAGGAACTAAGTATATGAAAAGAGTATAATGATTATTTCATGTTAGTCACAGTTAACATGATGGCATATACTAAGATAATAGATATTGCTTAATAATGGATGCCAATACAAATTTGTTATAATTTGTGGGTTTATGCCCCTATCAATGTATAAGGTAATGATACCACCAATTAGAGAACAGTGAACTATCAACAGGACCAACGACGCATAAAACCCATACAAGCAGCCTAGAGTCCTTATCGGTCCTGTTTTCCGCCTAGCCCAGCCAGTTAAGTCCAGAACACCAATCTCAGCCTCTGCTATATGAATCACTTATTTCAAACATACTGGGGTTTATTTACCAACCAAACAGACCACATCGTACAATAAAATAGAAAACAACATTTGTACAAGTTTTGGCCAAATGTGGCTGGGAATGTGAGAGGTAGTAATTTATAGACTAGGTGTAGCTGAAGAACAGTGAATCGTATAATAATATTCTTTGGGTCAATAATAAGAGGAACATGAATATGAATAGTTTAGTTACTTAACAACTATACAATAAGAGTATATGTATCATATTAGACTATGAATAGATCCCAAAAGTTACCATTCATGATTCTTGTCGGGATGTCATAAAATTAGCCAGAATACAGATAATAAATACTTTGATAATATGAAGCTGAACATATTCATCTGTTTTCATACATGAAGAACACACAGTTTAGTGCATGTTGCGCATGTTTCGTGTATAAGATGTTAAGAAAATGCCTACTATTGTATAACTATGTAGTTGTTTACCACCTTCCGTAAAATGAATATGAGGTATATGTACCAAAAATTATGTCCAAATTGTTGAGATGATCCAGAAAACTCGCAAAAGACAAGCGAGGATCAGGAAAATACTAAGAAAAACTTTACTTAATCAACGTTTAACGGTAGTTTAGCTGTAATGAAAAGAACACCAGTGAGGACAATCGGACGTATTCAGGCACTTAATCACAGAGCGCGCGTAAGCCTGTTACCCCTCGTGAAGGAGCATAGGCCGCTCACCAGCATTCTCCATCCAACCCTGTCCTGGGCAATCCTTTCAAGCTCTTTCCAGTTCTTATTCATCTTTTTCATATCTGCTTCTATTTCCCAACGTAATGTGTTCTTTGGCCTTCCTCTTTTCCGCTTCCCTTCAGGATTCCAAGTTAGCGCTTGTCTCGTAATGCAGTTTGATGATTTGCGTAATGTATGTCCTATCCATTTCCATCGTCTTTTCCTAATTTCCTCTTCAGCTGGAAGCTGGTTGGTTCTCTCCCACAAAAGTCTGTTGCTGATGGTATCCGGCCAATGGATGTTGAGTATCATGCGTAGACAGCTATTAATAAATACCTGTACCTTCTTGATGGTGGTTGTTTTAGTTCTCCAAGTTTCAGCTCCGTACAGTAGAACTGCCTTGACGTTCGTATTGAAGATTCTGACTTTGATATTGGTTGAAAGTTGTTTTGAGTTCCATATGTTCTTCAGTTGAAGGAATGCCGCTCTAGCTTTGCCAATCCTCGCCTTGGCGTCTGCATCTGAACCTCCTTGTTTATCGACGATGCTTCCCAGGTATGTGCAGGATTCCACGTCTTCTAGAGTTTCGCCATCAAGAGTGATTGGATTGCTGTTCTTTAATCACAGAGCATCTCAATAAAATCTAAGAACCATATATTAAATCGTTAATTTACAAAATATCAATCCATCATATCAAACTTGACTGTTCCTGTTGCAAACATCAATTGATTGTTTGTTCTTTCATTGTTCATGCGTTTTCATACCAACTACATTCCGTTTCTGTTCTTTCCTCATCGACCTTCTACTAAAATACATTTTATGCCTGACAACCGTCATATACTACTTGTGTGGATATAAGTAACCCACACCGCATAGCTAGAAACATCAAGAAAGTGAAAAGTCACATGTAGAGTTTCTGGCTAAACTACAAGTGAACGTTGATTACATAAAATGCTTCTTTGTGTTTTCCTAATCCTTGCTTGTCTTTTGAAGGAGAGGTTTTCTGGATCACCCCAATACAAATAATGCTATGTATTACATTCACGGAAAGACTGTAATAAACTTGTCAAGCTTTTAACTACATTCGCATTAGTTTCAGTCTGAACGGTTTAATATCGCCTAAACTGTAGGTCATACAACTGTCATTATTTATCATTCTTAAAAATGTAATTATTACACTGTTATCGGTTTCTCGTAACACACTGAATTTTTTTTTTGGAAAACATAAGAGCGATGGATATGGAAGATTCACATAGGAGAGTTGCAAAACCCTGATTCCAAACCAATGGTGTACATGAGCTCCAGGATCCTGGGGAAATAAATGATGTATAAACCTGTTGTTGGTCACCGTTCCACTACCGCTCTGTGGGTTAGATCTTTAGGTCAAAGGCCTCCTAAGAAAACCATCTGCTTTGATTTGAGCACACAGGCAGTATCACAGATAACACACAAATCAAGTCAGTTGTGTAGCGTATATGTATTTGTTTCTCTTTTGTATCAATATTTGTGTTCAAATAAATAATGGAATGTCAGTCAGTCAGTCAGCTGCAACGTAGGACCAGGCACGTATATGTATCGGTCCAAGTTGCCATACCGCATCAGCACAACAAGATGAACACCGGATTCATAGAAGTAGTTAATTCAGTGGTGGTAATATATAGAAGAAAGAGTGTGTATAAGGAGATAGTACAGGAAGATAGAATTAGTTCGTAGAAAGAAAGATTTGAAGTGATTTTAATCTCTTAGTTTAAGGGAAGACAGAGAGTGTATACACCTACGCCATTGTGATCGATTCTGAGCCATGTCACCCAGAGTCTCCAACCATTGGTTACGATAGTCAATAATGGAATGAGAATACCAGTAATTTGTTGATACAGTTTGTAATGAATTACAATATAAGAATTTAGATCACGTTATGTGTTACCCTAAAAAGCCTTTACATAGGTCTCTTCATTGAAACTTCTTACTCATGTTTATTTCAGTGTTTTCTATCTCCACATTCTCTTATTTCATTACAAAAAAATATGTTAGATTCTTACTTAGTAACTGAAATGTTGGATATTCACATAGCAACGGAGCGAAAAATAATGACAATTTACACATGGTTAATTGTTCCCATTTAATGACAAATCAAAAACAATACTCAGTTAACCAAGATAATAATATAAATCTTCATAAAGACAACAACAAAGATAATTAATGAATATCAGAAGGGGTTTTGTGGAGATTTTAATAATTTCAATAGTTGAAGTCATGAGTCAATTGAAGCTAGACCATCATAGAAAACTTGGAATGGGATTTGTGAGGCCCTTTATTTTGTCGTCATTTAGATCGGAAGATGTTCGTCGAAGGGCTGTCCACATTAGTGGCCCAGGATCTGACTCCAATTTGATCGTATGAATGATCGTTGTGGAAATATATATGTCGCCAATCCTCGTATATAATCATCGACTTAAATCGCGTTAGTCAATAACGGAATTAAACAAGTCAAATAACGAAAATGGACTTTTGAATACATATATTATGTGTATGAAGTGAATGGAATAGAAAGAAGCGAGACGACACGCAGTGGAGATGATGCGTAAACCAACTCCCCTTCAGTCAAGCGTTAATCAATAGTTTTAGGCGCACAAAAATAAGTTACAGTTATGTGATGAATAAGACAAGAAGGGCACACACACATATGTGCTCATCTAAAAACAGTCGAAATTGATTAGCGAATGATTAACAAGATCAGAATGTGACTCAAGTAGGAATGAATAGATTGTGCTGTCCGAAAGACCAGAATAAGGTATATGGGCTTAACATAGTAACTGACACTACAGGCTCTTCAGCAGTGCGCATCCACGAACCCGCCCCTCTCGAGACCTATCAGTCTCGCACGCGTAGTCTCACACTAGGACAAAAGGATTGTCCAGTACTACCAGGTTTCGAATGGTGGACTAGCTTCAATCGACTCATGATTTCAACCATTGAAATCAATGAATAATTAAAATTTTACATACTGATTGAATATTCACGCAAATCATCAAACTGCATCACGAAGAAAGCATTAAATAGGAATCATGAAAGCAAGCAGAAAAGATGGAGTCGAGAACACTTTACCTTGCGAAATAGAATCAGATATGAAAGGGTTGAATAACACATGGAAAGAGCTGGAAAGGATTGCCCACGACATGGTTGGATGGAAAGTGATGGTGGGCAGACTATGCTCCTCCGCGAGGAGTAGCAGGCGTCAGTAAGTAAGTAAGTATAATCAATGCTTATTCGTAACACTAATTATCCCATATATACAAACATAATCAATGTAGTAGAAAAAGTAACATACTCAAATACAACACGAAGAACATCAATTCAATCACACTTGATAAAGAAACTCTGGAACAGGTGGAAAGTTCCACGTACCTACATGGTAAGCAGCATCATCGATGAACATGCATAATCTGATGCAAACGTTAAGTTAGGGATTTGCAAAGTAAGGACAACATTTCTACAGTTGAATAATATATAGAACTCGAAACAACTGACTACAAGTCAACACCCAAGGCAGTTGTACTGTATGAAACTGAAACTTGGATAACTACCACAACCATCATCAAACAGGTATAAGTATTTATAAAAATAATTTTAAACTCAAGATACTCAATGTTCTTTGTTAATCAGACACCATCAGCAAAAAACAGTCTACTGTGGGAGAGAACAAACAAGTTTCCATCTAAAGAGGAAATTAAGAAAAGATTGTGGAGGTTTATAGGACACACGTTGAGGAAATCATGAAACTACATCATGAAGGAAGTACTAACTTGAAATCCTGAACGGAAATGGAGAAGTCTAAGACCAAGAAACAGATTGTTTCAGACAACTAGAAGCAGATATGATTTGGATGAATATCAAGTGGAAATAACTGTGTAGTATATCTCAGTACGTATATGAGTAGAGAATGCTAGTTAATATCTCTATAATAGCTCTATAAAGTTACAAGAGGCCAACAATAACAAGCTTCAGATATAAGTTTTATTCCAGTTGTGATTAATTACTAGTTTATATCTGCAGTCTTTCGTAGAAGTTATTATTAACCGTGGATCTTACAGTCAAAGGAGTTACAACTGCCTTATACAGAACATAATTCCCCATCTATAAGACTAGAATATTAACAGTGTACTGTATGTTAGTGATGATTGGTGTCATCTTTATCAAACGTTAATAATAAATAACTGTTATTGATAGAGATGCATTGTGACTATTACTTTATATGATTGAACATCGTATAATCTATGGTTTGACATTAAGACATTGAGAGTAGCTCTTTAATGCCTTATGGTTCTTGATAATTCTCTAGTCAATGTTACTCCCTGATGAAAATTGTAAATCATTTTATAATTGTGAAAATTCTCCATTTTATTTATTCTCAACAAATGTTAAATTAATTTCAGTTTCAGTCTTGAAAGGATAGTAGACTAGGTGGCCTATTTTATTCCTGTTAATAGTGATCTCTCAGTTGATCCAAATTTGTTTTGAAACTATCAACAGATGGATCTTTAGTCACTAGTCAAGGTAATGAATTCTATTCGTTGATAATTCGATAGGGAAGTTCATAGTCAGCTGACAAGTAATTTGTTTTGGGGTTTTTACAGTGTCTTAGCTGGACAACTTTGAGTTCAGTCTTACTCTTTATTGATACCCAACCAGAAAGTCCTTTATCAACATTAATAATTTGCCTTTAATCCCGACATTCCTTAACCTATAGAACAACTAGCCCTGAAGAACTTTGTCAAAAGCCTTACTGAAATCAATTTAGGCTATATCTGTAGGTAACTTTTAGTCTTTAACACCGCACTAATATATTAGTAAGACATGAATAACCTGTTCTAAAACCATGGTGCCTTTCAGAAAGAATCCGGTTTTTATCTAGACACTTAAACAACTCCTTCCAAATAGTATTTTCTAAAATTTTAAAAACCACACTAGTTCCTTGGTTTAGGTCTTGTACCTGTTTTGAAGACAACACTTACTGTGGTGTTCTTCTAGTCTTTTGGTAATCGATTTTAGATTGCAGATAGATTAAAACATATGCTTATAGGATTCACTTTGTATTATTTTCCTGAATACACTTGATTTAACTAACATTTTATTATAAGCAAAGATGGATAGTGGTTAGCTATGGAATCCAGGACAAAGCGTGTTTTGTCCTATTTGAGACTCATCAACTAGATATACCTTCATCTCAGACTTAATGTTCACTCTGGAACTCGAATTAAGTACCGTTCGCTTCAAACACTATCGTGTTATCCATTTAGCTATTGAGTCCTAATATCCACTAGCTTATCCAATGGGATGAAGTTGAAATTCACTTAATATTGTATTGCTTGAATCTTCTCATTATTATTTAGGACTGTAATGGACAAGATCAAGTAAATTTTAACATTTTTTTTCTTATTTAGTTTCTGGTTGAATTAAAATCCGTTTTTGGTCTGTGGGTGGTAGTGGTGGTGGTGGTGGTGCTTATTGTTTTAATACAGTAACCGGAACAAATTTATCCCCCTATTTCCTTTTCGTTTTTGTTTTTGTTTTCTTTATTTAGTTAAACAATCAGTAAAATCAATAAAATAACCGTTCAATTGATTTTTAATTATAAATTATTAATGTATTTCAAAAATACAGACATAGTAACAATTGTGTTTTTTTAGTGGTTCATTAATATACTACTATAAAATTACATAAACTAATTACTTTAAAATGTTTGTTAAATTGATTGAATGTTATATTCAGTTGTCATAGTGATTGAAGATATAAACAGTGATTTCAATTTATAATTTTATTTATTTATTTTAATACGTAGATATTGGTAAAAGGAGGCACCAAATACATATGCGCCATACAGATCTCATTTGATATGTGTGGGGACTGTGATACTGCCCGGGTGCCCAAACCGAAGCAGGTTGTGGTTTTCTTAGGGGGCCACACCACGAGACTTCGACCTGAAGATCTGATCCACAACGCTGTGGAGCATCGTAAGGAGATGCAGTCCCATGGTAGCCGGTGACCAACGATTGGTTCATACGCCATTTGTTCCTTCAGGATACTGGAGCCCATGTGCACCGTTGATTTGGGATCCGGTTATAGCGCCGGAAATTCGCTTTTCGTCCTCTCATTTTTGTAAACAACACCCGTGGCACGAGAAGGCAGTGAGTAGGACTTCCCTGGCAGAGGCTTTATACTCGTGGCCATGTGAGATCATTTTGAGAGGGAGAGAGGACTCTCCCCACTCTCAGCCATACCAAGGCATTTGGGGGCTCAATTTATAAAATATTAAACTTATTGATCGCCCATTGGATGAGATTATAATTTATAGATGAATCAATTAGGTATAAGATAGCGAGTCTTGGATTTTCGCACGAAATTCACCCATCGATTCAGTGAAATAGAGTTTTGGCATTATAACTAATGTCAGTTCGTAATGAAAAGCCTAAATCTAATTTCTAACCTTTATCATTAACTGTACATCATAATTCTAATTCCTCACAAAGATTTATAACCTTCATTTGATCCTAGTTATTAAATGGATACTTTCGAGATCAGTTTAGTGTCGCTCAAAAGTCGTCAATCAATTATAGTTTTACCTTTTATTTGGTTAATTTGTAATAGTTACCAATATAATTGAATGATCATTAAATAGTAATCTATTGTATATTACTTATGTTGAGAGATATAAGTAGTATGCAGCACTAACCGAAAATGAAATGTCTAATAACAGAAGGTTGTAAAGCTCAAATAGAACAGAATGGGAATAGAGAGTGATTGGTATAAAATTGAAGGAATAATAAAATTTGAAACACTAGATAGACATTTTATAAATGAAGAATTAAACGAAGAGTATTTACATTTTTGCCAAATAACTCAGAAATTTCGTATTATCCCTATTTGTGTTTTCATTTATTACACTAATTAGTTACTTGTTGGTCTAGTCTAGCACGAAAACGCATTTGAGGATTTCATGTAGATTATCATCAATCACTTGAAACAGTGGAGCTTAATAACAAACACTTCATTTCAAAGAAGATATAGCGGGTGATATTCTAACACGTCGACTCAAAAGATCGGTCGAAAGGATGTTTCATGCCGCCAAGTTACTCATAATCTTCTCGACTAAACCAGTACTCACATAACTAATCAAGGATAGGTTACCGAAGATGGGCTCCTCCATGTGTGTATACCAATTCAACTGCTCCTATGGAGCTAGTTACATAGACCGTACTCAGAGGGCTTTATCCTTGCGTGTTCGTGAACATGTACCGGTATGGTTGAGAAAAGGAGTTACTAAATCGATTAACAGTGCTATTCTTTCACACTTGGTAGATAATGAACATCATATCAAAATAGAGGAAGCTTTCTCTGTTCCAAATTATCTACCTTAAGAAGCTAGATTACGACTACTTTACATAGCCGAAGCCATCTGGATCAACTCTAGAAGACCTAATTTATCTATCCAGAAAAAATTTATATCCAGCTTCTATGTTTACCTTGGCGTACGACTGGATCACCGAACACTTAGTCTGAATATTTTAAACCTCTTACCCCCTTCCTCTAATTTTATTTATTTTCCTTATTATCATTAATTTTGATTATCCCTATCTTAATCTTCACATCTATCATTCCCAATTTGTTGATCGTAGTTACCTTGATAACACCCCCTACCCCCTTATTACATATTGAATTCACATAACAATCTTATTATTATTAGTATTATCTCAATTGACAAGATGAAATTCTCTTACTATGCATTCTATTCACACAATTTTGTTTTGACATTTTCGATTTTGGCTATAATACTATTCTACCTTATTGTGATTGAACACTACTACAAATCATCCTGACCTTTATGGAATGACCTTTCTAATTTGCAAATAATACAATTTTAAAGTATATATATATCTCAACAGATGCAAAAGTGCACCTTATTTTTGGCCCCTGTAATTACTTTGAAGTCATATTACTTCATACATACTACAACTTATTACATTACCAATTATAGAAATACACAAATACAGGTTCCTACAATTGTTAATGTACTTTCAGTGTTAGCTATCATTTTGTGGAATAGATCAAAATTTATACACGATTACTAATATTGATGAAGTTTTGTTCTCTAAACTGGATGGTTCGGTCGTGGTAATTTCGTCGTTTTTCTGAATATTCAAAACCAAAATGGTTATGCTATAACTCGAATAAACTGAAGCTTCGTTTGAATTTATTTCTGTGTATCATCGATGAATCTTATTAACAAGAGGTCTTGGATAAGAGTAAAAAATACATGTTTATAGTTCCGTAAATTTTATACTCTCATCGGTAGACAATTTCATATAATGAAAAGTATCATTCATATCCATATGAAAGCCAGAAAGAACACATAGTGCTATAAAGTTCCATGATAAGTAAGTATAGAAAAGCGATTATGAGTAATGAGGTTATTTACTGATACAAGGTTATCATTATCTGTCTTTATCGGAGTCAATCAAATTGTAAATAAATTAGTTTGAATAAGAAATAGAAATATCAGATATTTCATAAATAAAGCATCTACTGTTTATCAATTTAGGTGTTGTGGAGATTGTCAAGTTTTTGATTGAGATCATGAACCGATTGATGTTAGATCACCATTGAAAACCTGGAAGAAATGTACGGCCGTTTCGTCCTATTGCGAAACTCCTCAGCAGTGCGCATGATCTCAATCAAAAACTTGACAATCTCCACAACACCTAAACTGATAATTACAATATGCTCACTAGTGACTAGCTTCGTGAGAAAATTCTCGGAATTCTGATGAGAAGTCGTGACCAGTGGATGTAATCCGTGTCGGGTAGAAACAGGTATCTACCTCAATACAAAGGAAGGTCGTGGCACAACTTCGTGGATTGGTTGTAGTTAGACATTAACATCATTGGATGCCGGCTCAGTGGTCCAGTAGGTTAAGCGCAAGACTGAAGGCCCAGGGTTCGAACCCCGCGAGCAGGATCGTGGATGCGCACTGCTGAGAAGTCCCACAATACGACGAAACGGTCGTCCAGTACTTCCACGTTTTCAATGGTGGTGGTCTAACATCAATCGGTTCATGATCTCAATCAAAACATCTACTGTTCAGTTTGGTTGATCAATCGTTTGGAATTCACACAGTAATTGAATCAAACTGGAGACTGTAAAACTATCCAAATCAGGACATTATTTAACCAGCACATTAGAAAGATAAATTCTTAGAATGTTGAACTGAATTTCTCATCATAGACTATACAAATTAAAATTTGAAGTTTTTGTAAGATGATTTTTATCTTAGAGTAGCTTCAATTGATGTAATTTTGAAAATGAGATAACACTGGATATTCAATAGATTCTAGTTTGACATTAGTCAAAAATGCAAGTGTGCCCTATCAGCCAACATCAGTCAGAATCTTTATTACGAACATCAAAACAGATCTACTATATGGAGCTGAAACTTGGAGAACTACCACAGTCATCATCAAATGGATACAAGTATTTACAAATAACAGTATACTCACAGTACTCCATGTCCGTTGTTGGATGGATAGCATCAGCAAAAATCTACTGTGAGAGAAAACATACCAGATTACAGATTAAGGAAAAATCAAGAAGATATAATGGAGGGGGGATAGAATATACACGGAAGAAATGATCAAACTACACCACAAATAAGCGTGTAACTTGGAATCCTGTCGTGCAGAGGAAGTGAAGATGACTAAAGAACATTTTGCACCATGAATTGCATGCAGATATTAAAAGAATGAATAGCACTTGGAAACAACTTTATAGTAGATCTCAGGACAGAGTTGGTTGGAGAATCTTAGTCGACGGTCTATTCTCTTCAATGAGAAGTAATAGGTGCATGTAAGTAAGTAACTTATATAATAGTTGAACCTAAAGAGAATTTATTGAAAAGAATGTTCTTCGTTCGTATATTAGGCTTGTGATATTAGTTAATTTTACTATTACTTATAATAATAATTATAAATCCAGGTTGTATACAACTGATGTGAAACTGTAAAGTAAATTGCATCCAGTTTCTTTGCAAGCCTTGTTGTTGTTCCTCTGTTGAGACTGTCATGTATGATGCTTTATCAAGTATTCATAACCATATTCATTAGTGAGTAATCTTAATCTACAGTAGAACACCTATTCATTACCTCAACTATTTCAATCATTCTCTGTTTATGATAAGCATTGTTACTATCAGTTAGTCTGTGTAAACCCTTTATAAATCAGGCCAATTTTTAGTTAACCTCGTATTTAATGTTCCATTTGAAATTTGTAGAATTTTCTAAGATTGATATGAATATAAGCAAAGATAGATAGTGGCTATCAGTGGGGTTTGTCTTTGCTTATAAAGATTGTAACTTACGGCAATATCGATTCAATCCTCACAGGATGTACATATACAAATAAGAGACTGATGATAAATTGTAGTCCTAAATAACAATGGCATGATACAAGTAAAACAACACCAAGTGACTCAGTAGCTAAGAGTATAATGAGATGGCTTTTGAAGCGGACGGTACTGAGTACGAGTTCTAGAGTGAACATCAACTCTGAGATGCATATATATCCAGCTGATGAGTCGTAAATAGGACGAAACGCGCTTTGTCCTGGATTCCGTTGCTAGCCACTATCCATCATTGCATATAATGATTGTGAATTAAGGCTATATCGAGGCAGTACACACAGAATGCACATATGTCAATAAGAGACTGGTCACTTAGAGTCTTAATCATAAATGGGAAGATACAAGTAAAACAAAACCAAGTGAATTTAGGTCGAAAGTAGTTTGAAATCTTATGTACTGTGGAATTCTTAACAGTTCGTCAATTCAAGTTTAAACTTAGTGATGAAGTGTATTATATTCAAATGAACACCCTGTTAACCTTTTTTGTTTTGTATTAATTTAATATGGTCACCAGGTTGTTTCTCCTTCTATACTCCTTTAATTTGTTTAATATATTTTATTGACATTGATCACTGTATAGTGATGTTACCAGTGAACTATTCGTACAGCCATAGGATTTGATCAGTACTGTAAACTAGACAAATATGATTAATCAATGTAAATATCTCAGTTCAACAATTGATCAAACATAGCCTGAATAGCTCAGTAGTAACGTTTCAAATTATGAATTTCGGTGAACTATGTTTGAAAACAATAGGGAGCATCGATTGTCTCACAAATAAATGTACACCTTACTGACAAGTGTCGAATGGTACGAAACTTGGTTTAAGTGGAGTTTTCCATCAAATACTTAAAACCACTTAAAATCTATAATTTTCTTCAAAATATTTTCACCTTACTACTTTGAATAACCAAAGTCATCTTTAAATATAGTAATACTATACTACTATATCCTAGTGAAGATAAAATTATAGGTAACTTCTGTGAACTATTACTTACTTACTTACGACTGTTACTCCAAATGGAGCATAAGCCGCCGACCAGCATTCTTCAACCCATTCTGTCCTGGGCCTTCTTTTCTAGTTCGATCCAATTCTTGTTCATTTTTCTCATGTCTAGCTCCATTTCCCGGTGTAATGTGTTCATTGGTTTTCCACTTCTCCTTTGGCCTTGAGGATTACATGTGAGGGCTTGCCTTGTGATGCAGTTGGGGGCTTTTATCAATGTATGTTCTATCCACTTCCAGCGCTTCTTCCTGATTTCTTCCTCCGTTGTAATCTAGGTTGTTCTCTCCCATAATAGGTTGCTGCTGATAGTGTCTGGCTGATGGATCCGAAGTATTTTGCATAGACAGTTATTAATAAACACTTATATCTTCTGAATGATGACTTTCATAGTTCTCCAGGTTTCCGCTCCATACATGTGTGAGCTATTAATGAACTAATATTATATTTTATAACTTTTCAGTAACTAAATTGTGTATATCTATATTCCTCTTATTGTAGGCTTCATTTGACTCATAAATTATTATTATACAACTTAATTTCCTAAATTAGACTCAGTTTATTGATTACAGTTTCCTACGTTCACAGTCACTTTTTGGCTTGATCTTGTATAAATGTTATTTCCTATTTTATGATATGATACGGTCTGTTTGGCTGGTATATAAATCAAGTATGTTTGAAATAAATGATTCGCATAATAGAATCTGTCGTTGGCGTTCTGGACTTGACTTGAAGGGTTAGGAGAACAAAGGACAAATAGGGACGCTAGGCCACACATACCGATCGATAAGTCATTGGTTTAGCACAGTATTAAGATTGTATAAATTGCATTTCGATTGACGAATAGATCAAGTAATAAAAAGCCTGCTTTCCAGACACAACACAAACAATACTCATCTTTGAATACATGAGACTTGTTATATACTATTTCTGAAGAATATTGTCTACCGTTTAATCTTCAATAGACTACAGTACTGTATTGAATAACATTCTGTTTTGGTAAAAGATTTAGTCGAAAAAAAAAGTTTAATTCATTTCATATAAATGACATTTAGGTCATTTTTGTCCAGTAATACAGTGAATTCAGGTGACGGATATTCTGTTTTCTATCAGAATTTCATCATACCATCTTGTGTATAGTATAATCAAAAACTCGAATTTTGTATATAAAATATTGAAACTTAGTCAATATGATTCGATCTGCACTAAGAAGGATTTAAGATACATGACATTGGTCACCACCTAGTAATCAATCAATTGTAAAAATATCTCAGTCTTACAGGAGGTCAGTCGCGGTCGGGATAGATCAGTGGTGACATCTCTGATTGTGAAACTGAGTAACATGGGGTCGAATATGTAAGGGAGTATTAGTTTCCTCAAGACTACAGGTACACATTCCTGACGAGTGCCAAGTAGTACGAAACCTAGGTCCAGAGTGTTGTATCCCGATAAGAATAGTGAATGGTAGTTTTTGGGATTCAGTTATGGACCGATATTACGAGTATATTTTTATCATATAATTGTTACGTAACTAATCTGTTCATATCCATGTCCCTCTTATTATGAGTTTTATTTTGGCCTATGAACTATTATTATATGATTTACCATTCTTGAGTTATGTCCTATCTATTGATTCCTATCTCCCTCATTCATAGCCACATCTGGCTAATACGTGTACAAATGTTGTTTCCTATTTTATTGGAACGATGTAGTCTGTTTGGTTGATATATAAACCCCGTTTGAAATAAATGATTCACATCGCAGAGGCTGGGATTGCTGTTCTGGACTCAATTGGCTGGGCTAGACAGGCAAGTAGGGCCAATCAGAACTCTAGGCTGCTTGCACGCATTTTATGCGTCACTGTTTCGATCGATAATAGGCTGCTCTCTAATAGGCGGATCACACGTTATAACACCGAGTATCCTGTCAACTACATTTAATCACCATTTTATCTCAACATAGTGCACAAAATGTCGAGTCACGTAAACTAGTGTCCACACAGCAACTTGATCGATCTGTACTAAGCATGACCTGACGTACATGATATTGATCACCACCCAGTAACTAATCAATTGTAAATGCAAAACTTATGTTTTTCTTCTATTCTTACTTATATTTCACTATGATTACTATTTCTCTTAACTATTATTATCATGATCATGAATGTCATTTTTACTCTGTCTCCCCTCCCTATCTTGCCTCCTTCGAAATTATTGATTATTATTATTTATTATAATAAATCTTCATTTCTATTTTAACAATTAATCATGTTCATTTTAATATTGAATAAATAATTCAAAATTTACATTAATCTTATTGTTTAATTTAATTGAAATGAATAATTGAGATCAATAGAGATTTATCTTCTCTATGGTTACATTTTCAAAAGCGGCCTACAAATATTCTCCTATCCAGCTCTGAACTATAATCTATTACAGAGTTATTTCCACTTAATATTCTGCTACGTATAAAGCTATCACGAGTTCACTTAATCTACGAACGAGAAACAAGACTCAATGACCAAAGACCAGTAAACTAGCTATTAATGCATCCCAGCTCAACTATCTAGAGGGAGAAGTCCAAGCTAGGAATGAGGAAGTATATACTGCAAGCAACCAGAAAACGATCGATCTCATCAAACACAATTTAAAAACGTATATATACAAATATATATGATCGATATTGCCATAGAGCTTTTAAACAATTAATCGATAATTTCGTCAATTGACTGCCATTGAAATATTTAAACATTTAATCGATAAATTCGTCAATCGACTATGTGCGTGGGTGGTAAGAAATGCCCAAGCATACATCGGCATACAAGCTCCACAAAGATAAAATTACAAAATATGGGTTCTTGGGAATCTATGGTCCTTAAAATATTCATCCTAATCATGTCTGCATCTAGCTGTCCGAAACAATCTGTTTCTTAGTCTTACACTTCTCCATTTCCGTTCAGAATTTCAAGTTAGTACTTCCTTCGTGATGCAATTTCATGATTTCCTCAAGGTACGTCCTATAAACGTCTACTATCTTTTCCTAATTTCCTGTTTAGATGGAAGCTTGTTTGTTCTCTCCTACAGAAGGCTGTTTGTTAGTGATGTAATCCGGATAATGGATCATCAGTATTTTGCGTAGACAAGTACTTATGGATACTTGTACCTTCTTGATGATGGCTGTAATAGTAGTATGGCTTGCATCGTGATTCAGGCACTAACTTGGAATCGTGAATGGATACGGAAAAGAGCATTGAATATGGATGCATATAATCAATGAATCAGTGAAAGTCAACAATTTACGAGAATATTCTATCTGTATGCAAAATTCTAACTATTTAAATAATTATCTTTTATATATACTTACAGTTTGTTGTTCTGATAATAATTTAATTACATTTTCATTATTATTATTATCTTGGTTAATTACATATTCTTTCAATGGTTGAGATCATGAGTCGATTGAGGATAGATCACCATGAAAAACCTGGAAGCACTAGACGGTCGTTTCATCCTACTGTGGAACTCCTCAGCATCCACGATCACGCCTCATGAGATTCAAACCCAGGACTTATCAATCTCGCGCGCGAACGCTTATCCACTAGCCCACTGACTAATTACATATTTTTTTATTAGTCATTATATGGGAACAATTATCTATATGTAAATGTTAATTGTAAAATGAATTTCACATTTTGTTTCTTTTCTTTCTCCGTTGTTATGTAATCATAAAGTGTTGTACGTTTTGTTTATTCATTCTGATGATTAAATGAAGCATTTCATTTAAAAACATTAAATCTTCTTTTTTCAATGTTATAATAGATCATGGGTTCCAATTTCGTGGAGCGTGATCGTGGATACACACTTCTGAGGAGTCCCTTGCTAGGACGAAACGGTCGTCCAGTGTTTACGGGTTTTCCACAGTAGTCTAGCTTTAAGTGATTCACGAATGAAACTATAGAAGGAATAATTCCAAAATATGCCAACTAGTTTAATTTAAGGGAGAACAAATTGAAGTTTTGATTTTGATGAAACTAACATACGTTTGTTGATTGATTTCAAGTAATTTTGATAACTAACTTTTTCAGCATATTTATGTGCTTCACTATCAACCATTTTGAGAATTATCCTTTCAAAAATGAGAAATTAGTTACACTTAATCATTTTTATAGTTTTGTAAATATTCATTTAGATATCTCTTCATTTTGTGCTAACTCTTCGAAATAATCTGCAATGATGGATAATGGCTACCAATGGAATCTAGGACAAACAGCGTTTCATCCTATTTAGGACTCATCAACTGGATATATCTGTATCTCACAGTTGATATTCATTCGGGAACTCGTACGTAGTACTGTTCACTTCAAACACTATTGCGTTATCCTCTTAGCTACGGAGTTTATCTTTGCTTATGATATTTGTGAATTAAGGCAATATCAAGACAATACGCACAGTATGAACATATGCCAATAAGACACTAATCTATGGGACGATTCAAACAAACAATACCAAGTGTTTTTCTTAATAATCCTCATTTTGTGCATAAAGTATTATTTGATTACAATACTATTAACCACTATCAATCTCCTTGTATGGTGAGGAGTGAGAGCAGAAGTCTGTCTCTATTGTAGAATTGATTTTATTTAATTAGATATTCATAGGATTTGGTTTGTTTTATTGATTAGATTCATATGGTGGAACACGAATCTATGGAGCATAAACCAGTTTTTAAATAGGAAAGTTTCATTTGAAACCATTTAAAATCTATAGTGTGCATAGACTCAAGTATTGATTATTATGTAACGAATAGTATACCACTCCTATTTAATCCAATACATACACCAATTAAAACGTGAAACTAATTCGATTGAACAATGAAGTAAACAGACATAGAAACAAGAAAACTTAAGAAAAGAAGAATGATTTTTAAAAAAAAGACGTTAATTAGCATTTAAAATAGAAACAACAACAGCAACAACAACAACGACAAAAACAAAATTTGAAAGAAAACAATAGTGAGACTATAATTTATGAATGAATCAATCGGGTATAGGATAACAGATCTCGGATTTTAGCGCGAAATTCACTCATCCATTTGGTTAAATAAAGTTTTGATATCATAGATGATGTCAGTTCGTGATGGGAACCGTAAATCTAATTTTTAAGCATAATCATCAACTGTAAATCATAATTCTAATTCCTTAAAAATAGTTTATAATCCTCATTTGATCCTAGTTATTAAGTGAACAATCTCAAAGTCAGTCAAGCGTTACTCGAAGGTCGTATATAAATTCTAGTCTCAACAAAACAATTTTTCACTACAACCCCCCCACACACACACACAAACTAGTAGGGTTTATAAGAGTATAAAAAATTGATGTCATAGAAAATTTGAAAATATTATATGAATGTTTCGTCCTTTTCTTGAACTCTTCAGTAATATACACTAATAACTTTCATTGTTCATAATAAGAACCTAAAACAAACAAAAAAAAAACTTTATTTTCTTTATAAATCCTTAATCACTATATCAACATGTTGACATTTAGTGATATACAAGTCTAATATTTTGTAACTAACCGTATCTTGTTGTTTCTGTTCGCTTTTTTTCACATGGATATCTATCTATCAGCTGATTTTTTTTAATTTTTATTTTTGTATTTTTATTATTTGAAATGATGAATAATGACTGGTTCATTCGATTGTTGTTTTTGTCTATTTCCTTATTGATTCTTTCAATAAAATATTTATATCCTGATGGGAATCGTTGTGTATTGTGTTACTATGCTTTCATTGATTTCATTTGTACATTTTGTTTTTGGTAATCGTTTTCTAATTATTATTATTATTATTATATAAAACTGAAAATAACACAGTAGGATATTTATTGATGTTTATCCATAGAAATTTTGTCAAAATTGATGATAATTGGCTTCAATAGGTATATCCTGGAATTCTAGTGAGAAGTAGTGATCAGTGGAGTTAAACCAAGTTAGTTGTGGAATAGTAACTCACTGAAGACAATCGTGGATGTTTCGCTCAATTTCGTGGATTAGTTGAAGTTAGACATTAACACCATTGGATGCTGGCTCAATGGTCTAGTTGGTTAAGCGTCTGGTGCGAGACCAATAAGTCTTGGGTCCGAATCCCTCGAGGCAGGGTCGTGGATGCGTATGGCTGAGGAGTCCCACGATAGAACGGGACTATCGTCCAGTGCTACCGGGTTTTCCATGGTGGTCTAGCTTCAAATGTAGTGACTACAATCTCCACAAAACCCCCTCTTACATTATACAGTTCTTATAATCTTCGTCTTCTTACTACATGATCGACATTTATTTTAATAAACAGTATCTTTCCGTTCTCATGAAATCAGTATATATTTATATCACTTACGTCTGTTACCCCCAATGGAGCATAGGCCATCAACCAGTATTCTACAATCCACTCTACCATGGGCCTTTCTTTCAAGAACTATCCAATTGTTGTACATTCTTCTCATACCTCTCTCCATTTCTCGGCGTAATATGTTCTTTGGTCTTCCACTTCTCCTTTGGCCTACAGGATTTCAATTGAGGGCTTGCCTTGTGATGCAGTTAGGAAGCTTTTCTCAATATATATCTTATGCACTACCGGAGCTTCTTCCGCTTGGAACACCTATGAAGCCTACTGTCGGTCCTAAGCCTTGATAAAAGAGGAGGCTTGGGGTATTGGGTTAGTGATCCCATCCTGTAGAAAATTAACTCACTAAACATGTCTTCATTAACATGTCTTCTTCAAAATAACTCTAGTTGGTTGGAAATAGCTTTATGTACTATTGAAGAGTAGTTCAAATGAATAAAATATGAGGATAAATATTCAATACAATTTAGACATTATACCATATATATATATATATATATATATAAATTACTCAATTGTAAAGATAAAATAATGCAAATTATGTTAGTTCATTAAATGATTTATATTGTAAGAACTAAGTGTTAGTTATACATATAGAAAGAATTATTGTGTTTTTATATACATAAATGATACTTGAAAATCTTCCTACCCTATCCTTTACACTCTCACTCTCGCTTTCTCCTTCTCTCTCTCTCTCTCACACACACACACACTTTCAATCTGCTTTGTATGTACTTATAATATTGAGTTTGTTTGATTGTATTTGTTTCTCTCTTTCTATCTCTCACTCGCTCGCTCGCTCGCTCGCTCGCTGTGTGTGTGTGTGTTTGTGAGTATATGCGGATAATATTTAACTGGGTAAACTATTAATTTTAAAAATGTCCTCTTTTCTCTAGGTTTTACTACGATTGATTAAACAAATCTTAGTACATATATATATTTGCCCTGTTTTATTACATACGGAATAGGTAACAGTAGTTTTGTGGTGTATGCGCTACTTATGTCTATAAATATAAGTAGTATATAACACCAATCAGAAGTACAATGATTGGTAGAATAAGGTTAGGAAGATGGAATCGAAGAGAACGGAAACAGAGAGTCATTGTTATAGCAATAAAGGAATGATGAAGTTTAAGATATTTGATGGAGGATTTGCAAATGAAGTATTACCAAAAAAAAACTCAACAACTTCCTACTAACATATATAGTGGTTGTTAATATCTCTGTTCACATTCATTAGAGTTTCATGTAAATGTATATTTGGTTAGATTTCATTAGTGTGAACAAAACAAGAATGGGATATTCATTGATTTTCTTATCTACTGTATAATAGTATCTGACCACCGAGCAATGAGAAGTAGTGACCAGTGGAGTTCAACCAGGTCTGTTGTGAGATAGTAACTCACTGAAGAGAATGGTGGATGTTTCACTCAATTTCGTGGATTGGTTTAAGTCAGACATGAACACCGTTGGATGCCGGCCGGCTAAGTGATCTAGTGTTTAAGTGCTCGCGCGCGAGACTGATAAGTCCCGGGTTCGAATCTCGAAGGGGGCGAACTGTTGAGGAGTCCCGCGATAGGACGAAACGGCTGTCCAGTACTCCTAGGTTTTCCATGGTGGTCTAGCTTCAACTGACTTATGATCTTAACTATTGCAATGAGAAAGAGTTTTGCTGTTTAGATTCAACATCCAATATAAGATTAATTTGCATTCAAAGAATAACGAATTGTTTAGATCACTTCCCCAACATCTGTAATTAGTAGATTGATGTGGAAATCATCTAAGTTGCTGAACAGTGAATAAAGTATATAGGATCACCGGTTTCGATAAGAATAGAAACATGTATATTGCCTATTCATGAAACAATCGCTTAATCTTTTGTTATTTACTTTTAAATATCAAATAATTGATTGAATCACATCGAATTATTTATTGTACTTAAGGTATTATTATATAATTCAGATCTCTTAGAAAGAACCATGATCAGACAGTATCACGATTTGAATGTATATAAACGCAAATTATGAAGTTGTTATTAAGTGTTAATGAATAATAGAATAGTGAAGGCACGGATTGGCAAAGCAAGAGCAGCATATTTACAACTGAAGAATATCTAGAACTCAAAACAATTGGCAACCAACACCAAAGTCAGAATTTTCAATACCATTGTCAAGACAGTTCTACTGTATGGCGCGGAAACCTTGAAAACTACGAAATCCATCGTCCAAAAGATACAGGTGTTTATTAACAGTTGTCTACGCAAAATACTTCAGATCCGTTGGTCGGACACTATTAGCAACAACCTACTATGGGAGAGAACAAACTAGATCCCAGCGGACGAAGGGATCAGGAAGAAGCGGTGGAAGTGGATAGGACACACATTGAGGAAAGTACCCAACTACGTCACAACGCAAACACTCACATGGAATCTTCAAGTCTAAATAAAGTAGAAGAGGAAGATCAAGGAACACATTACGCCGAGAAATCAGTCAGGTACAACGTAGGACCAGGCATACATATATGAATTAGTCCATGTTCTCAAACCTCATTAGCAGAACAACACGTATATCGAATTCAAAGAACTAGTTACTTCAATGGTAGTAATATGTAAAAGAAAGATTATGTGTAAGGAAATAGTATAGGAAGAAAGATTTAGTACTTAGAAAGAAAGATATGAAGCGATTTTAATCTCATAGTTTAAGGGAAGACGCGTCGAGAAATGGAGACTGGCGTGAGAAAAATGAACAAGAATTGGATAGAACTGACAAGGGAGGCCTGGAACAGAAAGGGTTGGAGAATGTTGGTCGGCGGCCTATGCTCCATTGGGAGTAACAGGCGTAAGTATGTAAGCGATTATAATAATAGAAAACTGTGTACAAATCTGTTGGTCCGTGATCTTGAGTGCCGTTAGAGGTATGAAGGCGGTTATCACTTCCCGGTTGCCTACACAGTGGAGGAGTTCTTCTAAAGGTACCTGAAAATAAAAATGAGTTAAGGGTGGTCTTAGTGACCTGAGAGCGTGACCGCAGTTCCCAAGGTACAACTGATTGAGGTCGGTCACACACAACATTTTGTGGGTAATTTTGGTGTTATCTCCGTACTTATTGAAACTTTGCCGCCTGAGACGGATATCCTTGGGACAAGGTGAGGTGATCAATTTTAGGGTCGACCTTTTCTAACCTTACTCTTCTTTGTGAGAAGGCAGCATCTCTGTCATGTTGGTTGTCGGAAGGAAAAGCTATACTGTCGTCACACTCCTGTACAGTCAGTAGTACAATTTCGCCTTCGGCCCTTGGGTTTGCTGCTTTTAGTCTTACCGTTCTTCAATCGACCTGTCTGGCATAGTAGGACCTTGAGGAACGATTGTTCCAGCCAGTATAGCTGGATTGATTCATCACGATAGACAACCCCTATCACTACGTCAAGATAAGAGCAACGGTCTGGAAAGATATAAGTTGAAATCATAGATAGTACAGTTGGTTATAGTGTTGAATATTCTACAAATATATAAATGAAATTTGATAGTAATGAATTGTATAATAAGAACATATAATAAACTGAAACAGTTATCAGTTTCTTATTGCTATGAGGAGATTTGTAACGATCCTGTTCTGACAAGAGTATTTCACTTATCATATATATTCCAACTACTAACCTTATTCTTAGTGTTCATAATGGCATACAATTCGATTGATTCATTTCACTTATTACATATTCAAAGAACTACTGATATTCACTTGGTATTCTTTGGCTTGTATCTTCCCATTGCAGTTTTAAGACTGAGATTGATCAGTCTGTTATTAGCATATGTGCATACTGTGTGTACGCCCCTATATTGCCTTAATTCACAAACTTTTTTTATAAACAATGATGGATAGTGGCTAGCAATGGAATCCAGGACAAACAACGTTTCTTCCTATTTGGGACACGTCAGCTGGATGTACCTGTATCTCAGAGTTGATGTTCACTCTGGGACTCGAACCCAGTACCATTCGCTACAAACACCATCGCGTATATCCACTCAGCTACTGAGTCCTCATAGTTACTATTGATATTGATCAAGGCTAGATCATTATATCGAAATTGCAGTTCTGCAAATAATTGATCATTCATAGTTATTCAATTATGATTTATTCATAAGATGATTGATAAATCTATTGAAAAATAAAGTAGGGATAGATAATTATCTAAGGAATTGAGAATAATATTAACCATCTAATGCATAATTAATGTTTAATTATTAAAATTAGAATAATCTGAAGATAAGATATAGTTACTGTACTTAATTAGCGTTTTTTTTAGCGAGTTAGTTTTCTACGGGATGGGGTCGCTAACCCAATGCCCAACCATCCTCCTTTAACCGGGCTTGGGACTAGCAGTAACTCTGGAAAAACTACAGGCGGAGTTGTACGTAATTAGAGTTATTCAATCTTATGTTTTTTAAAGAGAAAATATCAACTTACAGGTTGTTAAATTCAGTTGATGTTGTTTTATTTGTATCTTACCATTGTTATTTAGGACTCTAATTGATCAATCTCTTGTTGGCATATGTGTGCATCCGGAAGGAACATCAACTCTGCGATGCAGGTATATCCAGCGGACGAGTCCGAACTAGGCCAGTACCAGTTATCATTGATTTGTATGAGGGCTATGATATTGGTTTCCTTATGGGGCCACACCCCGAGCCTTTGACCAGAAAGTCTAATCCACAAGGTAGTGGAGCAAGGTAAGAAGATGGAGTCCCATGGTAGCCGGTGACCAACAATAGGTTAATACGCCTTTTATTCCCTTAGGATCCTGGAGTCCACGTTCACCATTAGTTTGGAACCGGAGTTTTCGTCTGGGTCCAACAACTCGGTTTAAGTGCCAGACATTCGCAAATTCAATTCACAACAGCAAGATGTTTTACAATTCAACATTGATGATGTTTAATAGTTAAATATGATATACTGTAAAATAAAATTCACTGAATACAACGATTTTACCAGAGAGATTGCTCATAAACTGAACAAATTTAGACTGCATGGGGGACAGAAATTTGGTATCTCATAATTTAATTGACAAAGTGACAAATAGGTGACCATTTGAAAAGAACGTTCCAGAAGATCATCCGGGAAATATGGATCAATTTAAAATGTCAAAAACGAAGAAATAATAATACACTAAATAAGTAAATAAATATAAATGAGAAAATAGAAACAAGAACTGAAACTTGACGATTTGAACTTCCCATACACACTAACAGATGCAGATCAAGTCAAACAGTGTAGCAGCAGTGGGTTTCAACCCACACAAGGGGAAAACCAACATCTTCAAATACAACACTGAGGACACCAACTCAATCAAACTTGATGGAGAAACTTTAGAACAGATGAAAACTTCCACGGAGGAGATCTGATGCAGACGTAAAAGCGAGCATTGACAAATCAATGACTGCATTCCTACAGTTAAACAAAATATGGAACTCAAAACAACTGACTACAAGACAACATCCATGTCACCAATCTTCAATACGAACGTGAAGGCAGTTGTATTGTATGAAGGTAAAGATTGAAGAACTATCAAAACCATCATCAAGAAAGTAAAAGTATTCATCAATAGTTTTCTACGCAAGATACTCATCATCCGTTGGCCGGATACCATCAGCAACAAACATCCTACTGTGCCAGAGAACAAACCAAATTCCAACTGAAAAGGAAATTAAGGAAAGATGATGGAGGTGAAAAGGACATACATTGCGAAAATCACCAAACTGCAGCACAAGGCAATTCATCACATGGAATGTTGAAAGGAAACGGAAAAGAGGAAGGTAAAAGCATTCACTGTTGAGAATTGGAAACAGATATAAATAGGGTCAATAACAGCTGGAAATAATTGCCCAGAACAGAGTTGGATGTAGAATGCTGGTGAGCAGCCAATGCTTGTTTGTGAGAGGTAACAGAATTAGGTAAGTATAAAACAACAGCATGTTAGCAGACAAATATATTCAATCTTAATGAATACCCTATGTTAATTAAAATGTATTTTGTGCTAAATTGTAATTAGATTCAATGGGTGTTCACGATTATGGGTTAAAGATAAGGATCATTTTAAATTTCTTCCTCTACAAAATAATACATTACAATTAATTGGAATAGTCAGTGTTAACTCTTAGAGAGGAAAACCTCAATAAATTTGAATATTTAAATCAAGGTTACAGCAAGTACTCATCTATGAATGGTATTCGAACCTCATCTAGTTATATAATGAATTGTTCAGGGTTAGATTTTAATCAAGTAATTGTTTATTTCTTTGAACACATAGATTTTAGTACCAGAGGGCACCAAATATATATGCGCCATACAAAATTTTATTTGTGTGTGGGCTGTGATACTGCCCGGGTGCCCAAACGAAAGCAGTCAGTTTCCTTAGGGGGCCACACCCAGAGCCTTTGACCTAAAGGTCTGATCCACAAGGCAGTGGAGCATCGTGAGGAGATTCCTTCTCATGGTATCCGCTGACTAACGATTGGTTCATAAGCCATTTGTTCCCGAAGGATACTGGAGGCCATGTGCACCATTGGATTGGGATCCGGTTAAAGAGCAGGACATTCGCTTTTCGTCCTCTCATTTTCGTAAACAACACCAGCTCCACGAGAAGGCAGTGAGTAGGACTTCCCTGGCAGAGGCTATATACGCGTGGCCACGTGAAAGCATTTCGAGAAGGAGGGCGGGCCCACTCCACTCTCGGCCATACCAGGGCATTTGGGGGCAATCAAGTAATTGAAATGTATTTAAAATAAAATTGTACTAGAATTGAAACAATAACATTTGTAAGTAGCCTAGTATTATCTCATTTGGATAACATGTATCTACCCAATTGTATTCTTGTCTGAACTGATAAAAGACATAACAATTATGTAACATTCAAATGTAACATTATCAATCTCATTAGATAGTTTATACTTATTCAATATGATTAAGTTCCAGTTTCAATGAATATACAATTTTCATATACACTTGACTGTTTGTATATCTTGTTTACCAAATAATTAGACTATGTAAACCATTCTATACAACAGTTGATAATCAAATCAAAACCGAAAACATTATGATCTATTCACAAAATGTACAAAACTAATCAAGATCTAGATCAATTAAAGATAGATTCAATTTTATATTAAATATCATAAAATTATTCTTGGTGATCAAAAGTAATCCTCTGAAAACTATACTTCATCAGGTTTTCATGATAGCTGGATCATTCCATCATGGTACATTAACAATCTTGAAGAAACTGTCATCTTCTAGTGAAATTTGAATTCATATCACTATACTTCAAAATGTAAGATGTTATCATTGAACTATTCGATAAACACCATAAACAATTTAAAAGTTAAATGTTCAAGATCTATCAATCCAGGTAGAAAGATTGTCATATAGATCAAATGACTTAGTCCATAAAATAAAAAAAATTTAATACCCTAGGTAGTTTTTTTTTTATTATTTAAAACAAATGAAATATGAACAAGTAAACTAAAGAATTTACGTTTTTGATTGAGATTATGAACCGATTGATGTTAGACCACCACCATTGAAAACCTAGAAGCACTAGATGGCCGTTTCGTCCTGTTGTGGGACTCCTCAACAGTGCGTATCCACAATCCCGCTCGCGGGATCAGAACCCAGGGCCTTCAGTCTTGCGCGTGAACGCTTAACCTACTGGACCACTGAGCCGGCATGCAATGGTGTCAATCAGTTCATGATCTCAATCAAAAACATAACAATCTCCACTACTATCAGAAGGGGTTTTGTGGAGATTGTAGTAATTTCAATGACTAAGATCATGAGTCAGTTGAAGCTAGACCACCATAGAAAACCTGGAAGCACTGGACGGCGCACTGCTGAGGAGTCCCATAATTGGACGAAACAGCCGTCCAGTGCTTCCAGGTTTTCCATGGTGGCCTAGCTTCAACTGACTCATGATCTTAATCATCGAAATCTCCACTACCCCTAAACTGATAAAGAATTTAACACAAAAGAAGGCATCTTCATCAAGATAACAGATTTTGGAATAAACGATATTTGATTTCTTTTTTGAAACAGAGCAGATTTCAATTATATAGCCATTTAGTGAACTTCATAATCTTATCTAGAGAGGTAGCTAGTTCAACCATTGACCCCGATATCTAATTATTTATAAATCTAACATCCTTTGTAAGTAAAGTTCCTTTATTTTTTGGAAAAGTGTTTAGGGTAATTTTAATCACAAGAGTAAAATGAAGCATTAATTCATTGAATATTCTAATTGTATCTAACCATTCTCATCATAGTTTCAAGCGATTGAATACTAGAATTATGATTACAGTTGTTCAATTTCCCTTTAAACTGTTTCTAATTTTATTATAGTTAATATTTTAAAACAACTGTTACTTGTTTTTTTTTAAGTTTTATCAAGTGACAAGCTTCTTTTTTTATTTTTGCTTTTGTCATGGAAACGTAACGTAGGGAGTTTATTTGTTGTTGTTGTTGTTGTTGTTGTTGAAATTTCCTTGATCATATTACCATCTGGTAGTTTTCGTCGCCCCAAACTGATAATTATCAATATTGGGTTGTGGATATTATTACGTTTTGATTGAGATCATCAAAAGGGATTGTTGCTAGACCTTCAATGAAAATTTGAAAGCACTAGACGGCCATTTCGTATTATTGTAGGACTATTCAATAGTGCGCATCCACAATCCAGCTCGTGGGATCAGAACCGAGGGCCTTTAGTCTCCAACACAAACGCTTAACCTTTAAATCATGTGTTTACTTGTGACTACCTTTGTGAGGAAGTTCTAGTGTGAAGCTATAACAAGTGGAGCTAATGCGGGTTAGATAGGGACAGGTATCTACTTCAAACAATGGATAATGGTCGCACAATTTCGTGGATTGATTAAGGTTAGACATTAATACCGTTGGATGAGGTTAAGCGTTATCGAGCGAGGCTGAAGGCTCTTGGTTCAAATCCAGCGAGCAAGATCATGAACGCGCACTTTTGAAGAGTCCCACAATAGAACAAAACGGCCATCCAGTGTTTCTAGGTTTTCGATGGTGGTCTTACATCAATCGATTCATGATCTCAATCAAAAACTTGCATTTGTCTGCTTTAATCAATAAAACTCTAGTAAATATTCAATAGATGTTCGAAACTTTTTATAATTGTCATATTTTTTGCTTTAGATAACAGTTTACTTACTGTTTTGTAATCCATAACACACTAAAAAAAACCGACTCGTATTGATTTGGTATAATTTTCTTAAAATTGATAGACTGGTCTAAACAGTATGACACTCAATGATGAAACAATTCAATCAGTCAAAAATTCGATTTCCGATGGAGTCATGGATGCGTATAGTTAAAGAAGTTTTATAGTAAGATGAGATCGTTATCCATTGTTTACCGGTTTTGAACAGTTTTCTGATTAAGGTTAGTCCTTGATGAAAATGGAGAGATTCAATCGATTCAATAAACCAAATACAGTAGAAAGAAGTGTCACTGTCACATGAAAATACTCCACACATTGGCTAAAGATCACTAAGTAGCAAGAACTTTCTTTCAAACTCTTTCTGTTCTTGAACTATTAATACATCTAACCCATTGTACACAAAGCTTATCGTAGCATTACTTGTTATAAGTATTCATCATTCATTTTGAAGGTCACTGAACAACGAGAGGAACCAAACATACAATAGATCTAACAATGAATTTCCTAATACTTTCAGTAAGCCAGTCAGCTGCAACGTACGACCAGGCACGTATATCCATCAGTCCAAGTTGCCATACCGCATTTGCACAACAACATGAACACCGGATTCATAGAAGTAGTTAATTCAGTGGTGGTAATATATAGAAGAAAGATTGCATATAAGGAGATAGTACAAGAAGATAGAATTAGTTCGTAGAAAGAAAAATATAAAGCGCTTTTAATCTCATTGTTTAAGGGAAGATAAAGTGCGTATACACTTACGCCATTGTGATCGATTCTGAGCCATGTTACCATCACTATTCAAAGTAGGCTCTTTTGTAAAACTTTTGACGAAAACAATGATAACATCACTAGAATGACAATCATTGTTATCTAAGAAATTAAATGGGCATGAAAATATAATAGAATTTACTGAAAAGAAGGAATTTAAATTTGCACCAAATCTTGGTTACGTAGTGACAAAATTCTCTATATAGTTAACGAACTTTTTTCAATCCATTCTACATTGGACTGCGTTGGGCTCCAGTATCCTACGGGAACAAATGGCGTATGAACCGATTTCTTGGTCACCGGCTTCCATGGGACTGCATCTCCTCACGATGCTCCACTGCCTTGTGGGTTATAACTTTAGGTCAAAGGCTCGGGGTGTGGCCCTCTATGAAAACCACCTGCTTCGGTCTGGGCACCAGGGCAGTATCTCAGCCCACACACAAATATAATGGAAATGATGATCTTTTCTAAAAACTCTGTTCACGCTGCGATTTATCGTCAAACAATTAACATTATTATTATTATTATTATTATTATTATTATTATTATTATTATTATTATTATTATTATTATTTACTACGTCATTTACACACTCTCATTCTCACTCTGTCTTTCCTTATTTTTCGACCTAGACAGCAGCTCGCCTATGGTGGACAGTTGGCTCTATCTAAACGTTCTCGAGTCACTGCCTGGTTGAAAATTGTATGTTACCACCGAATACGAGTACTGAAGCAGTTTTTCTGAAACCACATGCAGCATTCAAACTGGCTGCCTTCAACGTTCGCACACTTATGCAGGTCGGACAACAGATAGGGCTGCCTATGTCTTTAGAAAGTCTTAATATTTACGTTTGTTGTCTATCCGAGACCCGTATTCAACACTCTGGTGAAGTACTACAGATTCGCTCTCCATCTGTCACTTCAAAAAGCTTGTTTTACGTGCATTTATCCGGACACACTGTGGCATGTTCGTCTGGTCTTGCTGGCATTGGTATCGCACTAAGCGCAAGAGCTGAGGCAGCACTAGTCGACTGGATCCCCATTAACAGTCGGTTATGTGCTGTTAGATTAGAAAGTTCCATCAAAGTGAGAAGAAATCGGAGTGAGAAACGATGTCTTTTCGTCATCTCCGCCTATGCCCCGACAGATTGCAGCCCGGATGCAATCAAGGATGAGTTCTACCACCAGTTATCTGTTCTTCTCCAGAAAGTGCATTCGACAGATATTGTAGTACTAGCCGGAGACTTGAATGCTCAGGTCGGGCGTCTAGGCACAGAAAAGAGTCGTTTAGGTGGCCGATGGGGACTTGTTGGTCGCAGCACAGATAACGGGGAACGTCTACTGCAACTATGCACAGACCACAACCTGGTGACGACTGATCCACCAAATGAGGCGGAAGTCCGCAAGGAACTCCAAATCTTGAAACGTTACAAATCACCGGGCCCAGATGACTTACCTCCGACTCTTTTTAAAGATGGTGGTGACCTTCTGACTAAGAGACTGACGACGTTGTTTGCAAAGGTCTGGAAACTAGAGAGTGTGCCAACGTCATGGAATGAGTCGATAGTTGTCCCTATCTTTAAAAAGGGTTCACATCGTTCCTGTAACAACTATCGAGGGTAAGTCTACTTCCGATTGCGTCCAAGCTATTGGCTTTCGTTATACTTCGTAGGTTGTTCAAAATCCGAGAAAGATCGACTCGCCAGGAACAAGCTGGGTTTCGTTCTGGTCGAGGATGTATTGATCATATCTTCACCCTCCGCCAAATGTTAGAACACCGCCATACTTATCAAAGGCCAACAATCGTAGTGTTTCTTGATATCAGGGCTGCCTTCGATTCGTTGGACAGAACTGTTCTCTGGTATTGTCTATTGAAGAAGGATGTGCCTGAAAAGTTTATTAACATCCTAAAAGCCCTATATACAAACACCTCAGGCAGAGTGAATGCATACAACCACATTTCTCCATTGTTCCATTCAAGCAGTGGGGTTAGACAGGGTTGCCCAATCTCACCATTCCTCTTCAACTTTGCCATCGATGACATTCTGGAAACAGCTGTGATGGATGCAAGTAATGGCGGTGTGGATCTGTTGCCTGGAGAAAGACTTCTGGACCTTGAGTACGCGGATGATATTGTTTTACTGTGCGATAATGCCCAAGCTATGCAATCCGCACTTAATCAGTTGGCAATCAGTGTCCGTAGGTATGGTATGTGTTTTGCACCTTCGAAGTGCTAAGTACTTCTACAAGACTGGCAGGATTCTAATCCTGCACTCACTCTGGATGGTGAGCAGATAGAAGTAGTCGAGAAGTTCGTGTATCTAGGTAGCTGCATAAGTGCTGATGGTTGCGTGAATGATGAGATCAATGCACGTATAGTGAAAGCCAGAGCGGCTTATGCCAATCTGGGCCATCTTTAGCGCCTTCGTGATGTTAGTCTGGCTGTAAAAGGTCGGATCTACAACGCGTGGGTGAGAGCAGTTTTGCTCTATGCTTGTGAAACCTGGCCTCTCCGAGTTGAGGATGTTAGACGACTCTCTGTGTTCGATCATCGTTGTCTCCGAAGGATTGCTGGCATCCAGTGGCAACACCATGTCAGTAATGCAGAGGTTCGGCATCGTGTGTTCGGTCACAGAGACGATAATGCAATTGGTGTCACCATCTTGAAACATCGACTTCGGTGGCTTGGACATGTTCTACGAATGTCGTCCCAGAGAATTCCTCATCGTGCATTATTTGCCGACTCTGGGACTGGTTGGAAAAAGCGGAGAGGTGGTCAGTGTATGACATGGTGTCGTGGTATAAAAGAAAGCTGTAAAGGGCTAGCTTCTGTTGGTCCTTCATGACTCCCTGGTTGGGGTCCAAGAGATGGTGTAACACAGTGGCTAGAGACGTTATCAGATACGGTTTAGAATAGAAGCCAGTCGCGATCCTGCTGTAATTTTCTTTTACTTTCTTCATAAAAAGTGGTTGTATCTTCCTTAATTGAAAGATCTCTTCTGATTGTACCTTTTTTGTTTCCCCCATTATTGTTTTTTTTATTTTATAATCCTCTACGTTCCTTACTTTTTTTCCCTTCTTAAATTCTCGTTGTTTTGTGTGGCGCATATATATTTGGTGCTCCCTTGTACCAATATTTATGTGTTCAAATAAATAATCGATTCAGCTTAGAAGTAATCGTTTATTGATTATTGGATTCCTTGAATTCTAGGAACTTGAGACTAGAAGATTGAAACCATGAGATATCATTATTGACACTGAATGACAGTCGTATCAAATCGGTTATATACTGAAGTCGAATATGTGAATAATTGGTTTCAAACTAGTTTTTAGCAGCTATTATTATGTGTAATACAACAGATCGAAGAAGGATTGTCGCTTGTATACCGAATTCCGAAAAATTTGGATGTACGTGTAAGATCTTTTCTCCTGTACATAAAAGACAGTAATATACCCTAGAAGAAAAAAGACCCTGTTCTGTACAATACAGATATATTTAGATAATTTCTTTTTCTTGATTCACAGTACAAATATTCCATTTGCAATCCAATTGGTATGATAAATTCTTATTCTCAAAATGCTATTATGCTTCTCCAAAATCAGAACATTTTAACTAACAAATATAAGTAAATTGATGAGGTATGCATTTTGCTTCTTTGTCATGGATTCAATTACATGTCGACCAATGACACAAATAATTATACAACAACTGAATTAATCAAGCCGCAAGTGGTTTCTTATGAGACCAAAATTCTTAAAGTGATAGATCGAAAAATTAGTAAGAAAAGTTTTATTTATTTAAACACATAAACATAGGTATAAGAAGGCATCAATTAGATATATAACACATAAATCAATCGATTTGTGTGATGGCTAGGATACTGCCCAGGTGCCCAGAGCGAATCAGGGTTAGTAGATGAAGTCCCATAGTAACCGATGACCAACAATTGGTTTATACACCTTTTTTTTTCCTTAGGATCCTGGAGCCTATGTGCACCATTGGTTTGGAATCAGAGTTTTCCAACTCTCCTAGGTGGATCTTTCATATCCACTAATCCGGTTAAAGCGCCAGACATTCACTTTTCGTCTTTTGAATTTCCTAAACAACATTGTTGGTGAGAGAAGGCAGGGAGTAGCACCTTCCTGGTGGTGGTTGTATGAACGTGAATATATGAGAGCATTTCGAGAGGGAAAGCTGATTCTCCCTATCTCGAGTGTTCCAGGACATTTGATAGTATAGTGAAGGAGAATCGTATTGTACAATTGTTTCATCCAAGTTTGAAACTCAACATTAGTTATCAACCAAATCTTATCAAGACAGTTAATACTAAGTTGATTGTGAGTTCAACTTAATCAAAAAATTTAACTTGTCAAATATGAAGAAGATACAATTAAATGAATGATTATCAAATAATTATCAGAAGGGATTGTGTGGAGATTTTAGAAGTTTCACTGGTTTAAATCATGAATCCATTGAAGCTAGACCACTATGGAAAACCTGGAAGCACTGGACGGCCGTTTCGTCCTAGTATGGGACTCCTCAGCAGTGCGCATCCACGATCCCGCTCCTCGCGAGATTCAAACCCAGGACCTATCAGTCTCGCGCCAGGCGCTTAACCAACTAGACCACTGAGCCGGCATCCCGCGAGGAGAGTGATCGTGTATGCGCGCTGCTGAGGAGTCCCATACTAGGACGAAACGGCCGTCCAGTGCTTCCAGGTTTTCCATGCTGGTCTAGCTTCAATGGATTCATGATTTTAACCAGTGAAATTTCTAAAATCTCCACACAATCCCTTCTGATAATAATAATAATCATCTGCTCACTAGTGACTGACTTCAAGAGATACTCCTGAAGTTCTAGTGAGAAGCCGTTACCAGTGGAGTTCAACCAGGTCTGTTGTGAGATATCAGCTCACTGAAGACAATGGTGTACGGTGGAGCAACTTCGTGGATTAGTTGAAGTTAGACATTAACACCGTTGGATGCCGACCAGCTCAGTGGTCTAGTTGGTTAAGCGCCTGGCGCGATATCAAATAATTGTCAAGATTATAATATTATCTACATAATTTACACAAACAATCAATATGATAACTGTGTGTCTTTAAAGTGAAATATAAAGTTCGATTAATACCTTATTCCAGTTATATTGCATACACAATTCTTCTAAGGATTATGCTGTAGTGAACAAGAACACGGGTGGGTAACTATCGAATGTAATTGACAACAAATTACAGTACTTGTTATTGAAATCTAACAACCATCTTATAGTAAATGGTCAATTTGCAAAATGTTCATCAATTATCTTAAAATAACTCAGATTTTATTGTTTTTGCATTTTCATACACATTGCTGTCTGTTTTCATTCTTTACTGTTCGATCTTCTTGTCTCTCTCTACTGCCAGACATTCTGTTAACGACTAACATTATATACTACTTATATCTATATAAGTAGCAAACACTACAGAACTACATTCATTAAATAGTTAATAGAAACTATTGAAAACTTATAAAGTGCACATAGCGACAGAATGATTTGTGGCATTAAAAAGAAAACACATTGATTCACTTACTTCTTTTACAAAAAAAAAAAAAGAAACTTCCCATGGTTTATGAAAATTATTATGATATTTTTATACAACACAATACAATAAATTTCAGGCGATAAAACTTTTCTTTACTATAAATTAGTGTCATTTATAAGTCGAATTCAAAGATGGAATAAAAACTCGATCACCAATTAGTCAGTTAGTCAGCTACAACGTAGGATCAGGCAAATATATATACATCGGTCCAAGTTGCCATACCGAATTAACACAACAAGATGAACACCGGATTCATAGAAGTAATGCATAAAAGAACGTTTGTATATTTATTTATTATTTATTTGAACACATAAATATTGGTACAGGGGGGCACCAAATACATGTGCGCCACACAAAACAATGATAATTTGAAGAGAAGGAGAAAAGAGAAAAAAAAAGTAATGGACGTGGGGAATTATAAAAAAAAAGGAAGAGAGAGAACAATGGTGGGGAAACGGAAAGGTACAATCAGAAGAGATCTTTCAGTTAAGGAAGATATAAACAGTTTTTATGAAGAAAGTAAAAGAAAATTACAGCAGGATCGCCACTGGCTTCTTTTCTGAGCCATATCTGATAACGTCTCTAGCCACTGCGTTACACCGTCTTTCGGACCCCAACCAGGGAGTCGTGAAGGACCAACAGAAGCTAGCCCTTTGCAGCTTTCTTTCATATCACGACACCATGTCATACACTGACCACCTCTCCGCTTTTTCCAACCAGTCCCAGAGTCAGCAAATAATGCACGACGTGGAATTCTCCGGGACGACATTCGTAGAACGTGTCCAAGCCACCGAAGTCGATGATTCAAGTTGGTGACACCAATTCGATTGTCGTCTATGTGCCCGAACACACGATGCCGAACCTCTGCATTACTAACATGGTGTTGCCACTGAATGTCAGCAATCCTTCGGAGACAACGATGATCAAACACAGAGAGTCGTCTAACATCCTCAACTCGGAGAGGCCAGGTTTCACAAGCATAGAGCAAAACTGCTCTCACCCACGCGTTGTAGATCCGACCTTTTACAGCCAGACTAACATCACGAAGGCGCCAAAGATGGCCCAGATTGGCATAAGCCGCTCTGGCTTTCACTATACGTGCATTGATCTCATCACTCACGCAACCACCAGCACTTATGCAGCTAGTGGTATAAGGACATAGTACAGTAAGGAAGAATTAGTTTGTAGAAAGAAAGATATGAAGTGATTTTAATCTCATAGTTTAAGGGAAGATAAAGAGTGTATACACCTACACCATTATGATCGATTCTGAACCATGTCACCGATAGTCTCCAACCATTGGTTACGATAGTCATGCGGATCCCAACCAAGTAGTCTGTATCTACTAACAGGGCTAAGACTAGAATTTAGTGAGATTTCAAGCATTGATGTCACGTTTTGGTTTGGCCAACACCACTAGCACCAACAAGATTGTAACCAATAATAATTCAAATTATTGAATATAATAATGAAAAGTTTTTCACCATAAATTAAATATATTTCTTCTTTTTTTTTCACATTATTATGGGAAACATTATAATCACTATCATCAATTGTACTGGTTATAACAAGGAAGATATAATTTACTACTACTACCGGATATGAACAATTAAACTCGATTAATATAGAAATTATATTATATATTACTATTATCATTAACTTGAAATTTCTCAGGAAAGAAAAAAAAAACATTTAAAAGCAACAAATGATTTATGTAATAATTTGTTATATTCCCAACGAGAATCATGACTGGTAACTATTGGAATCCATTTATGGACCAAATACTATAACGTATATTTTTATTGTATCATTGTTCAATAACTAAACTATTCATATTCGTGTTCCTCTAAATTATAAGCTTTAGTTTAACTTATAGACTATTATTATTATTATTATTATTATCATAGGATTCATTGTTTTTGAGCTATGCCCAGTGTATCAATTGCAGTCTCGCATATTCACAGCCACTTATGGCTAAATCTTGTACAAATGTTATTTTCTATTTTATTGGACGATGTGGTCTGTTTGGTTGGTATATAAATCGAGTATGTTTGAAATATAATGATTCATATCGCAGAGGTTGAGATTGATGTTCTGGACTTAACAGGTAGAGTAAGCAGGAAGAAGGAGTGATAAATACACTAGACTGTTCGTATGGACCATCGGTGCGTTCGATAAGACTCTGTTCTATAATCAGCGGTATCATTACGTTATACATTATTAGGACATAGGGCACAAGTTATAATACAATTCAATCCATCCCAATGGGTATGGATTGTGGTACTTAGTGTAACATTGATGTCAATTTTGAAAATATTACTATGATTGATTTTATAGTTAATTATAACAGAATTTATAATGATTACATAACCAGATTCTTTAATTCAATGAACTTGTCGAAATTATATGATGAAACAACATTGTACATTAAGTTATCAAAAAGTCACAGCATACAAGTAAATTATTTATATAACTTAATCTATCACTAGTCAGTCTTACACTTTTCATATATTACATGTTACGCATAAAGTGTTATAGTCTTCAATCAATAAAATATCGAAGGATCATAATAAATTCAAAGAAAAGTTTACATGAAAAACTAAAGAATATCTGAGTGATTTGTATTTAATGACTATTATTGTACATAGAAACTCTGCCCACAGTCCCTCTGAGGGCTACTGCCGGTCCCAAGCCCGGATAAAGCAGGAGGGTTGAAAATGGGGTTAGAGATCCCATGGTAAATGTTCTATTGTATATACATATCTCTTCACATTGTATACATACCAATTATGTAAATTCGTGAATATCATTGAATAAATAGCTAGGATTACTATATTTCAAACATACAGCACCGAAAGTGAACATTCTCATTCCGTTTATTCAACCACATTGACTGGAAGTAGTGATCAATAGAATAAACTATTCTAAACAGAATATCAATAAACCAATGCCAACACAAACTTTGATATGATTAAGAAAAAGTTTCGTTTCTCTTAAGAATAACAATTTGCCAAAACCACAACATTATAATGATGAGTCAGTTCAGTAATTATATAAAGTTCTACATAATCTCTGAATAAGAGGACTTGAACATATTATATCATGTAGTAACAAGACATTTATTTATTGGAACACATGAAAACTAGTACAAGAAATACATATGCGACACATAAATCATTCGATTTATGTGAAGACTGGGATATTGTCCGGGTGCCCCGAGCATTTAACCTAAAGATCTAATCTACAAGGTGGTGGAGCAACGACAAGAGATGAAGTTCAACGGTAGTCAGTGACCAACGATTGGTTCATACGCTATTTGTTCCCTCAAATTACTTGAGCCCATATGCATCATTGGTTTGAAATCAAAATTTTCCAAATCTATTTGCACCAACCCGGTTAAAGCGCCGTCCCCTCAACAACAAACACCCTCTCCCACCGCGAGAAGGCAGTGATTATATGTACGTTGCCATCTGAGAGCATTTCGAGAGTGAGGGATGACTCTCCCCACTGTCAACTATATCAACGCATAATCTAAACACAATTGTATTAAATGAATTTCTACAAGTCGTATTCACATTGACTAATAAACAACAATAAATATACATGATTGTCTAACATATTATTTTCAATCATAAATTTATTCATATTTATGATCTAAGAAATGGGTTTCACTGATTCCCAGTACTGCCAAGTTGTATCTCCTCATTTCCGTTGCTATTTGACTGGTCTTCCCGGTCTCCCACATTGTCCGGACGTTCCATGTACCTATAAAAATTGTTGCTCTGGTTGTTAGAAGGGGCATCGGCCTCGTGGCTTCCGAAGGAACTCGGCTTTCACCATGAAGCGTCATATTACCTCTAACTAAAAGGGCAGAGTTTAAATGGTTTGAGTTATTATTTCTGGTTAGCGTTTTTTTAGCGAGTTAGTTTTCTACAGGATGGGGACGCTAACCCCATGCCCAACCCTCCTCATTTACCCGGGCTTGGGACCGGCAGTAGCCCCCCGAAAGGGACTCCAGGCGGAGTATCAACGCATAATCTAAACACAATTGTTTTAAATAAAAGGATTGCCCAGGACAGGGTTGGATGGAGAATGCTGGTGAGCGGCCTATGCTCCTTCACGAGGAGTAACAGGCATAAGTAAGTATGATCTAAGAATAAATAAATTTGTTTAATATATTGTTACAATTGAATAGTTTACAAATGATATACACTAATACCTATATCTCTAAAAGGATATGAATTTGATGGCATAAAAGAAAATTTCTGAGACGATTTGAATGAATATAAAAGAGAAAGCAAAAGAGAAAAATTCATTAAAACAAAAAACTTTATTATTATTGAAAAATGATGTAACGTTTTACAATAAACTGGAGAAAAAAAACAGAACAAAATATGAAACAAACAAACAAAAAAGAAAAAAGAACAACAACAAAATCAATAATAACAAATAATATAGGTGAATACTATCAAGTATTCATTCAATGTAAGGAGAATGCAACGCAAGAAATAGGTACCTAATAAACAAATTGACAGTACATGTAACCAAAAAAGATAGATAGAAAGCAGAATAATAAAGAGAAAAGAAGGAAATAATCAAAACTGAACAAACAAACAAACAAACAAACAAAATAGAAACCGATAAATTGAAATGCATAAATCATGTCTTATTTGGTGATATCGTTTATCACTTCAACTAACTATCAGCACGCATATGTTAGTAACCATACAGATATGAAGAATAAAAAGTAGACAATTCATTCAAAGTAGTAGATAGGTAAACTGGTTAATTTTTACAAAGAAATCAATAAACAGAACTCAAACAAACATTCTCTTTGTAATGCTTAAAGTCACTACTATATTAGTTATATCAGTAGTATAAAAGTGAATAGGGAAATATTGTGATGAAATAAGTAAGTGTTTACATTTTGGACTATATATATTATATATATGTATATACATAATGAAATGAATCCTACCTAGTAAGTTAATACTCACAATCTGTTTAATATTACGAATGGAAAATCACAGTTTATTAATAATTGTCCGTATTATTATCACTGTCAATTTTCCAAACGCTAATATAAACTACCTTCTTTCTCCTCTTATATAATTGGGGTATTATTCCACAATAAATACTACTAATTAGTAACAAGAAAACAAAAAAAAAACAACACATTGTAATATGGTAACTAGTAGAAAAATGAAAAAAAAATCGAAGGTGACCAATAATTGATCACATAATAATTGAAGCTTCCTTTAAGAAAACCAATAAAATAACGACAGAATTGATGATGATGATGATAATAACATTGTCAATAATGATGGAGAATAAATCATTTACACTTATAAATGTAGATATCAGTTCCTATTGTACCTATCATTCAGTTATGTGAAAGCAACAACATCTAAACACATACGCGCACACACACACACATAAACAACGAGGTAGTCATCCAATATCGTTTATATATATATATATATATATATATATATATATATATATATATATATATACAAGGTGATATATTAAGTCCAGTCAGGCAGTCAGCCAGACAATAATGACAATAAAACAAGCGATGAAAATAAGATGTAAGGAAAAGAAAGAATTCAACGAGATAAAAAGAACAGAATAGAACAGAAATAGTATTTATAATAGTTACAATAATCATATTATGATTAACGATACTAATTGAAATGCATATCATGTTGAGACAACAACTGTAAGGTACAGACACATATACACATTCATAACTGTCAAATATATGAATTCAAAAGAATAAGACTACGATTTTCAACACAATTGATGATATACAGAACTATGAACAAAGTTTTTGAGTATTTATGCGTAGAGAGAGAATGGACTACAAACTGTATCCTCTCTTTTAAACGAACTGTTACCTATTTAATTTGTCGAGTCATTGAACAGTACAACAACATATACACATAAAACATATTATTGATAGAAAAAAAAATGAAGGGAATAGTTTTTGTGGGATATTTCACTCATACTACTACTACTACTACTACTACTACTACTAGTAGTAGTAGTAGTAGTAGTAGTAGTATTACGATTATTAGTGATATAGTAGGGTTTTATAGGAAATTTTCGTGAGAAAGAAAACTAACATCAAGAAGGATAAATGTCATACGTTTCATGATTAACTCTGTCTCTCTCATCGTCTGAATATATGAATTGAAATGTATAGATAGTTGTTCACTGGCATAAATCATTTATCACTATCGACGGTAATTCATAGCATTTGAATAAGACAAAAAAACATACATAAATGAATAAGAAATGAGACACAGGATATAGAGAGGAGTGCGAGGTTGGGAGATATAAATATATATGCAGACAGACAGAAGAAAACGGAAGACTTATGACTTTTGAAAAAAACAATTACATCATACAATATGTGAATTTGTTGATTGTAACAATGGACCTGGTTGTTGTAACGATGATGTGGAACATGTAGGTAGCATTGATTGATTCATTGTTAAATTGCTAATACCAGAAGATAATTGATCTACTGATATAGTAGGATGATAACGTGTTGAATTCTTGAGTGAATCTTGATTAACAATTTTATATCGACCTGATTTAGGCAGTTCTAGAGAACCTGGAAAAAAAAATTTATATAAAATAATGATTGTGTTTTGTATATTAGTTTATTTAGGATGACAACGTCAGTGCGAGTTCATCTTCAATCAATCAATATCTTGAATAGACAACCACTAATATGATAATTTATTATTCTACGTCAATAAGTGAATTTCCCGGAAGAAGTTCGAGCCCTGGAAAGTCAGATGTGGAAAGTGTTATTTCTAAAAGCACGTCAACGACAAGGTTAAACAAGAATGGAGAGAGTGGATAGCCCTGACGAACACCACTTGAGGTAATCAGTTCTGATGACAGTTCATCATAAGCTCCCACACGACCAGTTGTGTTCGAATAGAGAGCCTTTAAAAGGTTAATGTACTTCCTTGGTATTCCTTTCAGTGACAAACACTACCATAGAACCTCACGATCAACAGAGTTAAATGCCGATTGAAGGTCGAGAAACACTACAATTGTGGGGTGACTGAATGTGTGTCTATATTCTAGGACCTGACGAATGCATATAAGATACTTATAATTATCAGTCAAATTCGTTAAATAACGATTATTAACAATAATGATTCCGAACAGTAATTACGTCCAACAATCCCGCGAGCGGGATTGTGGGTGCACACTGCAGAGGAGTCCCACAATAGAATGAAACGGCCGTCCAGAGCTTCCAGGTTTTCAATGGTGGTTTAACATCAATCGGTTCAAGATCTCAATCAATAACTTAATAATCTCCACAACCCTATACTGATAAATATGTTCAATCTAAAATACTTCAAAATAATTAGAAACAATAATGAAACTTAAAATTTTCTCACGATAAATTGGTCAATGATATCATTAGGAATGTTTAATAGATAAATGAATAGGTTGTTTATTTCAATTTCGGATTTAATGAAGTTATTTCAAATGTATGTCTCCTACATCATACTACTACAACTACTATTAATAGTAAGTTGATAATATATTATGATGATAAAAACTGATAGAGATATATCCATCTAAAGTACACAACAAACCTGTGTCAAATAACACACCACTAGGATAAAGTGTTGCTCCAGGTAATTTAATTTGACCTGTTGTTGTTGTAGAACAACCTCCATTAGGGTCACCAGAACCAAAAGATGCATTATTCATAAGATATGCTTGAGATAAACGTCTAGCTTCTAATATCATTGATGTTAGTTCACTTAACCAACGAATACGAGAATCTGGAGATTTTGGCGCTATAATATAACATAAATGTGATTGAGGCGGTGATGCAGCAGCAATTGACGATTCAAATGGTGAACCTAAATAACGTGTTCGTTCGGATAAACAAAACCATAACAATTGATCACCAGTAGGACGTGAACCACCGACTCCAACGTCCTCCTAAAATACAAAAGAAAGATGATAATCATCGTGGTCAGTGAAAAGTTGGAGAACTTCAAGTGTTTATCTAACAAATTTTCAGCATAACGCATCTTTAAAAAAATAATCAATGTGAATTAGTGGATTATGTATGGCTGATTTATAAATAAGCCGGAACCAGCAGGAGAAAATGGTATGATATTCGGCTACCCATAGCGTCCAGGAAAGTAGTCCAGTGTAATTTGACAATAGGTGAAGAGGTGTATATCTGGTGTTGGTGAATTGTAGTTCAACCAGACAGTGCCTTAAATACACAATTAGTCATATGCTTGGAAAGTTCACTTTCCATCACAAAGTATGGAGAACTTTGAAACAACAAGTAAAATAGTGTACGAATCGGACCACAGCTACTACGTTTCCTTTGTACCATTGTACGAATCCCAACGCAGCATAACAACCACATATACACTTACTTGTGTGCCTTACATTACAAAACAAATATTAACTGTATAATGATTAATAATAGTACATTAGTAAACGGACCAATAATTATGTTATAATTGGTAATAATTGTATAAAAACGATTAAAATTTATAAAAGATAATCAGAAAACTAAATAAATACCTCCTTGCTTACTTACCAAAACTGATATCTGACTAATAGGTAATGCATGTCGAAATCGACACTGTAATTTCGGTTTATATTGTTCATTATTATCATTCAGTGATTTGTTTCCATTCAAGCTACTACTATTTTCAGGTAGTGTACTGGTGGTGGTGGTGGTGGTTAATTCCATAGCTGCATCGGCGATAATCAAAGCATGATCATATAAGAATAGATGCCTAGTGACAAAGTGTAATTCCACGCCCTCTTCAAGTATATCCAATAAAAGTTCTTCATCTTGACCGAGAAAATGTGAACTACTAGTAGCACTACTAGTACTATTAGTTGATAAATCTGGTGAACCAGCAGTGGAATGAATCATTGGTATAGATGACTTTGATGAACCGGCAACAAGTTTAGTAGCAACATTAAGTCCACCATGTAAACGTAAATTCCCTATACCAGATAAATTTGCACCACCAGGTAAACCAATTAATTGTGGAACATCACCTAATTGTGTTTGACCGTCACCAGCTACTTCAGCAACTGTAGTCGCCAAACGATGCACAGTTTTAATAAGCTGAAATATAAAGAAATGCAAATATCATTTACAGTACATAAATTCATCAAACAATGATTTTTCTGGAGGGTAAGTCTCGTTACATTATTATTATTATTATTATTATTATTATTATTATTATTATTATTATTATTATTATTATCAACATCACCAAAGTTTATTTGATACTACATATATTTTATTGTAGTTTTTTTCTTATATCACTAAATATTCACGTTCTTCTTGAAGTACATCAACATTGTTTTCATCGATATTTGGTTATGGTGGTTGACATATTGATTCATTCCTCTTTTTTCATTATGAATGAATTGAAGCACTCTTCCAGAACTAGAAACACTCAGTTTTATAACAGAGTTAAATATTATCTTTCGAATAATCGATTCAGGAAGAATAGAATAACATATAGTAATTCTCTCTCTCTTATCCTTTATCAATTAATCTATTTAATGTCATTAAGATTTGACTATTGATTCAATAAATGAGTGGTAACATATTTTTCTCTAAGTAATAATGTATAATTAGATTTATAATCAAATTTTTTGTTTTCATCTATCCAATTAGTATTTCAGTATATGGGTTGTGGAGATTATTAAGTTATTGATTGGGACCACTGTTGGAAAGCTGGAAGCACTGGATGGCCATTTCATCCTACTGTGGAACTCCTCATTAACACCACTGGACCCCAGCTCAGTGGTACAGTAGGTTAAGCGTTCGTGCGCGAGACTGAAATCCCTGGGTTCGAACCCCGAGAACGGGGTCGTGGATACGCACTGCTGGAAATTCCCACAATAGGACGAAACGGCCTAACGGTCTAACATCGATCGGTTCATGATCTCAATCAATTACTTTGTATTGGTTTCGACTGACTGATAGCATATATCTGAACTAACCTAAACAATTATTCCTCATTACTAACTGATTTAGTTTGGAAGTTACGTGTTAGTGAACACTGTTTATAAATAACAATTCATTCGAGTGTGAATACTCTAAGAAAAATGTACTATAATCAAGTAGTTGCATCATTATAATATGACAAATAAAAATTTTATAAAGACTAATATTAAAGAGTTCCATAGAGGGATTTTTAGATTTTACACTGTATTATGTGGTTGTAAAAAATTAAAAAAATTAGTATAGCGTGACAATTAACATCAAGATTCTGTATCCATTTAAATAAAAATGTTTAAGTTTTGGATCACCGTTGATGTATGATGTTGGCTGGAGTAGGATTAGATCTAAACGAAACGTGACATTAGTCTACGGAGGTATTGATTTGAGCTGTGTTGGTAGATGCAGAATATCTGTGTTGGGGTTCATGTGATTATCTTAATTAGCGGAGTTAGATGACATGATGCAAAAATAGTCTCGATGACATAAAACTATCCACGTCCTATTTCCCCCTAGATTGTGAGCCTCTATGCCAAACCTGTTCCACTACCGCTTATACTACTACGATGTGGATGCAGCACAGTGACTTGGACAGATACACAAGTGCTAAATTCTATGTTATTTAGAGCTGAACCTTCATCAAATAAACATATAACTGTTAATACGTGAATGGTAAGAAAACACTGTACATCAAATTCGAACTTTATAAATTAAAAATAAGTTTAAATTGCTATGGAAAATAATCTACTATACAATCTAAACGTTTCGAAGATTCATAGTTGTATGTGGTGCACTGTATCTCTTAAATCAAATATTTAAAGAAACAACAATAATCACAATTAATATTCTTACTTTTTCGTGTTGAACTTCATTTTCAGAATTGTTACTAATACTGTTGTTACTGATTTGCGCCAGATCTGATCGACAATTATTACTAGTTATAGCAACATCATCCAACAGGAAATTATCGCCGGCACAATCAGTCCCACTATTCTCAACCTCCTTCATCGTTTTTGTATCTAATAATTCAGGTACATTAGGTCGAAGTGGAGGTTGTATTTCATTCATCGGTGGTGGTAACTCTACATCGACACTTTCTTCAGATACATTGTCCAGTAGTAAACCACCTATTTCAAGTGGTTTTGGTTGTTGTTCATTATTAGTTTGATCATTTGCGTTTGATGTGGTAACAGGATAAGGTGCGTTAAGTACCTGAAAATGATATTGTAAAAAAAGTACAGAAAGTGAGATGTGATTCTGATTACCATGAGAAAATGGAGAGAGAAAAATAAATGATGTTTAATAATAAAAAAACTAAGAGAACTGTGAATCTACTATTCATAATACTACTCATAAGTAGCTATTATGTTATTGCACAATTTCTTTCTTTTATATATGTAATGAACAGGATAGTTCCAATTCATTTAATATTATCAAATATACATACCTGAGATTGACTAATATCCACTTTCGATCCACGTTTACCAGGAGTTACACCAGCATTGTTAGCTGAAGCACCTGTACTACGACGACCAGTACCGACTCCGGAAGGTAACCATTTTCGAACAGATGTACTTCCACGCCGCACACTTGATGACTGTCGTGAACTTGATGTAGAAGATTTACGACTACAAGGTGCTCCAATAAGACGTGATGGAATAAAACCTTCTCTAGTTGGTGAATTAGTTGATGTAGTTGTATTACGCACAATGATACGAATGAAAGCCCAATCCCCAGTACCGTTTGGATCATATTTTACAATACTACTATTACTACTCTCGTTATCGTTATTTTCAGTAGAAGGTAGAATTGGTTCATCGCATCGGTGCAATAATTGAACAATTTGGTGTGCTGATACAGAAATTTCATTATCCTTTTCAGCCTAAAAATAAGAATTATAAAATATATCGTTGACTACATCTTAAAAAACATAAACTAAGAGACTTCCACGCATATGAAACAACTAGTCTCAGAGATACGAGTTTACAATAGTGTGACAGTTGTATTAAAGAGGCGTTTCAACAAATGAAATTTGAAAACAAATTCAAAGTGCATCTCTGCAGTTATCAGTAAACGTTATCACTAAGGTGTTGATGGCTACGCGAAACACATATAAAGCCAAAAGGCTTCTCTGCCCCATGTAGCCAATTAGAATCAAAGTACATCAAATACTGTCAAATTATTGATCAAATTATAAGTGTCGATCAGTCAATCAGTCACAACGTAGAACTTGTTCGTATGTATATCAGTTCACGTTGCCAAACCTCATTAGCACAGAGAGATGAAGTTGTTAGGCCAAGTCCCAGGATAGAAGGGGTAATATCAGTATCATTACAAAAAGAATTACCATTGAGATGTGATTTTCTAGAAATAGAAACAAGATAAATTCATTAGCTTTCATATAAATTAAGCTTTCAACTAAAACGTTAGTCAAAACTTTCCTAGTGATCGACAGTAGTTTAAACGTTCCCTAAAACGAATAAGTTTGGCCTAGCTAAAGGTCTTTACCAAACTACTTTCACAAAATTGAATAGTTGATAAGATGAAACCTAATCCGATCCATGCAGAAACACTAAAATAATGTTTTAACTATAGTTTATACACTCTTAAATCATTAAAAACATATCGCTCTTACACACATAGAGACTAGAGAAATATTTCGATTCTTTACTTAGTCTTAAAGTTGTTCCGACATCGAAACACATGAATTTCAAGATATAAGATATTATTTCATCACTTCTTATCGTTTTAAGCTTAGAATAGTTTGTCAAAAGAATGGAGGAATGAATGAATTAATCAACAGGAAACTGAAACCTACCGAAGTTAGTTAGAACGAAAGATGAAACCCGTAAATAAGAAATGGATTTGAGATCACACGTTAAAAAGACACTATGTCAATGTTACTGTTATTATTCAAACTTACGAAGAAGTTAATTATCAATAAAAATATTAATTCAAATAACAAGCCAAAACACTTGAATAACAGGATACTACTGTATATAACCTATTCTACATTGGTCAAAGTCACTAAATTCTAGTCTGAGCCATGTTGGTAGATGCAAACTACTTGGTTGCCGTACGTGTGACTATCGTAATCAATGATTGGAGACTCTTGGTGACATGGCTTAGAATCGATCACAATGGTGTAGGTGTATACACTCTTTATCTTCCCTTAAACTATGAGATTAAAATTGCATTATATCTTTCTTTCTACCAACTAATTCTTTTTTCCTGTACTATGTCCTTATATACAATCGGTCTTTTATATATTACGTATATGAATCCGGTGTTCATGTTGTTGCGCTAATGAAATGTGACAACCTGGACCAATGTAGATATGTGCCTAACTGACTATCCCTACTTTCCATTTTTATGAACAACTGATCTATTCACACTTGATCCAAATAAGAAAATAATGAATTTCAATACTAGTGGACATTTCTACATATGATTATAATACTGAACCGGGAGAAAAAACTCACCTGATAATTTTCAAGGATATAGAAAGTATCCAAAGTTTCAGTAGAATCATCAAATAAATTTGTTGAATTCGCATTTGGATTTTGATGTTGATATAAACTTTGTACACTGAATACACGTTCACGCATCACTTCACGTAAAGCACGAACCCAATTCTTAAAAGAAGAAAATATTTAAGCAAAAAAAACAAGGATTTAAAAATGTCTCGGATGTAAAGAATCTTATATCATTCACTAACAATAACGCACAAATTAAGATTAGCTCTTTGATCCCAGCTCAAATATTTTCACTTTCGATATGGTTCAGAGCAATTGTTGATAATTATATATAGACTGGATCATTTTTAAACCTCTTTAAAAGTATTCCCTTGAAAACCAGATCACCGAATCCAAGATAAGTTATACAAACGAGTATGTATTGCACACGTTCCAATTACTTTCATCTGTCAATGTTATCAACAGCATAAATAATTCTACTACTCCTACCTTAACGAGGCATTGTATGCTTAAACATTAGGGTGTATGCAGCCGATACCTTGAGTCAACCTAAGAATAAATACTTGTAATCTAAAAAAAGTCTCCTGGATGGTTAGTACTTAAGTGAAATATTACAGAACAAATTTAATTGTATGTAAGTAAAATCTATAATACAAGTAATGTGATTTAACATATGTCAAAAAGACATTTTGTATATGTACTGAAATTTTGTCTAACATGTATTGACCGTTGTCACTATTTGATTTCCGAAAATACGTAACCAATAGTTCACTTTGTAGTTTCAAAGTAGGAAAATATAAACCTATACAAAATAAACGCTATGCGTCTTCAAATACCAGATTGCATAGATTGTAGCAGTTGTTGTCACGTAATTAAAATATTTTTAAAAGTTAAATAATTAAAATCAGATGGGTTTTGTGGATATTATAGTAATTTCAATGGTTAAGATCATGAGTCAGTTGAAGCCAGAACACCATGGAAAACCTGGAAGCACTAGACGACCGTTTCGTCCTATTGTGGGACTCTTCAGGAGTTCGCATCCACGACCTCGTCCCCTGTTATACTCGAACCCAGAACTTACTGGTTTCACACGCGAGCACTTAACCACTACACCGCTGAGTCGGTCGGCATCCAACAGTATTAATGTCTAACTTTAACTAATCCACGAAATTGAGCGACACATCCACCATCTTTAGTGAGTTACTATTCCACAACTGACCTGGTTGAACTCCCTGGTCACTACTTCTCACTAGAACTCCAGGATATACCTCTTGAAGCCAGTCACTAGTGAGCATATGTTGATTAATATCAGATGGGTTTTGTGGATATTATAGTAATTTCAATGGTTAAGATCATGAGTCAGTTAAAACGGCCGTACAGTGCTTCCAGGTTTTCCATGGTGGTCTAGCTTCAACTGACTCATGATCTTAACCATTGAAATTAAATAATTATTCAAAAAAAGGGAATTCATTACACATACTGCTTCTACTGATCGGTTGAATGACTCCGTTTTCAAAACAAACATACTTACTTGTTTCAATTCAAGTGTACCAGCTTTTAATACCATACGATATTCATGAATCGGTGGAATACGACCAGTCCATAGAGCAAATTTACATTGATCGCCTTCGATATGTTCAGTAATATTACAATCAGCTAATAATAGCCGTGATTTATAAATATACCTTTTGGAAAAAGCACATATATATACATACAAATGAATAAACTGGTGAATTTGAAATGACAACACAAAACCTGACTTAAGAATATTAAAAAAAGCTTTATATATCACGCTAGTTATACGGAAATTGTTCGATTCTTAATCTACATTACAAGTTGATACTAACTAGATAACTGTTCAAAATGAACAAGCATTAGACAATTGTTTCGTTCTAGAATGGGATTAATTAGTGAGTACCCACAACCTCACTAGTGAATCTAATCCAAGAACCTTTAGGAATTGAGAAAAGATTTAACTTTAATGGACTAGCGATTGTTATTATGACTAAATTAGGGATATTGCACGATTACCATCTATTACCAGTGGCGATACCCGTCCGATGCTTAACAAAACAGAACTCCAGGAATCACAGCTTCCAGTTAAAATATCAAAAATCTCCTCAAATAGTAATTGTAAATCAGAAAAATTATTAGTTGTATAGATTGACGGATAATCATCAACTTAATCCAGTGAAATAAAAAAGCTTTAAACCAAACATGTTTATTTAATCGACATATTCATACAAAACGTTTTGACTGCTTATCAATTAGATCGATAGAAAACGTGACAATGTATTATAAAAAATATGTATATCGATAAAATGTAAATCATCAGTTGCCAACTGTGGTCAAAACGTTAGTTCAGCAAGAGATCTGAACTTCCAGGATTAAATTCTTTATGCATTAGCGAAGAGTTTCGTAGTATGAACAAACAGCTCTCCAATTTTTCCTGGTCGTTGATAGTTGTCTAACTAAAAAAATTGCATAAGCTCTACAAACTCATTACATGAAAATGAAGAAGGTTAGATTCTTTGGATAAAACAAGAAAATGTAGATCTTGTATATCCTATAGATAATAAACTGAACAAGCATTCTTTTAAGGACAATCCCAAAAAATAAATTGTGTAAAGCATATCACATCACTTACTTGGATTTATGTTCACCTGGTTGATTAGTCGCTTCTTTGGCCAATATTAAACAATGATCAAAAAGAAATACTCGTCGTTCACGACTTTTCTTAATCAATTGTTTCGGTTCCCAAATAGTGAACTGATCTTGTAAAATTACATCACCTAAAGATGAGAGAGGAACATCTTCTGGAAGATTCTGAAAAAAAAGGAAAAATCACACCGTACAAACAACTTGATAAATATGATGATTAAAATATAGCATAAAGTAAATGAAGTTAATAGTGTATTTGGAAAACGTCTTGCGGTGAACATTCATGTCTAAATCAAAACGTAACATCGATCCAAAAAGTTATTGACTATTAATTTGAGTCATTTTAATAGAAATGTACAATTTGGTCAGAATCCAGCTGATTATCATGACCAATGTTTAAAAATAATACATTATATGATTAAGAATTGGTCGCAATCGCAGACCCATAGTTTTCCGAAAATATTGAGTACAGCCGAGAGTGGAGAGTCCGCTCTCCCTCTCCAAATGCTCTCACATGGTCACGCGTATATAGTCTCTGCCAGGGAAGTCCTACTCACTGTCTTTTCGCGCCACGGGTGTTGTCTACGGAAATGAGAGGAAGAAAGGCGAATGTCCGGAGTTTTACCGGATCCCAAACCAATGGTGCACATGAGCTCCAGTATCCTGAGGGAACAAATGGCGTATGTACCAATCGTTGGTCACCGGCTACCACGATGCTCCACTTCCTTGTGGATCAGACCTTTAGATCGAAGGCTCCGGGTGTGACCTCCTAATTAAACCACTGATTTCGGTTTAGGCACCCGGGCAGTATCACAGCATTCGCACAAACTAAATGAGATTTGTTTGGCGCACATGTATTTGGTGTCCCCTTCTACCAATATCTATGTGTTCAAATAAATAAATGAAATAAATTTAAAAATAATGTGTACTACTCATTCAGAAAATAACATCTCAAATCATTTTCTTTACACCTAATCTATTTTCACAACCCCTGATACTACCGCAAATTTATTATGAATCTCTGTGCTAATGTGGTATGGCAACTCGAACTAATGTACGTACGTACGAAGTTCCACGTTGTTACTGACTACTGACTGATGAATCATGATAATTTCATCTTGGCATATTGATGCGTTGTGAAAACTTAGACCGAAGCAATCACTTCAATCAAAATATATCTAAACAAGTAATTGTCCGCAATCAATGGACAACCGTTGGCATGTTACATATTTAAATCCCAATATGAAATCAAACATTATTGAACGAAAAAAAGAAATGCGTTTTGTGCTTCTTTCATTATATTGATTTTTTTATTAACCGAAAAAAACATTTATTTACTTTATTTTAATAAGATTATATCAAATTTACCTGTAGCATACTTAAATGCAATGCATCATTAGCACGTTTCGGTACATTAAGCATAGCTTCTAGACCTTCACTAATTTCACCAATTCCAGCTGGATCACAACAATCGCGTAATTCACGTAATAACAACTGATATTTAGTAACACGTTGAACCGGTTTAATAAGATATGATTGTAAAGGTTCAACAAGATTGAAATATAACTATTGGAAAGAAAAGATGAGTAAAATAGGGAAATAAGTAAATGGAATTAAGATGTTAGCACTTCGGTGGTCAGTATATGACATGGTGTCGTGGTATGAAAGAAAGCTGTAAAGGGCTAGCTTCTGTTGGTCCTTCACGACTCCCTGGTTGGGGTCCGAAAGACGGTGTAACGCAGTGGCTAGAGACGTTATCAGATATGGCTCAGAATAGAAGCCAGTGGCGATCCTGCTGTAACCTTCTTTTACTTTCTTGATAAAAAGTGGTTGTATCTTCCTTAACTGAAAGATCTCTTCTGATTGTACCTTTCCGTTTCCCCACCATTGTTCTCTCTCTCTCCCTTTTTTTTTATAATTCCCCATGTTCATTACTTTTTTTTGTTTTCTCTTTTCTCCTTCTCTTCAAATTATCATTGTTTTGTGTGGCGCATATATATTTGGTGCCCCCCTGTACCAATATTTATGTGTTGAAATAATAATAATAATAATAATAACAATAATAATAATAATAATAATAATAATGTTAGCACTTCTATATATTGAAATCATTTAGAATTCTACAAATGATTATGAAACAGAAACACTTATAGGTCAACATTATACAATCTGATCATTGAATGAAATTGTTTACTTTGACATAATAATAACAATACATATTGCAATGTTTTACCACAAGAGGGAGTGGTAGTTGGTTTTTAATGTGTAGGTATAGGTTACAGCCTTGGCTTCAACTACATTACTTTAAACAGCTAGCTAGTTGGTAGTATCGCCAAGTTACATTACGATTTAAAATATTATTGACAGAAAGAGAATTCAGAAATACTTTCATGATTGTTGATGGAACTACAGTGAATAGATTCGTATCCCCGAAAGAAAAAAACACGAGTACTCTTTGATAAGCATTAACCAATCATTTATGGCATTAACTATGATAGATGGTTTATTTCTGCAGCCTTAATATGTTTTAAACCTGAAAAAAAACTTGAGGCTAGTCACAGAAACTTTTGGTGATCAGCTTGAAATGTATTGGCATTGTCCTTTTCAGATCTTGCACTTCTTGATGGAAATTTAATGGGCAAGGTGAAGTGTGTTATTTTTAAAGATGATTTCTCTTAAGTTCCATCTTTGATATGAGGACAACAAGTGCACCAGTTAACAAAATCTCAATTGACGCATGACCATAGCTAAGCCAAACCATTCGGTGAAAACAGTCACTAAACGTGTGAACACAAAAAGATAATGAACTAACAACTTAAAAATTTTTACTTGTGAAATTTCATAGCGTAACATTGATGGTTGAATTTACATATAATAAAAGTTTAATTCGGAGCTATCAATAAAAAACTGTTAAATACATTTTGACATAGATTAAATAAATTTATTCTTTAAAAAAAAGAACATCCAGTCTCCAATTCATTAATTAAAAGGAATATACCCACTGAGACATAAAGTAAGATCGTAGATGCGCACTATTGAAGAATCCCAACAATAGGACGAAAAAGTCATCCAGGTTTTTCATGGTGGTCTAGCTTCAATTGATTCATGATCTCAACCATTCAAATTAATTAATTGTCAAACAGTTCAATTTTAGAGACCCTGATAAGATAATACACAGAATTCCCTTGAAAATATAAAACAGTTAGAGATCAAACTAGTGTAAATTAAATTAAATAAACTTGTCTAAGAACTTTACAGTTTTATATATCAAGAATACTGTTTGTGTATCCTGTTTAAGTAACCTACAAATACATTTGTGATTTACTCAGACTCAGGTATTACTACTGAAACATAAAATTCGTAAAGTGATTAGCTTCTATCCAGAGATATAAGTTTCTTGAAAAAAGTAAATAACAACTAAGTGATACAAAAAAAACAAAACAACTCATGAACTACCACTCACTTGTAAAGATTGAAAATAACTTTGTCCATGCTCAATAATTAACCTAGTAGATTCAGTATTATTTACACAATATTCTACATATAATTCAGCTAATCGATCACTATGCACAACAAAACAATGTCCAACATCTTCTGGTAAGAAATCTCCACTTTCAGTGTATTTAGCTAGTTCTGGTTCAAATGTTTGTTTATGAAATTCATATATAAGAGGTATATTACCAAATACAGTATCCACTTGACCAATAAGCCCAGATGGAACCTAAAATAAGCATGAGATAAGAATGGTGAAAGAAGAGAATAAAAGATTTAAGAATATTAGTGAATGCTTTTTTTAGAGGAAAACGTCTATAGAAATTGATGGAAAAAAAAAGATAAAAAGCAACAGGGATATATACATATGGAGCTGCTGAGAGAGTACTTCTCCTAACACTGATTATGATTAACTAATTAACTGTTGTCTACGCAAAATACTTCCGATACGTTGGCCAGATACTATCAACAACAACCTATTATGTGAGAGAACAAGTCAGATCCCAGTGGAGGAAGAAATCAGAAAGAAGCGCTAGAATTGGATAGGACACACATTGAGGAAAGTACCCAACTGTGTCACAAGACAAGCCCTCACAATGAAATCTTCAAGGCCGAAGGAGGTGTGGAAGACCAAAGAACACATTACGCCGAGAAATGAAGATAGACATGAGAAAAATGAACAGCAATTGGATGGAACTAGAAAAGAAGGCCCAGGACAGAGTGGGTTGGAGAATGCTGGTCGGCGGCTTATGCTCCATTAGGAGTAACAGGTGTAAGTAAGTAAGTAAGTAACTAAAACCTCGCCTATATTACAAGATAACGGTAGACGATTGAATAATTTTTCATGTGGAAATTCACAATGTATGATGTATTTCATCAAACAGATAAATAACAAAAATTAAATTACACCACTCCCAAAATAAAACACAAATTAAGGGTGGTTACTAGCTTAGTAATGTGTTAAATAATTCATAAAAGTTATTCAAATAAGACTGAATAAGGGAGTATATTTATTATTAGTATTATTATTCGTAGGCATAACTACACTAGAAATTTATAACTTGTCTACTTATAAATAGGTCAAACAGTCTAGGAATAACTCTAATATCTCTAAAACTGGTTTTAAGAAATTTGTATTGACAGGCAATTAATGACTAGCAGTAGATCAACTTCAACTACTACTTAAATAACATTCTGACTCATATACAGAGTCCTCTGTACAAAAAAAGATAGGGATGTATTCATCGATTGCAGAAATTGAAAAATAACAACTAACAGTAGAACTAAACTTGATAATTGAATGTTGTGAATAAAACATTTTACGAGAAAAAAAAAAGGAATATATATAGATGGTTGAAAACAATAACAAAACAAATTTAACTAAATAATACATACTTGAGCAGTTAACATTTTAGGTGGAGATACTAAACCTTTACGATAAGTATCTATACATTGTTCTAATGATTGTATATAAAGACGTTCAGTTTGAATTAATTCACGTAGAAGATTTTCACGTCGACGTGCTAATCTACGCTGTTCTTGTGTTGTTCCAGAAGCTGCAGCTGCAGATGATACTAAATAAGATTCATTTGTCATACTTGTACCTGTACTACCACCAGTACCAGAACTACTTGTACTTGATACAGATGTTCTATAACACACAGTAGGAAACAAAAAATATATGTATATAACTCTAGAATTTGACTAGATTATTGAAATATTAAATCAATGTAAAATGGGAAACATAATTGATGATGAAATTAGGTTAAAATGAAGTTAAAGACATCCAAACAAAGATATGACATGAAGTCAAAGAGTTATTGAATATTGAAATGTAGCATAGTGGAAGGGAACATACAGCTCGGTTATGATAACTGTAGTCTACAATTGAAAGTGTGATGTTTTTAAATTGATTGGTTTGGTGAAATCCTATTTACTGCTGAAAGAAATTCAGCTATAAAAACAATGCATTTCATTAAACTATAAAGTTCTGATTTCGAGGCTAATATTTGTAAAGTAGAGGTTTAATTGAATAAAATGAAAGATGGTTCGAAAAGGTCAATTGTCACCTATCCAGCTGGACAACAGTATTATTACTAATAATGTAATCTATTAGGTCCCTCAAAAATAAAATAAAGTTCCACGGTAGCTTTAATCATGAATTATCATCGGGCGGTAGAAAGTAATTTTACACACACACACACAAATAATTAACCGTCAATAATGAAAATTGTTGCTGTATAAAAATGCTTAACTAACCTATCAGGTTCCACTTCAAGTGATTTAAATCCAGGTTGTACATCAACTTTGGAAGACGGAGTAGTGATACTCTTTTTCAACTCAGAAGATTGATGATCCGATTTTTGGGAATCCTTAAATCCTTTACCACTTACAGTTGAAGAAGTATTCGACTGTGTATCACATAAACGAAGACGTTGTAAAAGTGATTCCATTTGAGTCGCATGACCAGGAGACAAAGGAGAGGAAGAAGCGATCATAGATTCTAAACTTGCACATGCTCTATAAACTTCTTGCATAAGTGAAGGATTAATATTTGAAAGACACATTGAATTAGAAAATCCGCTTGATTTACTAATAACGGACTCTTGAACATTATGTACACGTTCGAGAAGATCTTCAATCTGACGCTGAAAAAAACGAAGATTTTTAATCCGAAATTAACACAAAATATAACTGAAACTTGACAATTTATATATAAATCATTGATTACAATCAAATTGGTAGTAACAGTAATAGTAATGCAAAGAAAATAACAAAATTCAAAACAGTACCAATATTTCGTGCATTACTACCGATATAATTTTCAATGACATGTTATGTAGTATTGTTTGGCTTGTATCTTCCCATTGAGGTTTAAGACTGCAATTGATCAGTCGATATTGCCTTAATTCACAAGCTTTTTGTATGCGATGATGGATAATGGCTAGCAATAGAATCCAGGTTAAAGCGCGTTTCGACCTATTTGGGACTCTTCAGCTGGATGTAACTGCACGTCCAAGTTGATGTTCACTCTGGGACTCGAACCCAGTACCATTCGCTTCAAACGCCATCGCGTTATTTACTCAGCCACTGAGTCCTGATAGCCACTTGCTTGTGCGATGGGGTGAATTTAAATTCACTTGGTATTGTCTGGCTTGTATCTTCCCATTGAGGTTTAAGACTGCAATTTATCAGTCTGTAATTGGCATATATGCAGGTACATGCAGCTGACGAGTCCCAAATAGGACGAAACGCGCGTCCTGGACTCTACAATATGTCATGTGCTTTATGAGAATGAAATCAAGATAAGTATATACAATTCACTAATTCATAACTGTATGTTATAAGCACATATGATTAATTTACATACTGAGTTTATCTCAGAGTAGAAGTCTATATCTAATGACACATAATGCAATTTAGACTTATTATGTACAGTACCATTGGAAGTGGCACCGAGATAAACATTCAACTTCAAGAAACATGTTTTAATATGTAGATTAATGTATAAAACCTAACAATCAATAGCTCCTTGAAACATTATTCTAGGGAGAATAAAAAAAAAATCATAATTTAAGACGTGATAACAACAATGAAAATTTATGATGATTTTTAGCAAACACGATTAACTCATTACATATTATTATGTTAACAAGTCAATTTACCTTTAAATTCATAAAATAAGTACAATCATCTAAACGTCTACGTCGAACAGCCCATGCTTCTAGAACAGCTTTTTCTTTAGCCATTAATTCTGTCATAGCTAATCGAATTTTCTCTTCAACTTCTATACGTCCTGTAGTACTAGTTGGTTGACGATGTAAATATTTACTAAACAAATCAGATGTACGCCTAAAATAATTGAAATATATGAAGAAGAAAATAAAATTATCCAAATAAAAGAAATAAAAAAATAGTCCATAAATATATCAAACATTAATGAAGCCGCTCTGAGGCTACTGCCGGTCCCGAACCCGGATAAAGAAGGAGGGTTGAGCATGGAGTTAGCGACCCAATCCTGTAGAAAACTAACTCGCTAAAAAAAAACTCTAACCAAATAATTAATGAAAATGCAAATAATAAAATCATGTAATAATGATTAACTACGAAAACTAATATGATAAAACAGTTGTATACGACAATCTCAACATCCGTCTAGGATGCACATATATCAACGAAGAGCGATCAATGAAAATTCCTAACATAAATAATGGAAAAATAAAAGAAATGAAAACTTGATCGACATAAGCATTAAATTACGCATCTATGAGATTTCATTAAGAGGAGAATTAATAGAAGGTGATCTAAATTTTAGAAATTTTTCTGTTGATTCTTTTCTTTCTACTCACCTAACAAGAATGAAATCCTAGATACAATTGACAAGATGACCAGTACCTAGGTTTCGTACCAGTTGGTATCTCTTCAAAATTTGAGCAGACTAGGATCATAGACAGTGATATTAGCAATGAGATATTCGTGACTGACTCTCCTGTAGGACTGATTGAGTTAGTAAACAGACTTCTGAGCTTAACTAATTCTTTTGAGTTGATCGAATTTTATCGACCAATCAATCAATTTGTAAACTAGAATCTTACATACATATATCATAGGAGAATAACTCAGTTAAATGATTAATTCTCACAGATACAACTTTTTTCATACTTTTATCACTTACTCAATCTTAATTATTGATTTTACTTAAATATAAAATGTTTCACAGATTTTTTTCCTTCTTTTTCAACTTATTTTAATTCTACTTGGTTAGTAGTAGTATATAAACGTTCTCTTCAAAGTAATCACTAACTTGCATATATTCCTGATTAGAACATGTTTAGACATATATATTTAGAAAGAAAGATCTACTTGTTACGAATAAAAAGGGTTGTTGCATTAATTTTCTTTTTATTGAAGTAAAACAACCACAGGATTTAGTATGAAAACGAAGACGAAGATTATTAAAACTCTGTATTGTTTATTTTCATTAATAATGTCACTTACCTAGCTAACATACAAGCTTTTAAGAATGCTTCTTTTTGTTCAGCATGTTTTGATGATAATTGAGCTAAATAACTTGTAGGATCACCACTATTTATAGCTTTTTCATTTTGGCACCAATCCTCTTCACGACGATATTCTTTTTCTAGAGACCATAAAACTGAAGTCACTTGATCCGATGTTCGATACCTATAAGATTGTTGGGTATTTTTTTTTTGGATCAAATAAATGAATAGAGGGATGTTAATATATTGAAATACTTTTTTCATAATAAACAATCATCAGAAAAATGAGTGTAATAACAGCAATAAATGAAGATCAACAAGAATGAATTGGAAAACTATAAAAAGTAAAGTATGATTGTAAATCATAAGGTGATCATTGTTTATGTGTATACAACGAAAAGAACTCGATCAAAAACAATATGAAAGTGTTATATTTAATGATTCATAGTATGTAATGAAGGTCCATTGAAATTATACACGAATAGGTCTAGAAATAAAAAGATTGTTGTCAATTTCTAACACAGAAATATGGATGAAATGAACTTAAACCAGTCAAAAGAGTATATATTTATTAAATATACAAAATATCTAAATGTTGAAATATCACACCATGTATAGAATCATTTAATCCTATTGGGCGGCGGGGAAAACAAAGTGCTAAAACAGTGAAACAACCGTTAACATTATATAAAATCAGAAAACAAATGTTTCAGTTGATCGTCATCTAACCACTATAAGCAACAATGCAAGCATGTTCGGCATGCGATTCTCTCTCTAGAAATGCAAAATGTTGCTTCAGGATTGGGTTGCATCGACACCTGAACTAATGATAGGGAATGAAGTCGTTAAGCGTAATGACCACTTCACTTATCTGGGAAGTCTCAACAGCCTTTGCGACTGGTGTGTCACGAAATCACAGCACGGATATAAAAGGCTCGACTATCTTTCGCCAACTTGCGTCATTTGTGGCGTAGGCGAGATATCCGTCTATCAACCAAAGGACGTGTTTACTACGCAGCAGTTCGTTCCGTCCTACTTTATGGCAGTGAAACACGGCCGGTGATAGTAGAGAATGTTCGTAGGTTACTGGGTGTCGTAAATCCTGGGACCACCAAGTATTGTGGTTGTTAGGAACCGGGTACTAGGTAAGGATTGCAAATCAATTGCTGAAATATTATATATATATATATATATATATATATATATATATATATCGTTCACACCAAGATGTTTTCTTATTATGTTCATCGGCTCTGATAATTTCCCATGGATAAATCTATCTAAAGTAAAAACAATAAACGTAACAGAATAAGATGAATTCATTTATTTCATAGTCTCATCTTATATGTTTACAACTGAAAAATAATATCAGAAGGGGTTTTGTGGAGATTTCAGTAATTTTACACTTGAGATAATGAATGAAATGAAGCTAGACCACCATGGAAAACCTAGATGCCGGTTCAGTGGTCTAGAAGTTAAACGTTCACGCGCGAGATCGATAGGTCCTGGGTTCAAATATCGCGAGGCGGTATCGTGGATGCGCAATGCTGAGGATTCCAACAATAAAACGAAACGGCCGTTCAGTACTTCCAGGTTTTCCATGGTGGTCTAGCTTCAATTGACTTATGATTTCAACTAGGAAAAGTAATAGTAATAATTATTTCCAACCAATGTATGTAATTTATCTGTCAGTATGAATGAATATGAATAGAAGAACAACAAATATGAGAATTATAGCCTATTTGGAAGGAAGAACATTTTCCATGTTATTAAGTAAAAAAAAAATTTTTCAATACATACAGATATATTTCTCGGAAATGAAAGTAGACACCAAAGATTACATCATAACAACCATAAGATTAGATAGACTAACAGATTAAGATGAGTAAAGCTTACAAAAAGAAATGATGTTATAATGGAGAAAAGAGATTGATACATAATAACGACACCTGATCGTTTATAAAGTTTAACTATAATAATATAAGCAATATTTCACAATTCTTGGAATGATTTGAAATAGTGACATGTAAATATACTTCTGTAAATACTTTGAAATAAGATATTAAGTTAATGATTCTGCTAAGTTTGAAGCTATCACGAGTTCACTTAATCTGAGAACGAGAACAAAGATTCGGCGACTAAAGACCAATAAGCTAGCTATTTGTTTCGTCCCAACTCCGCTAACTAAAGGAAAAAGTCCAAGCTTGGAAAACGTATATATACAGCAAAAAACCGTCCATGGGGAGAGTTACAAAATAGCATACTTAAAGACGTAACGGAACAATAGTATATAAGATATTCGCCAGTGGGAAATACGACATGAAAGTGAAAAATGCTTTTCGCGCGAAAATAAAGAAATTCAAGTTTTCTAAATAAAATTACAAAATTAGGTCCTTTTTCAAGTGAGTTCTGGGGATCTAACGTCCCCAGCAGATTCATGACAGATAGAAGTTACCGGAGTAATGAAAGATCTACAACTGTACCCTTTTGAACATACAAATTTAGTTTTATTCTTTTAAAAGGAATAGACTCGGCAAAACGTAGTAAATTCGAATACGTTCGAGTATTGATTATTATGAAAGATATACCTATGTGTATAAAAAAATGAGAGTAATAAATTGAAAGTAATAAGTCATTCAACAAATCACTTTGCCGTTTTCTATAGCCCCCAAATGCCGACGGCGACGAGAGTCAACTCTCCCTCTTGCAATGCACTCAAGTGATCACGTGCATACAACCATTGACAGGGAAGTACAACTCACTGCCTTCTCGTGGCGGGAGTGTTGTTTACGAGATTAATAGGACGAAAAGCGAATTCCCGGAGCTCTAACCGGGTTGATGGACATGGAGAGTCCATATAAGGGAATTGGAAAACCCTAATTCCAAACAAATAATGCACATGGGCTCCAGGATTCTAAAGGAAAAACTGACGTGTGAACCAGTAATTTGTCACCGGATACCATGGGACGGCATCTCCTGACGTTGCTTCACTGCCTTGTGGATCAGATCTATAGGTCGGAGGCTCCAGGTGTGACCCCCAAAAACCACCTGCTTCGATTTGGGCAGCCGGTCAGTATCCCAGCCCTCAAACAAATCGGATGATTTATATCGCGCATATCTTTTTGGTGCCTCCCTGTACCAATATTTGTGTGTTTAATTAAATAAATAAAATAAATCTTCATAGGTAAATACCCTCCCAAACAAAACTGACCCAGCAAAACATATTCCTACAATTTTTCCCTTTCTTTTATGATATCGGAAGGATGAAGAGAGAATATATCTACACTACGGTGATCAATTGTAAGCACTTTCATTCAACGTCTATAACCCGTGATCACATGAATCCAGAATAGTCAGTATCCACATCTACGAACATTCTTCAGGTCAACAATTAGTGAATAAATCGATTAATCTCACATCTTAGTTTAACTATATCGAATTTTCTATCACGATGTGTCATTGTACATTGAGGCATGTAACGGTTTGATATAATTTAACACAAAACCACCAAAAAACCATAAATGTACATTTATGAAACCAAATGAAATTAGTTAATACTATTTCTATGAATACATTATTTAGATAAAGTAAACTTCTTTTATTTGTCAACTAAGCAACAACTATCAACTCAACTATAAAATAACACTAACTAGATCATATAATTTTCTTAGATTAATTTGTAACAAGAAGAAGAAAAACAAAAAGAAAAAGGAAAAAACATTTTGTATGATATTTTCTTTTTTGCTTTATCCTTTTTATAATCTTATGAATAAGTGAATAAGTAAATCAAATGTAATCATCAAATACTATGGTAGTTTATTATTATTATTATTATTATTATTATTATTATTATTATTAGTAGTAGTAGTAGTAGTAGTAGTAGTAGCAACTTATATACATTTTACGTGACTTAAATGTATATATACATATGTATAATGATATATTAATGGGTTAAACAAAATTTCTAGTTGACATTTCAAATCAATGGAGTATAACATACATATATATGTAACACACACACACACACATACACATGGATATAGATTGACTGGACTTTTTGTTTGTCCTTAATTATTATCGTTAGTTTTCTTTTTTTCTTTCCTCTATTTGATACAGAAAGCAAAAGAGAAAATATTACTTCTTTTTTGTTTTTACCAACAAAACTTTTTCTATGGTTAACTCATGACTGTATCCTAGTTATTGATAACATTATTATTGAATGTAAAATATCATGACGCCATCTTCCTCAATTATTTGCACTAAATATATATATATATATATATATATATATATATATATATATATATATATATCCAAAATGAAATGGCATTAGAACAAATTACAGAATGATGATATAATTATACTACTTAATAGACCAGCAGAAAAATAATACACGGAAATTAAACATTAGTTAGAAACAATAATATTAATATATAAGGGAATGTACAACTCAATTACTCTATATCCATGCATGTTCGTGCATATGATTAAAATATTGGAAAAACCTTACAGTTTAGCTGTATCAAGTTAAGTCTAATAGCTTTATATAAGTTATCATGACAATAATTATTTAATACAAACAAGTACGTGTTGATAATGTTTGGTGTAAAATATGTAAAAACAAATAGAAAAACAAAACTTAACACTAAAACCGCCATTGATGATAAATTATACATTTGGGTACAGTGTCTAACATAAAAGTTATACGGATTGAACACATGTATATACATTTTTACTGGTCACAAAATAGTTCATTGAATGACGATGATAATGATGACAGATTGATAAACAATTCAAACAACAAGTAAGTGAGCAAGAGAATTGTCTAGCTTACACGAACAACTGATCAATAATAAAACATTTTATAGGTTTCTCAGCACGGATTCGAAAAGCTCTCTTGGCCTTTGCCAACTTACGTCATCTATGGCGTAGGCGAGATATCCGTCTATCAATTAAGGGAGGAGTATACTGCGCGGCAGTTCGTTCCGTTCTACTATACGGCTGCGAAACTTGGCCTTTAAGAGTAGAAGATATTCGTAGGTTACTAGTATTTGACCACAGGTGTCTTAGAAATATTGCGGGTATCTGCTGGGATCACCGGGTAAGTAATAGTGAGGTTAGACGTGTAGGGTATTAGGGAATGATGATGGTAAATCAGTTGATGAGGTTAGGAATCTTCATCGACTGAGATGGTTGGGCCACGTGCTGCGTATGCCTGAACACCGATTACCACGACGCGCAATGCTAACTAGTGTAGGGGATAATTGGAAGAAAGTTAGGGTTGGCCAAACCAAAACGTGACATCAGTGCTTGAAGTCACTAACTTCTGGTCTGAGCCATGTTGGAAGATGCAGACTACCTGGTTGGGGTCCGCGTGACTATCGTAACCAATAGTTGGAGACTCTTGGTGACATGGCTCAGAATCGATCACAATGGCGTCGGTGTATTCACTCTCTGTCTTCCTTTAAACTAAGAGATTAAAATCACTTCAAATCTTTCTTTCTAGGAACTAATTCTATCTTCCTGTACTATCTCCTTATACACACTCTTTCTTCTATATATTACCACCACTGAATTAACTACTTCTATGAATTCGGTGTTCATCTTGTTGTGCTAATGCGGTATGGCAACTTGGACCGATGCATATACGTGCCTGGTCCTACGTTGCAGCTGACTGACTGACTGAGGTTTCTACTAGTTAAACATTGAGAAAATAACTACGATTTGAAGACACCAGATGATCAGAGAATATGTAACAAACAAAATACTTTCAGAAAGTTTAAAAGGAATCAATTAGATGTTTAAACAACCATTCCCCAATATAGTTGTTAGGATTACATAGGGATGAGATTTCTTCAGTTAAACAATACAAATTTTAAAATTTTTATACGTACATTATCTAAGCGATAAAGATGGATAGTGGCTAGCAGTGGAACATGTCAGCTGAATATACCTGAATCCTAGAGTTGACGTTCACTCCGGAACTCGAATCCGGTAACGTTCGCTTCAAACGCCAACACGTGATCCACTTAGCTACTGAGTCTTAAAGTGGTGTGGCCCCCTAATCAATTCACCTGCTTCGGTTTGGGCACCCGGAAAGTATCACAGCCCTCAAACAAACCGAATGATTTATATGGCGTATATCTAACTCGTGCCTCTTTGTACCAATATCTATGTGTTTAATTAAATAAATAAAATAAATTTTCATAGGTAGATACACTCCCAAACAAAACTGACCCGGCAAAACATGTTCCTACAATTTTTTCCTTTCTTTTATGATATCGGTTAAGTTAAGTTTCGATTATTTCATGCAATAGGCCAGCACTAATTTCTTATCACCTGTGATATTGCACAAAGGTTGACGCGTTATTATCCTAGATTCCATTAGGTATTCTATTATCAAGATAAACATAAACCCAACACTACTAAACGTCGGGATCTGACAAAAATAGAACAAACTGTGTATTGAGTTTTTATAGAAACTTATTAAAAAAAATCAAGATGATATTCTATTCGTTCCTTGATCATAATAATGTTTAACTACTTCCCTAAGAAAACCCTTTATATCTACAGATTTAATGGAAGGGAGTTAAACAAATAAAACAAACTGGTTTTACGAAACCATATAGAATATTGATAATAAATATATTCTTTATTATATTGCAATGAGTAGAAAAAATTGTATATCTCACGTTTCATAACTTAATGTAAGCCACTTCTTCAGAGTAAATAAATAACGAAATTAAATTAGAAGTTTAAATAGTACGATTAAGCAATATAGTACTACTTAAACTTATATTAATTTAATTCCGTCATTTATTTACTCTGAAGAAGTAGCTTACATTAAGTTACGAAACGTTAAATATAAAAATTTTTTACTCAATGGTATACGACAAAGAATATGCTTACTATAATTAACTTTCTACCTAATTTATTTAAAACTATCAAGTTCAACATTTATTCTCTAAATACAAATTATCCAATGAAATATATATATATATTGAAATGATCAATCAAATTTACCAATTAGTTGCAGAAATCAATAATTTATGACGTTCTTCAGCAGCATAAACTAATTTTTGCCATCGATTTGCTACTGTTTCAGCAACAGATTGATAATCTTTTCGTCTTGGATGTTCATTATTTGATGAATTTGTATTTCCTGTTGATGTATTATTCAATGTTGTCTGTTGTAAAAAATAACTTGCACGTGCAGCACATTGAACCGCTTGAGGATGAGCATCATTTAAAACTGGTTGAAATTTTTCATGATCAGCATAAAGAGTTTCTGCTTCAGTTAAACTAGATGGAATAACAGCAGTCTGATGTAAAATACTTTCACACTGACCTATCCAATGTAATACCTAAAATTTTATTGGCAAAGAAAGTTTTCAGATAAATTATTTGTGCATTATGTAGAAAAATGAAATTGTCAGGTTGTAACCGTATTACAGTACCAAGGTTATTTTACTTCGAAAAAAAAGAAGCAGTGTGCTATCACTTTAAACAATTGGACTTCATTTTATTTTAACATATAAACACTAGTACAAAAAGGCAGCTAAATATATATGTGACACATAATAAATCATTAAATTTTAAGGTGGGTAGAAAAGTGTCCGGGTGACCAAACTGAAACAATTTGTTTTCTTAGAGGGCTACTCCTCGAACCACTGACCTAGAGATCTAATGCACGCGGCAGTGGAGCAACGTTAAGGGATGAGATCCCAAGGTAAACGGTGATCCACAATAGGTTCATACGCTAATTATTTCCTCAGGAACCTGGAATTCATGTGCATCATTAGTTTGAAATCAGGGTATTCCAACTCCCCCTATTAGAATCATCTGTACCATGTGATAGATTGAAGGTCCTGAAACCTATTCATCTTTATATTAGATTTGGCAATAAGTAGTTATTACAAATGCCAACACACACAAGCACATAAACTGTTTGAGTACAAGAGCTTTTTAGTGCCCTAATAAGTTACAAAAACAACAACATTAATCACGATAATAACAATAGGTTCCGTTAAAAGAAATACACAAAGACAAATATCACAAAAATTAAACACAGAATAATGTAATTAAGCAATGGAATAATAGATTTCAAATTAAGTAAATTACAGCTTGGAATGTTAAACTTCTCCTTCGTTTAAAACTAGTAGGCTATGTAATTAAAGGATACAAGAAAACTAATGAGTTTCTCTTTTTATTCAATAATGCATTAGTGAGGTATGCCTACAAACAGGTTAGTATTGCAGAAAACCAAACAAGTAAATAGTTAGCTTTCTATCACCATCATCAGTAAGGAATTACATATGTTTAACTATTACTGGAATTTGTAAAAAAAAACGTGTAGCACAAGAAAGATTAAACATAAATAAAATCATAAAGAGAAGATCGTCTTTCATTCTCGCTCTCTAATCACAAATTCAACAAAGTATGAACGTGAAAGTTTAGGTTTAACGAAGGCTACAATAAATGATTGTTGGGACAATCTATATTATTATTTATTTGAACACATAAATATTAGTAAAAAGGGGCACCAAATATATATGCGCCACACAAAACAATGATAATTTGAAGAGAAGGAGAAAAAAAAAGAGAGAGAACAACAATGGGGGAAACAGAAAGGTACACTCAGAAGAAATCTTTCAGTTAAGAAAGAGGCAACCACTTTTTTTATGAAGAAAGTAAAAGAAGGTTACAGCAGGATCGCTATTGGCTTCTATTCTGAACCATATCTGATAACGTCTCTAGCCACTGCGTTACACCGTCTTTCGGACCCCAACCAGGGAGTCGTGAAAGACCAACAGAAGCTAGCCCTTTACAGCTTTCTTTCATACCACGACACCATGTCATATACTGACCACCTCTCCGCATTTTCCAAAAAGTCCCAGAGTCAGCAAATAATGCACGACGAGGAATTCTCTGGGACGACATTCGTAGAACATGTCCAAGCAACCGAAGTCGGTGTTTCAAGATGGTGACACCAATGGAATTATCGTCTCTGTGACCGAACACTCGATGTCGAACCTCTGCATTAATGACATGGTGTTGCCACTGGATGCCAGCAATCCTTCGGAGACAACGATGATCGAACACAGAGAGGCCAGGTTTCACAAGCATAGAGCAAAACTGCTCTCACCGTCGCGTTGTAGATCCGACCTTTTACAGGCAGATGACATCACGAAGGCGCCAGAGATGGCCCAGATTGGCATAAGCCGCTCTGGCTTTCACTATACGTGCATTGATCTCATCACTCACGCAACCACCAGCACTTATGCAGCTACCCAGATACACGAACTTCTCGACTACTTCAATCTGCACTTCGAAGGTGCAAAGCACATACCATACCTACTGACACTGATTGCCAACTGATTAAGTGCGGATTGCATAGCTTGAACATTATCGCACAGTAAGACAATATCATCCGCATACTCAAGGTCGAGAAGTCTTTCTCCAGGCAACAGATCCACACCACTATAATTACATCCATCAGAGCTGTTTCCAGAATGTCATCGATGGCAAAGTTGAAGAGGAATGGTGAGATTGGGCAACCCTGCCTAACTCCACTGCTTGAATGGAACAATGGAGAAATGTGGTTGTATGCATTCACTCTGCCTGAGGTGTTTGTATATAGGGCTTTTAGGATGTTAATAAACTTCTCAGGCACATCCTTTTTAATAGACAATTCCAGAGAACAGTTCTGTCCAACGAATCGAAGGCAGCCCTGATATCAAGAAACACTACGATTGTTGACCTTTGAAAAGTATGACGGTGTTCTAACATTTGGCGGAGGGTGAAGATATGATCAATACATCCTCGACCAGAACGAAACCCAGCTTGTTCCTGGCGAGTCGACATTTCTCGGATTTTGAACAACCTACGAAGTATAACGAAAGCCAATAGCTTGGACGCAATCGGAAGTAGACTTATCCCCCGATAGTTGTTACAGGAACAACGTGAACCCTTTTTAAAGATAGGGACAACTATCGACTCATTCCATGACGTTGGTACACTCTCTAGTTCCCAGATCTTTGTAAACAACGTCGTCAGTCCCTTAGTCAGAAGGTCACCACCATCTTTAAAAAGAGTCGGAGGTAAGTCATCTGGGCCCGGTGATTTGTAACGTTTCAAGAGTTGGAGTTCCTTGCGGACTTCCGCCTCATTTGGTGGATCAGTCGTCACCGGCCATGGAGGGCAGGACAGTCTGACCGATGTCGCCGGAGCAGCAGGCCAGTTGAACTGTACTTCGAAGAATTCTGCCCATCGTCCAAGACGTCGATGGATGTTAGTGATTGGCGTTCCGTCATCTTCGCAGATTGTTTCGCTCACACCAGACTTCTTGCTGCCGGAGATATGGTATTAATTATAGTGGTTAAAAAAATTTCAGAATCCTTCATGAAACTAATGTCTTATTATTAGATGAATATATATATATATATATATATATATATATATATATATATATAGTGTATGCGGTAGCTTATTGGTCAAATGGATTCAAATCTCAGCCACTAATTCTCAGGTTCAAACCCTGTTGCTCCACGTAATCCAGTAGTATTGTTAGCACTAACATTTAGAGTGTATTTGATACCATAATAATGATAACAATATCAGGTTGTATGATCTTCATTTAATGAACATATTCTAATAATTACTTTTTATTGCACAAAACTAATTTGTTTACATTAAAGTTATAAAAATAATAAGCTCATGAACTGTTGTGCTAAGTGACATTATGATTATTGCTTAATACATTAATAATATACAGGCACACTAAATATGAAAATAAATTAAATAGTGTGTGCCAACAACTATCGTAATAAAACAATGTTTGTTATAAGACCTTTATGCATTATATATATAATGATGTGATGTAGAACGGTTATCAATTGATGACTTCTTGTAGGGGCGATTCACCTCCGGCCTGAAGCGTGCAGTAGGGTATACACCTACTAGTTTAAACCAGTATTCCAACAACTAGGAAATAAATCAATTTGAAATGGTTTGGATGATCCCGTTGTTGATATTCTGGCGAATTTTCTCGCTGTTGGTTGGCATATGTACATCTTGTGAGGATTGCCTTGATATACCCATTATGACATCAATTAATATAGAATAGACTAATCGAATTTCGGTCAAAATATCAACAACGGGATAATCCTAACTACTTCAAATTGAATTAGAATTAATAATGGTTGAACAAGTGAGTGGTTATCTGGACGTTTGAGTCGAACGGTATTTGCTTCGAGTCCCGAAGTGAACATCAACTCTGGAGTGCAGGGACATGCAGCTGACGAATCTCAAGTAGAATAGAACGCGCATCCTGTATTCCACTGTTAGCCACACTACATCTATTCTATATTACCTTGTGTCATGAGAGCATATAGAGGCAAGCCACACATGATGTACATATCCTGACTGAGACTGATCAAATCTCAGTCAAAATATTGGAAAATAGTTCCGTTAGTTGAATATGTACAAGTAAAACAGGTTGTCAAACATTGCAATAATTATTCTTTTATTCTACCTATTCCAGAACTAATTGATTATATCAGAGATCTGTCGAATTTCATAATGATATTTATATTACTCCAGATCAGGAAAGAGTAGTGAGGGATTCACCATATGTGAAACGATAGATTTATGATGAAAAGTTTGAAATCCACTTTGTAGCTCAATCACACAAATGTTTAAACAAAATATTTAATCACTTTAAACCAATTCCCAATTTACCTCAAGATTACTAATTACTAGTTAACTAGTTTTTTTTTTAAACATTTTTAATCCATATAAACGGTTCATAAAAAGACACACTTAGCTAAGAAGAACAGTTTGGATAGATAAATTGAGGGGGACCTAGTTATCAACCGATGAGATAATTACTACATTTAACTTCAAACCATAAATTTGTGCATCAATATAAAATGAAATATATTTAATGCAACCTACCAGACAAAATAAACGGTAGCCAACTCATTTTCCATTTATACTTATTATGTGAAAAATAAAAATACTACTAATCCGTTGTCCAAATAGAATGATATGACAGTGAAAGTGTTGGTATGCAACCTAACCTAACTTTTATATTAAACACTAAGTATTCACTACAAATGAGTGCACAATCAACATACCAACTAGTCGCAACTACGCAAGATACATATGTACAAAAATATAGATACATGGCATTTACAGGTATTGATCATCAAAACTTGTAAATAATTCCTATTATAATTTTGTTACATTATGGTATAAATTTAGTAGAAAGTGACAAAGTTAAATAAATCTGTTAGTCAGTCATAACGTAAAAAACAGCACGTATGTACATCAGTTGAAGTTGTCATACCCCATTAGCATAGAGAGGTGAAATTGTCAGGCCAAATCCCAGAGTAGTAGAGATAGTGACAGAATCAGTTGTAATAAGAAAGATTAGACATCAGAGACACGATTCGAGAAACATTAGATTAATGAAATTATAAAAGAACGTTGAGGGATTCAGCATCTTGGAATTTGTGAGAAGAGAAATAATGGATAAACCTGCGCTATTGCAAACGATTCCAAGCCATGTCATTTAAAGTCTCTAACCTCTGGTTATGATAATCACTCGGACCCCAACCAAGGTAGTCTACAACAATTAAAATGGCTCAGTCCAACTCTCAGTAACTTTGTGTACTGATACCATGTTTTGGATTAACCGCCCCTAACTTCTCAGAAAACTCCTACATCAGAGAAAATCGTCCGTCGAGGTAGGTGGTGGTTGGACATACGTAACACGTGTTCCAAACACCTCAGTTGATAAAGATTCACTACCTCATAAGTTGATTTGCCATCCTTATCTAGTACCCTATTCCTAACCCAGGCATTGCTTACTCGATGGTCCCAAAATACATGAGTAATGCTTCGAAGACACCTGTGATCGAAAACTGGAAACCTATGAATATCCCCTATTCTTAATGGCCATGATTCACATCCCTAAAGTAGAACGGAGAGAATTGCCGCACAATAAACTCGTCCATTGGTTGGAAGACGAATATTTCGACTACGTCACAAGTGACGCCAATTAGCGAAAACCAATTGAGCCGTCTAAATCTGTGTCGAGATTTAGTCAAACACTAAACTATCAATACTAATGAGATTCCCAAGATACGTGAAGCAGTCGTTATGTTCAATTACTTCACTCCCTATCATTAATTCAGGCGTAGACTTGAGGTAACATTTTACATTTGGAGGGAGAGAACCGTATCCCAAACATGCTTCCATTGTTGCTTAAGGTGATCAAAAAACTCAGCATTTCTTTAGCATTTTCACCAAACAGAACTATTTGATCTGTGAATCTCCTAGTAGATCAATTGCAAAAAAGTCAGATAATAAGTGCTATATCTAAAAGCATGTCTATTATAAAGTTAAGTAAATCTGTGGTCAACTGATAGTAGAAAACGATAAACAATATTGAAATATGAACTTTTTACGCTGTGCACTGAATATAGATGTATGACATGCTATTGCTTGCCTACACGACGTATCTCTATAAAATATTTAATTAATATGAATAGATCTGTTTCTCTACATAAACATACACACATTTGCCGAGATAAACAAGTAAGATTCGTAGTTGGAAAAAAAACAAAATAATGAAGAAAACGGAAAGAAAAACATCAACACATACATATATGTGCACTAAAAGTACAATTCATGCAAAACCTTGACAGTAAGCAATCATTAAAGACTTTGGGCAATATGGCTACAAATCGTTCCCTTGGTTCTTAGTTTTCTCGAATCGTATCTATTCTATTATCATTAATATTATTAATACCTCAACAACTATGGGATTTACGTTGACAATTTCCTATTGCTTTGCTAATGGGACGTAGCAACTTGGACCGAGGCATACACGTGCCAGGGCTGTAAGTTGCATTTGACTGACTAAAACAAACATGTAAATATATATATCAACATGTATTAGTTAAAGGGACAACACTAACTAATCAATCACACTGACTAACAAAGTGCGTAGGCGGAGACCACCACTATCACAAATAAGAATGAATAATAAATTTTTTTTGGAAAATTTCTTTCCCTGTTTTACTTCTCCTTATTATTTTTATTTAACTACTTACCTGTCTACTTTGTAACTGAAGACGACGCCAGTCTAATTCACCATTTAACCGTTCATTCAATACATCAACTGATGTTACAACATCAGCAAGTTCAGTCATTAAACGATGAACTCGTTCTACAGCAGTCTCTGCACTATCACCCATACCGGAATCACTAGAACCTGGGCCACCTTTTAAAGGAAATAAATAGAAATAATTAAAAACTTAATGGGTTTTCTCTTATCAATTTTTAATCAAATTATTCAAAATATTAAAGTTACTTAGAAAATAGAAACTAAACTAGGCAATAATCAGCACGTTAGTGACTAACGTTAAAATGTTCTTGAATTTCTTCTGCGTATTCGCTACACATGGCAAGTTTACAAATGTTGAAAGTGAAACAGTTCTAAATGAGATTAAATAGTTATTGTACTATATCACAAAATGATTCAAGTTGAAACTGGATTATATGCATCAATTCAATGGCTCTGATTGTTAATTGTTTCCCGAAAGATCTGAAGATTACCACCACTGAATAAACTACTTCTATGAATTTAGTGTGTTCATCTTGTTGTGCTAATGCGGTATGGCGACTTGGACCGATGCAAATATATGCCTGGTCCTACGTTGTAGCTGACTAACTGAATGAAGATTCTGAATTTATTCTACTACGGATTCCTATACTAGGTTAAAACAACTGTTTAATCCTTCTTAGTTTTTAATGGTACCTCAAATGAGATCAATGAGTGGGAAATGAAAACTTTAAATTCAATAAATCTCTATAAACAAGATATAATGGGTTCTAAAGATATTGATTTTTCACTACTGATATTACAGTTACATAATTTATTTTTTTCTGTTGATAGTGATTTTTGTGTTACAATTTAAACGAATAAAGTGTTTCTGATCAAAAACAACGATATTCCAGAACAGAATTTTAAAAAAAATAGTATAATCTTCAGATATAAAAAAAACTAACCTGCAGGAAAATTAACTCCAACTGATTCAAATGCTCTAGCTAGTTCACTACCTTTATTTAGAACTTCTTCAGCTGTTGGTAAAACAGATAGACAAGAACTTAACACCTCTTCAATAGCAGCCATATCTGGTGCTTGTCTAGGATCAGCTAACCAAAAATAACGATTAGTTGTAGAATTGTTATTTTGATGAATGGAATTAACATCGGTCGATTGATTTAAATTAGATAAAGATGGAATATTATGACGTAGGCAATCTAACGCTGAATGAACATCCGCTTCAAATAATCTAAGTTGAAGGCATAAATCCAGGCGTACTTGACGTTCTGTTAACAGTGTAGAAACAGTTGTTCGTTCATTCGAGACCTACATAAGAAAAAAACCGTATATGTACAGCTTTGAATTTTAACAGTTTCTCTGTTTTTAACGATTAAAGAGAATACACTGAAAGCCTAATGAATACGAGAATATTCAAAGTAAATCGTATCTTAGCATCAATCAGCATATATTTGGATTAAGTGGAAAGAGCAAAAGTCAACAAATATTTCAAGTTGGGTATGGTTTGGATTACAAACTTATAAAAAAGCAACAACAGAGAAAATCAAGATAGATAAAAATTCGCTTAGATTGTCTTTTGATACACATCATACAACATTAACTTAAAGACAGATAAATAGACAACTTCAAAGGAGATGAGAAATTTTACATTGAAAGTTGTTGAAATAACTCACTTGATTTAAAACAGTACGTAAATGAGCAATTTCTTCAGAATCTTTCAGTCTAGCTATTAAAGCTTCACCTTCTGCTAAAGCACGATCTACATCCTTTTCCATAGTTGCACGATTACGATGAAAACTTGTCAATTCATCTTCCATACCTTCAATTGAAGCAGGTAAGTGTTCACCTGGATTATGTGTTTCACGTGCATTATGAAGCCAAGCTAATGCTTCTTTTGTATGTGAATAAAAGCCACAACCTAGATCTAAAGTTTCTCTACGAACTTCAACAGCACGTGTAAAAGCTGAAATACGATGTTGTAGTTCACTTGCATCCTATGGAAAAATAATAAATTGAAAAGAAAAGCCTAATACTAGATCGAAAATATTTAATCATGAATCGAATAATAAAGATGGAAATTTATTCAAAACAAAGTGTACAAGGAAATGTACATGAATACAGATAGAATAAATAACGAAGGCATTTTACGCTTAGTAGCAATGTGTAATACAAGTTAAACCATTCAAATCCCCATAGAAATTAAAAAATCTTACTAACCACCCTTTTTTTCCTGTATACATTTTACACTAATGAAAGACACACCTCTTCTATTAGTTGTGTGAAGTTAAGTAGTGTATAAGTAATAGAGTACTAGATTTTTAAACATTAGGTTGCAGGTTTTTAAAACTAAATCATCTATCTCGATTTGGACAGCTGGGTAGAAAGAATTATTGGTTCTCGCACAAATTACCTGGCTTAAAACCAAGTGAATAAATGTGCATCTAGTTGCGTGAAAAAGTATTCGCATAAATAGAAGCATAATTTTGGTTCCAACTTTGGACTAGGAAGAAATTTATGTTCTGAAGGATTAAAATTAGAGTACAGTTCTCAGAAGGGTTGAATTAGAAACAATATTATCTACTTATCTAGCTTGTTCTGCTTGATAAAATAATGTCTTTCTAATTTAAAAAGGTCTCATCAATTACAGAGATAATCTTTCACTATGAAGAAACAGTCATTAAGGCCTTGATGGTTTTTAATGATTTTCAAATTGATATCAATCTGCGACGAAAAATAATCTCAGCATGTTGGGGTGATCCAGAAAACTTCTCGCAAAAAAACAAGAAAGGCTCAGGAAACACTAAAAAGCATTTTATCCAAACAGCATTCACTTGAAGTTTAGCAGGAAACATCAAGAAAGTGAAAAATCACATGTAAAGTTCCTGATTGGCTGATCACCATACTGCTACTATGTTTAGTAGCATTTCAGAATTTTCGGGAAACCCAAAGACATCTAAAATACTATAAAAACCTTATATTTTCTGTACTAAAACGAACCTTTGGAGTAAAGTACTTTTCGCATAATTTGCGCCTTTTCTCTTGTGTTTAGGTCACTGTATAGTTCTAGCTTAGGGGGGGGGGCATGATAATAGCTTAGAAACCGAATATAGCGTTCAATTAGCAAGACTTATCACAGCATAGTTGTGTTTTTTTTAAACGACAACGGTTCATATTCAGTTGTATTTAGCTTGAAATAAAAAATTCGTGGTCAGAAGATTTGAAGTAACTTGTTAAATGTACATTTCATACATGAATGTAACATTAAATCATTCTCTACATTCAAATTATAACATTTTACAAATCGAATAGAAAACTTTATGATTACAAGAATGAATATAAAAATGAATGTTACCACCGGAAATCAATGATTACACATATACTCTCTCATATACATGTATATCATATATTAATAACATCTAATCGGTTGCTCAGTATACTTAGTTCTACAGTGTGACATGAGATAAAATCAAAAGAATTTGCCTAGAAAAATAGTGGACCAGAAAATATCGTTAGATATATTGATCATGAATGAACTGTTTATTCAGATTACACATATATATATACATACACATACAGATACAAGAGTACGGATCACAATCTATTGAATATATATATATATATATATATATATATATATATATATATATATATATATATATGTACCATTTCGTACACACAGTCATGAACCTTATGTTGAAAAAAAAAACAATAGGCAAACAGATAACTTGATCATGACCAATATTCTTGGTGAATCGATAATTCAGTTGTGTTATTTAAACCACATTACGATAAGAATGAGAGAAATGGAACTTTTTTTGATGTTGAAGGGAAAAAAAGAAGCAAATGTACAATGAAATGTATAAATAAATAGTTCCATCTAATGTATTATACTTATGGAAGGATATTTATGAACAGATTTCATTTTTTTTTGGATTCAATTAATTTGCTTAATTATTTGACTATAAATAAACGCTTATTCCCGACCGTAGCTGCTACCTTGACGTGGTGGTCGGGCTTGCCTATCGTGATGACCCAACCGAGCTATATTGGGTGGATCACATGTTCCTGCAGGTTCTACCACGCCAGGCAGGTCGATTGGAGAACGGTAAGACTAAAAGCAGCAACTCAAGGTCTGAGGGAGAAGTCGTATTGCTGACTGTACAGAGGTGTGACAGCAGTAAGGTGTTTCCCTCGGACAACCAGCATCTGCAACGATGCTGCCTTCTCACAAGGAAGGAAGGGGTTAGAAAAGGTTGACCCTAAAAATGTCACACCTCACCTTACCCCACGGATTTCCGTCTCCGGCGGTAAGGCCCTTTGAAGAACGGAGCTAACACATTAAAAACCTCCCACCAAAAGGCCGTGCGCGACCGGCCTCAAGCAGTTGTCCCATGGGCTCTGCGGTCACGCACCCAGGTCGTTAAGACCAACGCTAATCCGATTTCGTTTTCAGGTCCCTCAAGATATACCCTTCCACGGTGTGGGCAGCCGGGAAGTGACATCAGCCCTCATACCCGTAACAGCATACGAGACGAAGATGGTCACATTCAAATCCTTCCTACACCTCCAAATAAATCTCTTATCTCCACGACTAACCTTTCTCATATCCCTTTGTCACCCCGCAACTCCAGGTCAAACAATTCGAGTACGCGGAACTTTACTCCTGGTATCCTGAAATCACGCTCTAAACTACATGTAGGAGCTTTCAACGTCCGAACACTGCCAAATAGGACAACAGGCTTCCTTTGCTAGGACTTTAGAATCTCGCGCCATCGATGTGTGCTGTGTCTCTGAAACGCGCATACAGGATCTGAGTAGTGTCATTCATTTGACCTCACCATGTCAAAGTAACGAACCAACTCGATTTACGCTCCGTGTATCTGGGAGCCCTGATGGTGATCCAGTTTCAGCAGAGAGATTGACTGAGGTCTTAGGTAGAATCTGGGAACCGGACGTAATCCCATCTGACTGGTCTCAATCACTGATTGTGCCAGTTTATAAGAAAGGACAAAAGTCTTCTTGTGACAATCACAGAGGAATTAGTTTGACTAATATAGTGTCTAAAATATTAGCCTCAATAATACTTCGACGTCTAACCAAAGCTCGTGAAATACAGACTAGAGAAAACCAGGCTGGTTTTCGACCTGGACGTGGTTGTATAGATCAGATATTCACACTAGGTCAGGTTCTAGAACATAGACACACATTCAGACGCCTCACAATAGTAGTATTTCTCGACCTTAAGGCGGCATTTAACTCTGTTGATCGTGAGGTTCTATGGCAGTGTTTGTCACTGAAAGGAGTACCAAAAAAGTACATTAACCTTATAAAGGCTCTCTACTCGAACACTACTGGTCGGGTGAGAGCTTATGGCGAACTGTCGTCAGAATTGATTACCTCAAGTGGTGTTTGTCAGAGCTGTCCACTTTCTCCATTCTTGTTTAACTTTGTCGCTGGCGTGCTTTTAGAAATAACACTTTCCACATCTGACTTTCCAGGGCTCGGACTTCTACAGGGAGATCCACTTGTTGACTTAGAATATGCCGATGAAATAGTTCTATTTAGTGAAGACGCTGACAAAACGCAGAGTCTGCTGACCACTCTAAGCAACAATGCATGCATGTTCGGGATGCGATTCTCTACCTCGAAATGAAAAATGTTGCTTCAGGATTGGGTTGCATCGGCACCCGAACGAGTGATAGGGAGTGAATTATTTGAGCGTGTCGACCGCTTCACTTATCTCAGAAGTCTCATCAGCCCTTGTGGTCTGGTGTGTGACGAAATCTCAGCACGGATACAGAAGGCTCGACTAGCTTTTGCCAACTTGCGTCATTTGTGGCGTAGGCCAGATATCCGTCTATCAAACAAAGGACGGGTTTGCTGCGCAGCAGTTCGTTCCGTCCTACTTTATGGCAGTGAAACATGGCCTGTAAGAGTAGAGGATATTCTCAGGTTACTAATATTTGATCATAGATGTCTTCGAAACATTGCTCGTATATCCTGTAACCACCGAGTAAGTAATGTAGTTGTTAGGAAACGGATATTAGGTAAGGATGGCAAGTCGATTGATGAAGTAGTGAAACTTCATCAGTTGAGATGGCTGGGACATGTGTTGCGCATGCCTGACCACCGACTGCCCCGACGTGCGATGTTTTCTGGTGTAGGAGTAGGTTGGAAGAAAGCTAGGGGCGGCCAGACCAAAACATGGCACAAATCCATCAAGTCACTGACAAGTGGACTGAGTCATGTTGGTAGATGTAGACTATCTGGTTGGGGACCGCGAAATGATAGCAACCGATGGTTAGAGATCTTGAATGACATGGCTCAAAATCGTTTGCAATGGCGCAGGTGCATCCACTCTGTGTTCTCTAAAACTCTAATCTTCTGAATTCTCCATTTCCTTTATTTTCTTTCCCAATTTATTCCACTGGACTATACTCCTTAAATAACATCATCAAACCTTAACGTTCCCTGTCACTACTTATACTTTCACTAATCTACCACTACGGGATTTGAATCGATAGCTGAATCTCTGTGCTAATGTGGTATGGCGACTCGAACTGATGTACGTACGTACGAAGTTCCACGTTGTTTCTGACTGACTGAAACGCTTATGACTGTATAGTTTGGTAAGTATACTGAATGCTTTCTATTTTATTGGGATTGTAGGTATGCCTTAAAATTTAAAAAGTACTGGTTTATGTACTCAGATATTAGCTGTACATTTTAAGGGGGGGTATCCAAACCGAATTCAGTGTAACGAGGTTTGTTTGAACTTGCAACTTACTGATTGAAAGTCAAGTGTCTTCTTTAAACACTACTAAACTTTTACCATATGCAGGTGACTGGCTTTCAAATTTACAGCAAGGATGAAACATAAAAACCGGAGTCAGACAAGGCTGTCTACTCTCTCCCTTCCTCTTTCTTCCGATGGTCGACTGGGTTATGAAGACCTCGACATCTGAGTAAAAACACGGCATACAATGGACAGCTCTGAACCAGTAAGACGATTTGGACTTCGCAGATCATTTAGCCCTCCTATCCAATACACACGAACAAATGCAGATAAAGACAGCCAGTATAACAGCAGTCTCTGCATCAGTAGGCTCAACATACACAAAGGGAAAACCAAGGTCCTCAAATACAGCACGGAGAACAGCAATCCAATCACACTTGATGGCGAAACTCTGTAAGATGTAGAATCCTTCACATACCTGGGAAGCATCATCGATGAACAAGGAGGTTCAGATGCAGACGTAAAAGCGAGAATTGGCAAAGCAAGGACAGCATTCCTTCAATTGAACAATATGTGGAACTCAAACCAACTGTCAATCAATATCAAAGTCAGAATCTTCAATACGAAAATCAAGACAGTCCTAATGTACGGAGCTGAAACTTGGAGAAGTACAACAACCACCATCAAGAAGGTACAAGTATTTATACATAGTTGTCTACGCAAGATACCCAACATCCATTGACAGGATACCATCAGCAACAGCCTTTTGTGGGAGAGAACCAACCAGCTTCCAGCTGAAGAATAAATTAAGATAAGACGATGGAAATGGATAGGACATACATTGAGGAAATCATCAAAATGCACCACGAGACAAGCGCTAACTTGGAATCCTGAAGGGAAGAGGAAAAGAGGAAGGCCAAAGAATACATTACGTCGGGAAATAGAAGCAGATATTAAAAGGATGAATAAGAACTGGAAAGAGCTGGAAAGGATTGCCGAGGACAGGGTTGGATTGCGAATACTGATAAGCGGCCTATGCTCCTTCGCGAGGAGTAACAGGCTTAAGTAAGTATGAAACATAAAACTATGAAGAACGCATAACCTTTCTGTTAAAGTATAGATATTAAAATTTGAACTGACTCAATAGCTCAACGGATAACGCATAAGTACTGGATTTATATCTCAATGAGAGCATCCATATTGAGAAGCAGGTAAATTCAGCTGACGTATCCGAAATACAAAGAAACGGATGTTCTGAATTCCGTTACTAAACATTATCTATTCTATAAAGAAGAAAGGTTATAAAAAATTGTTTCATCGCATATGTATGCTAAGAGTGTTCTCAATAGACTTGATGTTAAACCAAAGTAGTACATATAAAGCAGGGTAGTCAGTTTGATTTACCCACAATATATTCAAATTTATATATTAAGAAAGTATCACGAGAATAATTTAAGTCTGATAACAAAGTTATGCATACAGACCGTATTCATTTTCAATAAACAGGATATCGAATACAATGGAATCATCACATTATATAAATAGTGTATCGTAAATGTTTGGAAGGCTTTAAAAGCATTCTTAGATTATAATGACTGAGAGATTAGTGTCGATTTAGCCCATTTGGTCATTGATTTAAGCTCATAATCTCCTTTTTGAGGATCATTTCAGTCTATCTTAAACAATTTGCTACATCTTACTTTATCACTAACAATATTCAGAATGATTATATGCAATAATTATGAAGAATATCAAAAAAACATTGCTCAATTACGTAACAATTATCTTAATCAGTGATAAAACCCGACAACAAAGTTGATATTAAAAATACTAAGTACAAATTGATGTATTCAGCTTTGAGCTACACTTCTGACTAATGATCGTTTCGAACTAACAGTCTACTATAAACAAGGTTGATTTGAATTCAATTCCTTTCATTATTCATTTGTCTCTTTGTGAAATTTGAACTAGTAGTATTATAATAATTCGACGGGCGTTTAGGCACAGAAGAGAGTCGTTTAGGTGGCCGATGGGGACTCGTTGGTCGCAGCACAGATAACGGGGAACGTCTACTGCAACTATGCACAGACCACAACCTGTTTCTGGCTAGCACTAACTTTCGGCACAGTCATCGCCGATGTGCCACCTGGCGTCCTCCTTCGGCATCTCAAGTCTGGACTCAGATTGATCACATCGCGATCAGCTACCGCTGGCGCGGTTGTGTACAAGACTGCCGCTCCTTTTGGAGTACCTATCTGGAATCTGATCATGCTCTGGTCTGTGCCAATCTTACCTTACTTTTCAGTGGACAACGAAGTGACCGCCACCAAAGGATTGATGTTAGCAAGCTGGCTGCAACTTCTGTTGCTAGTAAGTACCGAACCGAGCTAGCTTCTAGGCTAGCTACCATTCCACCGAAAAGTATAGATGAGCATTGGTTGCAATTGCATGACGCCATGAAAATGGCGGGTACAGTCAGTTGTGGGTTTGCGAAACGTCCCGCTTACAAGCACTGGGTTTCTTCTGGTTCCTTACAACTGATTGAAGCCTGTCGGTCTACTCCGGGTGACCGTGAGTTTGACCTCAGACGAAGGATGTTACGTAATGAAATCGGGCAAAGCTTGCGTAAGGACCGAGAAGCCTGGTGGTCGGAGCGTGCCAGTGAGTTGGAAGCAGCTGCTGCATCTGGTAATTACCGGAAGCTCTTCCAACTCATCCGAGCCACTGGCAGCAAGAAGTTGGTGTGAGCGAAACAATCTGCGAAGATGACGGAACGCCAATCACTAACATCCATCGACGTCTTGGACGATGGGCAGAATTCTTCGAAGGGCAGTTCAACTGGCCTGCTGCTCCGGCAACATCGGTCAGACTGTCCTGCCCTCCATGGCCGGTGACGACTGATCCACCAAATGAGGCGGAAGTCCGCAAGGAACTCCAACTCTTGAAACGTTACAAATCACCGGGCCCAGATGACTTACCTCCGGCTCAACAGCACTCTTTTTAAATATGGTGGTGACGTTCTCACTAAGGGACTGACGACGTTGTTTACAAAGATCTGGGAACTAGAGTGTGTACCAACGTCATGGAATGAGTCGATAGTTGTCCCTATCTTTAAAAAGGGTTCACGTTGTTCCTGTAACAACTATCGGGGGATAAGTCTACTTCCGATTGCGTCCAAGCTATTGGCTTCCGTCATACCTCCTAGGTTGTTCAAAATCCTAGAAAGATCGACTCTCCAGAAACAAGCTGGCTTTCGTTTTGGTCGAGGATGTATTGATCATATCTTCACCCTCCACCAAATGTTAGAACACCGTCATACTTATCAAAGGTCAACAATCGTAGTGTTTCTTGATATCAGGGCTGCCATCGATTCGTTGGACAGAACTGTTCTCTGGGATTGTCTATTAAAGAAGGATGTGTCTGAGAAGTTTATTAACATCGTAAAAGCCCTATACACAAACACCTCAGGCAGAGTGAGGGCATACAACCACATTTCTCCATTATTCCATTCAAGCAATGGGGTTAGGCAGGGTTGCCCAATCTCACCATTCCTCTTCAACTATGCCATCGATGACATTCTGGAAACAGCTGTGATGGATGTAAGTAATGGTGGTGTGGATCTGTTGCCTGGAAAAAGACTTCTCGACCTTGAGTATGCGGATGATATTGTCTTACTGTGCGAGAATGCCCAAGCCATGCAATCCGCACTTAATCAGTTGGCAATTAATGTTCGTAGGTATGGTATATGCTTTGCACCTTCGAAGTGCAAAGTACTTCTACAAGATTGGCAGGATTCTAATCCTGTTATCACTCTGGATGGTGAGCAGATTGAAGTAGTCGAGAAGTTCGTGTATCTAGGTAGCTGCATAAGTGCTGGTGGTGGCGTGAGTGACGAGATCAATGCACGTATAGTGAAAGCCAGAGCGGCTTATGCTGATATGAGCCATCTTTGGCGCCTTCGTGATGTTAGTCTGGCTGTAAAAGGTCAGTATATGACATGGTGTCGTGGTATGAAAGAAAGCTGTAAAGGGCTAGCTTCTGTTGGTCCTTCACGACTCCCTGGTTGGGGTCCGAGAGACGGTGTAACGCAGTGGCTAGAGACGTTATCAGATATGGCTAAGAATAGAAGCCAGTGGCGATCCTGCTGTAACCTCTTACTTTCTTCATAGAAAATGGTTATATCTTCCTTAATTGAAAGATCTCTTCTGATTGTACCTTTCCGTTTCCCCCACCATTGTTCTCTCTCTCTCTTCTTTTTTTTATAATTCCCCACGTTCATTACTTTTTTTTTCTCTTTTCTCCTTCTCTTGAAATTATCATTGTTTTGTGTGGCGCATATATATTTGGTGCCCCCCTGTACCAATATTTATGTGTTCAAATAATAATAAAATAATAATAAAATAATAATTCGACACTACGGAGTGCCTCAGAAGATAGTCAATATCATACGGAATTCCTATGATGGATTAATCTGCAAAATCGTTCATGGAGGACAGTTGACAAACTCCTTCGAAGTAAAGACCGGTGTCAGGCAAGGTTGCTTACTCTCACCGTTTGTATTTTTCCTGGTAATCGACTGGATCATGGAAACGTCAACATCTAAACGGAAGTACAAAATACAGTGGACATCTAGGATGCAGTTGGATGATCTAGACTTCGCAGATGATCTGGCTCTTCTAGAGCAAACGCAACACAAAATGCAAGAGACGATTAGTGTAGCAGCAGTAGGTTTCAATATACAGGACAGAGTGAGATGAAGAATGCTGATCGACGGCCTATGCTTCATTAAGAGTAACAGGTGTAAGTAAGTATTATAATAATGACTAACCTGTAATATTTCCTCTGGATCATCTGCTTGAGCTGCTAATTCATCCGCAGCTGATATCAATTTTTCTGCATTAGTTAATGTATTAGCAGCAACCTAATTAGATAGAGATTTTGAAAACAATAAAAAAACGAAGATATCATTTACAAAAAACAAAGAAAAGGAAAAAAACCTCCAACTATTGTGATTGAATGAAAAGTTCTTGTTTACACAGTTTGAAATAATTAAACTTTTGGGGATGTTAGATCCCCAGAGCTCACTTGGTAAATACCTTAATTTTGAAATGTTACTTTAAAAATTTGAATGTCTTGTTTTTGCGCCAAAAGAGCTCATTTTCACCTTCATGTTGTATTTCCCACTTGGGAGAAGGCAAAACGCTTTTGGTTCGTTGTATCTTTTAGTATGCCATTTTGTAACGCTTCCCAAGGACAATTTTATGCAATATATATGTTTGATTTGTGCCTGTTGTTATTGCTCGTGCTTCTGGTTGCTTGTAGAATATATTTCCCCATGTCGAACTTAAACTTCTCTCTTTAGTTAGCGGGGTTAGGACGCATCAGAATAGCTAGCTTATTGGTCTTCAGTCACAGAGTCATTGTTACGTTCTCAGACTCGGTGAACTCGTAATGGCTTCAAACATAGCATAAACACAGGGGTAAAAACATCCGATAAATGATAAAATCAAGTTCTTGGTCAACATCTACTATTTAAAACTGAAAAGATATATTCAAAAATTAAGAATTGTTCACTCAAATATTCTTAATTTTTGAAAAGATATAGTTAAACTATTTTTGAATCCCAACATTCCTTGCTGAATATTCGTGAACAAATTATACTCGTCTTTTGATTTTTTTGTAAGATATTGAATGACAGTAAACGAATTATAATGAATACGACAGAAAATTGAATTAGTTGACTATTTATAGACAACAGAATAGAATATCACAGTAACTTAATAATGAATAGTCAACATTTCATTTTTGATTGAGATCACGAACCGATTGATCTCAGACCACTATTGAAAACCTGGAAGCACTAGATGGCCATTTCGTCCTATTGTGGGACTACTCAGCAGTGTGCATCCACGATCCCGCTAGCGGAATTCGAACCCAAGGCCTACAGTTTCGCGCGTGGACGCTTAATCTCTAAAATCCCGTGAGCGCGATCGTGGATGCTCATTGCTGAGTAGTCACACAATAGTACGGAAAGGCCATCCAGTGCTTCCAGGTTTTAAATGATGGTCTGACATCAATAGGTTCATAATCTCAATCGAAAACTTGATAATTTCCATAACCGTATACTGATAACACTTTATTTTATTGTTAAATGATAAAAATTATTTTTCCGTAAGAAAAGCAACGATTTATCAAAGTATTTCATTTTCTCTGTTGTCTATGCTGCTTTTATAATCACTGGTAGTAAAAAGTGCTAAATGGATCAATAAAACAAACACCAGAGAAAATTATCAAAATGCTATCAAATTCAAGATAAAAAAAAACACTAGAAATTGTTAGGTATTTTTGCACTACACGGTAAATCCCAATAGTTTATTTCTAAGAAAATAACTAGAAACATAATTTATGTACTTACCAAGTGATTTACTGAATGTTAAGTAATCTCTATAGTGAATGAGTGACATAACTGGGAAGAACAATACTTGAGATTCAGATATTCATTTTATTACCTTATGAATATATAACCAATAAAATTTGCCTCTTGCAATCACTTATGATTCTCATTTATTTAATTTGAACACCTAAATATTGGTACAAAGGGTGAACTGAGTACATATACGCTACACAAGTAACTTGATTTTTGTGTGCGTTGTAATACTGCCCGGGTGCTCAGACTTAAGCAGGTGGTTTTCTCACGGAGTCACACCCTTTTGGCCTAAAAGTCTAATCCAAAAGACAGTGGAGCAACGTCAGGATATGCAGTCCCATGGTAGCCGGTGACCAACAATTGGTTCATACGCCATTCGTTCCTTCAGGATACTGGAGCCCATGTGGAGCATTGGTTTGGAATGAGGGTTTTCCAACTCCTCTAGGTGGATCATCTGTATCCACTATCCTGGTTAGGGCGCCGGGAATTCGCTTTTCGTCCTCTAAAATTCGCAAAAAAAAAACACCCCCGCTGCGAGAAAGCGATTATTAGGACTTCCCTGTTAGTGGCTGTATAAGCGTGACCATGTGAGAACATTTCGATAGGGAGAGCGATCTCTCCCTACCCTCAACCGTACCAGGGAATTTCAAACGACTCTTAATAATTTATGGCATTTTACCAAGGAAAAACCTACTCTGCTAGCCAGTTGTATTGGTTTTGACATAAGTTCGTTCGAGTACTTGCATTAATAAACTAGTCTTGCCAGTAATCATATTAATTGATCAGCATTCTGTCGATGTTTGCAACGCAGAAAGTGCTTAGTATCATATCAATAAATAATAAAAATGTGTCATAATAAGTCACCAAAATGAAAGAAACCATTCTCACCTGTTCAAATTGCATATGTGCACTATATAACTGTTCTGCTCGTTGAATAGATTTGCCTACAGATGTTTGGCGCTGTAAAAATGGTTCTCCATGTTCGGTTAACCAAGCTAACACTTGACCAACATCTTCTTTAAACATTAATAATGCTAAGCGTGATGTAAGACGACGTCGACGTTCACCGAAAACACGTTCTAATTGTTTAAACCAAGCCCAAATCTATGTGTAATTTATTGAGAACAATAATCACAATAGGCAATTTTATCATATAATAGTTCAAACATAAGACTATACAAACATGTCAACATAATAATATATTCACATAGCAAAAAAAAAAAAAAAGAAAACCTACTTACGATAAAATGGCTGAGGATACTACTGAACAATGAAAAATATTTTCAACATCATGTGGTAAGAGATAAAGAAAATACACCAGACCTACCAAAATTAATCCTTCATGAAGCATTACATTATCAACCGTTCTCAAGAAGTAAATAACAAAAAAGAAATGATATGTCATTCTTTTGAATAATTAAAGAAAGATTAAGTTAAAACAAACTCTTTAATACGACTTGAACAGCTTAAGAAGAATAAATGAAACACAGTAAGAATGTAAATCAATTGTACTTCAACATAAAACATTTTATATAAATACCGTTGAGACCAATTTACGAGACATGACGTAAAGGATCATATAAAATCTTTCAAATTTAAGTGTTTTCTATGCTTATGAATCATAAACCAGGTATCTATATGCTAATCTACCGAAACTTTGATGAATGAATCACGGTTTGAACACATCAACTAAAAAAGGATGAGAGGAGAAATAATCAGAAAAAAAAAAAAAAGAATTTATTTGCAAGAAAAAATACTACTTTGTATGGGAAAAATAAAAATTAGGTTAAAATGACATATAAAATGAACAACTTACCTCGTGAACAAGATCTGTACAATGTTTTCGACCTTGTGAGTAGTCGACAGCAGCTGTTAAAGATGTATGCGATCCGGTAGGAACAGGTGAACTTAAATGATTAGCAAGTGCTCGACCATCAGCACAAACTTCTTCATGAGCAGATTGTGCTTCTTGCCAATATTCCTGCAGTACACCATTTTTTTTTAGAAGAAAAATAAAAAAGAAAGACAATATTGATGGTGTACAAGTTTTTAACAAGGAATAAATTGAAAAATTAGAAAAGTAAAATAAAACTAACTGACAACATCAATCCATCAGGGCTGATTGTTGAATTTCAGTTATCTAACAAAAATTCAATTTTACAATACAATGAAAAAAGCACCTACATTATGCTAATTTTAATAGTAACTAAGGTAACAGTAAAAGAAATAAACAAGGAAGTAAAACAAATTTATCCTTGACAAGAATTTAAAACAATACATAAGTGTTCATAAAACATGATTTGATAAATTTCTTAAACTACAGTGAAAATTTTAATTTAAACAGTTCACATATACGATTATATATGCTGTTTATTAGCCAATTTACGGACTACATAAAACTAGATGACCAAATATAAATATGTTTACCCTATCTTGAGTCACAATTAATGAGGGAAGTTGATTATGAATACAGTGATCTTGAGGGCTGTTAAAGGTATGAGGGCGGTTATCACTTCCCAGTTGCCCACACCGTGGAAGGGTTCTTCTGGAGGTACCTGGGAAGAAAATTGGATTAGAGGTGGTTTTAGTGACCTGAGAGTGTGAACGCAGTGCCCAAGGGACAACTGCTTGAGGTCGGTCACACACGACCTTTTTTGAGTAATTTTTGGGTTAGCTTCGTACTTGTTGAGACCTTACCGCCGAAGACGGATGTCTGTGGGATAAGGCGAGGTGTGCATTTTTTGGGTCGACCTTTTCTAACACCAGCCTTTCTTGTGGGAAGGAAGCATCACTGTCATGATGGTTATCTGAAGGAAACACCCCACTGCTATCAGAACTCTGTACAGTCAGAAGTACGACTAAGCCTTCGAACATTTAGTTTGCTGCTTTTAGTCTTACCGCTCGCTCTTCAACCGACGTTTTTGGCATGGTAGGACCTTGAGAAACGACTTTCCCAGCCAGTATAGCTCGATTAGTTCATCATAATAGGTAAGCCCGACCACCACATCAAAGTAACAACAACGGTCGGGTTACAATTAAAGTGTATAAAATTAGGAAAAAATAAGAATAAAGTTCAAACAAGTAATCCAACAACTAAAAACGAATGAATAAATTTACTAATCAAGAGAATAAACGATATAAAATGAAAATATTAGGAAACACTACAGATAAACCAGAACAATATAAAATAACGACTGGTAACTAAAAATACAAGACTTTATCACAAGTATAATATGATGAAAAGAAAACAGAGTGAATAAAATAATGTCAAAAGTAGAAACTATAATAAGTTATACGCTAAATGAGATAAATCAAAGACAAGTATGGAAAATACCGAAAAACAATAATATACAGGAAATGTAACAACAGAAGTTAGGAAAGTCAATACGTTTAGATCACTACACATTTGAAGTGACATTCCAATACTGTTAATTATTGTCTATAAAGTAAAAGAAATATTTCGTTAATTTTTGCGAATTTCCGGTATTGTATAACTAAAACAATGATAATAAGGCATTGGAAATTTGCCAAGTTATTACCATTGAAGATAAGTGAAGACCCAATACTTCAAAAAGGGATTGAACCTAGAATCTTCAGATCCTACAACAAATGTTTAGTACATTAGTATACTTTCTTAAACATTAATAAGTCCCATTTATAATAAATGTCTAACCCTAGATTATTTAATAAAGCTATATGCATGGAAATTCGAGATAACAAGGACTGAATTTTCAATAATCTAAAATATCTACTAGCCTTGCATCATATATGAATTAAAACTATTATCACTGTTCACTTTGTCATAGAAATATTTTAGAAAACAAACTTACTTGTAATGTGATCAAAGCTTGATTTAATTCATGGACAGATGTACCATTGACTTGACGCATAGCACTTTCCCAGTGTGGACAATTAGCTAAGAATGATTCAGCTCTTGCATGAAAACTGGCTGATAGTTGTAAAACACGAGAACGGTCTTCTAATGCTGCAGTAAACGATTTCCATTCATGTTCTAATTGGTTAGCCTATATATTTGATATTTAAACAAATTTTAAGTAGTTAAATGTTACTCTTTATAGCAATAGTAGTAGTAGTAGTAGTATAGACTGAGTGCAAAATATATACTCAAATACATTTGGTTGAACAATTTATGTATCAATTAAATCACAAATAGAAGAAATACCATGAACCATTTTTTTTATTTATGCCGCTATTAGGTCATCAGACCAGTTTATTGTTTATATTGAACTACAATAATTCAAATAGACGGAATGTGATTTAAACCTGAAAGTTTATGATACGATGTCGGTATGTACATAACGTAAAATCAAACACTAATACATACATAGACCAAAATGTATTGTTAATTTACAAAAAAATAAAATAAAATAAATCTTTCTTTGAGTGTTTACCTTATAAAATTAATTTCATAGATAAAATTTCAATTCGATTGTTTAAATGATCGTCCTTTAGTCACTAAGTTAAACATTTGAAAAATACAAATATAGCCCAAAACCTAGTAAGACAACCTGTCCATAAAAGAGGAGAGCCGATTGATTTTCGTTCAGAATGTGTCGACTTATTTGAATAAAGAATTAAATTTTCTGGAAAATTATATAAAAACAGACTACTATATTCTAAATGCTTCCATTCAGTTAACTTGACAGTAGTTTAATAATCTTCAGTCAGTCAGTAAGTCAGTAACAACGTGGAACTTCGTACGTACGTACATCAGTTCGAGTTGCCATACCACATTAGCACAGAGATACAGTTGTCGATTCACATCCCATAGTGCTAGAGGTAGTAAAAGTATAAACAGTAATCGGAAACATTAGGGTTTGAAGATGTTATTCAAGGTGTATAATACAGTGATACACATTTGGAAAGAGAAAAAAGATGGACTTGAAGAATTCAGAAGATTAGAATTTGGGAAAACACAGAGTGGATGCACTTTTATTTACATTATTTATTTGAACACATAAATATTGGTACAAGAGGGCATCAAATATATATGCGCCACACAAATTTTTGTGTGTGGGCTGTGATACTGCCCGGGTACCCAGACCGAAGCACCTGCGCCATTGCAAACGATTTTGAACCATGTCATTCAAGATCTCTAACCATCAGTTGCTATCGTCTCGCGGTCCCCAACCAGGTAGTCTACACCTACCAACATGGCTCAATCCACTTGTCAGTGACTTTATGGATTTGTGTCGTGTTTTGATCTGGCCGCCCCTAGCTTTATTCCAACCTACTCCTACACCATAAAACAACGCATGTCGGGGCAGTCGGTGGTCAGGCATGTGCAACACATATCCCAGCCATCTCAACTGATGAAGTTTCACTACTTCATTAATTGATTTACCATCCTTACCTACTACCCGTTTCTTAAAAACTGCATTACTTACTCGATAATCCCAAGATATACGAGCAATGTTTCGAAGACACCTATAATCAAATACTAATTTAATAATCTTAGGAAGGTTAGCTTTGTCAATTGTAAATCAAAATCTACTATATAAAAGTTTGTAATACTTCTGATTGTGATCAGAAGCGTGGACATGAGTTGAATAGAAATATACATGTACACTTTTGAAATCACTAAAGAAAAAATGATTTACTTACATTCTCAATCATTTTCTTCCAAACTATTTTTTTACCTGTCTGTTTTGTTTTGTTTTTTTTTGATAATTTTCAAGTCATTCACTATAATGAATATCATAATACCTAACATTGCAAAAAAAAGCTAATTACTTCTTTCAACCTTTAGTTTAATAAGTAAGTTAATGAGATTATTATAGATTGGAAGATATAAATGTGATTTATATTTATAATATAATCAATTGGAAATAATACGGAGATGTATTTTTGTTTTGGTCTTACGTTTAATTTGTTTATCATCCAATCTACGAGTAGTAGCTTATAACAACATAGTGCCTAGGTAGAATATAAATATGAATAAACATATAGGTAAGATATAAATATTATTTAGTATTAAGTGTACTAATGTTAAGTATTATTTATACAAAAGGAAATATGTAACTTAGTGAAAAGTTACTTTACTTTTCTTATGTAACAAGAAAAAGGATAAACACATACATACCTGTTTTAAAATTTGTTGACTAGCAAAATGACCAGTATCAGCTAACATCCCAGCAACTCCTGTTAGACGAGCAACTTGTTCTCGGACACTACTACACTTGGAAAGAAATTGTCGGTGTTCAGCGTGTAGATCAGCAGCCTAGTATTAAAAAAAAAGCCGGAAAGTGTATATCAGTCTTAAAGATGATACACAGTAGGAAATCAGTATATTTTTTGTTTATAGAAAAACATATACAAATTCAATCATAAAACCGACTTCTTGATAGATGTGTCACAAAAATTTCAAATATCAAGAAAGGTCACTTAGTATATGATTTTAGGATAGAAAGTGAATCCATCTATAAGTACAATCAATATGAAAGCCATTATTCTAATAAAATATAAGCAATTTTTTATTGGAATTACATGTGACGCTGTTTGACCAATATCTAAATACTCTGTGAGAAACAAATGACGCTGTTGGTCTATCCAATTAGACATTCCTCTAGCATCTTCATCAAATAACCGTAGTTGATATATTTGTTCTAATCGTGATCTACCAGCTTCCCATTTCTGTTGAAGACGAGTACGAAATTCATAAAGTTGTGAGACGGTATGCCGAACCTGAGGAACTAACTAAATACAAAAACAGAAGAAAAAAATTAAGGCTGAAAAGATGACAGAGTTCAAAAACTATACAAAAACAGAATAGCTTATTGAAATTTTGTTTGTAGATCCAAGTAACTCTAAAACAAAATCAAACAATATGGAAAATAACCTTCAGCATTTGTAGCTAATTTTACCAATCCGAACTTATAAGTTTATATGCAGTTTAAAATTAAGAAATATTCAAATAAAGAATGAGTTCGATATAAATCAACACTGCACAGTAATAAAATGAATGAAGATCGCTATAAAAACTAAGTCAATCAGTTAAATGAAATACAGCCTGTACATTGATTAAAATTGCCACAACCCATTAGCACAACGACATGAAGTTATCAACGTAAATCTCAGAGTAGTAGACATAGTAACAGTATTAATGGTAAAAAAAATTAAATTAGACACTGAACGTACGACTCAAGAAAATATGGATTAGTAGAATGAAGCTGATTTATAAACTAAAGATGTAAGAGAAGGGTGAATGCACCTATGTCACTGCAAACAATTTTCAGCCATTTCACTTAAATGCTCTGAACACTGGTGGCATAATGGTTAAGACTAGCGTTCTGGGCCGTAAGGTTTGAGAGTTTGTTATAAAAATTGATATTTATTAGGAAGAATTGCTCAATTTAACCAGTATGAAAGTGAAGTACTTCTGATTTTAATGAACGATAAGAATGAGTACTTTGTAATTATCGAACACGTAGAATCAGTTATTCCACTTCGGAAACATTTAAATGTATAATCAATGAAATGTTTAATATTAGTGGCAGGGGTCATAAACAGTGAAATAAGTTAAAAGCATGAAGACAATATATCATGTCTTGACTTTAAACCTACATTTGTATAGGCGGAGAATATGAATCAGCAAACTAATAATGATTTATTGTGTCAAAAATAGTTTGGTAAGATGTACTTTATAAAAAGTCAAACTGAAAATCTTTTTAAACTGAAAAGGTGATGACATTTGTTTTAAAACCCTAGATTATTTCATGTAAAAGTAAAATCTACAATGTCTTGCAATAACATTTCTGATAATCATTAAAACACACTCGTTACGCCTATCAGTTAGTCATTCAATCACAGACAATTTATGGTCTAAAACAAATATGTATTGTCCCAAGTTGCCACATTTCACATAAGCACATAGAGAGGAAATCAAAAAAACTAGAATTAAGAGACTAAATAAGCATCAACGATATTAAGGACGAAAATTGCCCCCAAATGCCCTGGAAAGGCCGAGAGTGGGGAGAGTCCGCTCTCCCTCTCGAAATACTATCACATGGCCATGCGTATATAGCCCCTGCCAGGGAAGTCCTACTCACTGCTTTCACGTGGCGGGGGTGTTGTTTACGAAAATGAGAGGACGAAAAGCGAATGTCTGGCGCTTTAACCCGATCCCAAATCAATGGTGCACATGGGCTCCAGTATCCTGAAGGAACAAATGAAGTATGAACCATTCGTTGATCACCGAATACCATGGGACTGCATCTCCTTACGATGCTCCACTGCCTTGTGGATCAGACGTTCAGGTCAAAGGCTGGGGGTGTGGCCCCCTAAGAAAACCACCTGCCTCGGTTTGGGCACCCGGGCAGTATCACAGCCCTCACACAAATCAATTGAGATTCGTGTGGCGCATAAGTATTTGGTGCCTCCTTGTACCAATACCTATGTGTTAAAATAAAATAAAAATAAAAAACGACGAAAATTGAGGATATATTAGATGGAAAATTATAGTTGTATCAATCTTAATGATGGAAAATTAAATAGTTCGAAAATGCAGGAAATTAGAATGTAAACAGAGTAGATTTGTTAAAAATATGAATATAAAGAGTGTAAGATATGAAGACATCCGTGATCGATTTCGAAAAGCATTATCCTACCTCCAATTACAAATTACGACTACTGTGTGAACCATGCCATCTATATTCAAAAGCCATACTAAATATTTATAAAGCAATACAGAAGTATCGCAACAGAAGTAATTTATCTGAAAAATCAGAGGAGGCTTTTTTCTTACCTGCTGGAAATCAGGATTCATAGATACCCATGATGTTGCAAGAAAAGATGCACCACCACCGGATGCAGTAGTAATAGAACATGTTTGAGAACTAGAATTCACAGAGGACGCATTGGCACTAGATTGTGATGCAGTTATACCATAACGTAACCATGATGTTAATCGATCAGCTTCTGCTTCAAGAGCTGGGACCGGAGCTTGAACAATCTATAAAAAGGATGATTTAATAAAAAGGAAATGACTGAGGAACCACGTAACTAAAGGAAGCAATAAAAATCAGTGTTCGAAATAGCAGTACGGAGAAAATTGTTCAAGTATGTTGAAAATATTCTCAGAAAAGTCAACGACAGTATCAATTGTCATAATAACATGCAGGATAATAACTCACCTTCAGACGTACTGATCTGTGCTCTTCTAAAGCACGTTTAGCTTCGTCAACAGATTCTGGATTGGGTTTTCTATCCAAAAAACAATAAAGCTGACCAAACTTGTCTGACATATCATTTGCAAATAAAAAGAATTCCTCGAGACAGCAACGAATTTTGATCCACTCTTCATGATGATATGGAAGACTTCCCTTTAAACATTTAAATAAATTACACAATTACTATAAAACCAATCGTGAGACTAATCACTATCTGAAATTCAGTTTTATTTGTTGGATATTTAATTATCCACATATGAAGTGCATTTTTATTGTACATCTAAAAATGATGATCACATATCATGAACTGATCAACGTCAGAACGTCACTGGAAACCTGGAAGCAGTGGGCGGTCGTTTTGTCCCAGCACGGGACTCTTCAGCAGTGAGCGTCCACAGTCCTAAACGTAGGACCTTCGGTCTCGCACGAAAACTCAACCTCTAGACCAGTGAGTCAGCACCCGACGGTGTTAAGGTCTAACTTTAAAAAATCCAGAAAGTTAACCGGAAATACTAAGCACCACTGCTCGTAAATAGTGAAATTAAATGTAATTTTAAATTAATGTTGTCTTGCGACTGGCATGTGAAACTGCATAAACTAACGTGTGAGTAATGTGGATGAAAATGTTGACAAATTAAACTTTAAGGTGACTGCTAACTTACAAGTTTTAAGCACTCATGGTCTTTCAAGTATCAGCAAGATCAAATCATGGAAAACAAACTCATAGCACTTACTCAATCAGTGACGCAACTAGGCAACTGAGCAAAGATTCCTATAATCAGGTATAATACCCACTTTTGAAGGTTAACACTACCTGGTTCTCAATAACAAATCAGATGGAGTGGAAAACCTGATGCCCGAAGCCCCAGTACTTTAACGACAGTATATACTAAGCGATAACGGAAACTATAAGATTCAGTGTACCGAGAGGACATAAGGAAATAACTAGTAGGAACCCGTTGTGTGATTGAAAATATAATTCGGCGAGGATAAATTTCTTTTCGACAATATTGGAGAGTGGCAATTTCATACAAAATTCAAGATGAAAAACTTAACAAAATGTTCAACACAAGTCTATGAAAGTTTGAGGAATAACTATCTATAGATTGATGGAGCCGTAATGTTTAAAATAATATATGAGGAATAATAGCAAGCACGAATGGGATATACCATGTATCATACATAGTTAAGATGCCATAATTGTTTTGAAAATGCAAAACTAACCTCCATTTCAGAAGTTAACTGGCTAGGATCAACTTCACGAAACAAAGACTCCACAGACACTAATTGTATTTCAAAACTGAACTTTCCACTCGCCAGCTGAGCTTTGTGTTTCTCAAGGAACTTATCAGGTTTAATTATGAAAGTCAAGGTTACATCTTGACCAAGACATTCTTCTAGTACCTAGATCATAATCAGTTCTGAATACTCAATGAACTTACTTTCAAAATTGGTTTGACACTGTGCCAAGTAGTCCCACTTCGCATATCGATTATCACTACAAACCCCAACCTCTTGACTTTGTCGTCAGGGAGGTAAGTGAGATACCTGACGAGGACATACAAGTCTTCAATGGGGATTTCATCAGCCCGTGAATTGGAAGGAAAACATAATAAGGGTCCGCCTCTTCTCGACCTACCACCAGGTAAAAGTGCGATTTTTTTCTTCAATAAAGGAATAAGATCTACTGCACGAAGACTAGTGCCAGATTTGTGGCTTGAATGAGAGCTGCTGCTAGTACACAAACTACCAGAATTACTGCTAACACCGCTAGTTGATGTGAGTGCATTTACACTTCCCCCGCAAGTACTCCCGAGATTTTGAGGACTCACAGAAGACCTGTATGCATTTTGATTTAGATGATAGTGATAATGCTCCGTATGCTGTTTATGAGCAACATGGGGCTGGAGCTGAGGTCGGTGGTGATGAAAATTTGCCATGTTCCCATGATGAATGTTAGGAGTTGCATAATTAGAATTTTTGTTGTATGGTGTTATTGACAGTTGTGTCTGGTTAACGGGCTGGGAATTGTGAGGGCGCCTGGGATGGACAAACTGATGTGTGTGATGATGAGAATGGCAACGAATGTGCTTTGACCTGTTTGGACGATAGAACTCAAGAACCTCAGGATCAAGACTGCTGTTAGCATAATCCATTATATAAAATCCACAATACTACTATACATTGATGTTTTTATTCATTTTGAGGCAAACAAGACATCATGGTTTCCAGTGTTTGTTGTCAACTTACACCAACTTAACAAAAAAAAAATCACCTGCAAACTTCTTGAAATAGCCGCGATATAACTAGCTCAAACGCTTTCAAGGTACAATCCATGAAAAGTAAGAAAAGTATGGTTTTCAGTTATTTTACCCAGAAAAATGGATATATATGCGTGTGATTATATCATTCATTTTTGTGTCTTTATTACGGTTTCAAATAAGGTTTCGGGAGGAATAGAATCACAGTAGTTGGGTTACGGGTTATTGCAACACACAGAGGATGTAAGCTGCACTTGTGAAAATTTTAGCGATTGAACCTTAAGTAGATCTGACGTTCAATTATAATCTATTGAAAAATTTGTACCGGTTTGTCTGTTGAAACGTCGGATTTACTTAAAATTTCAGAGATTTTCACACAAATAATTTCATTGTCATTTTTTGAGAGTGTTTACTCTAAATATTCAACATTAAACTAATCAGCTTGAGATGCATCTTTATCATGAGTCAGTTTATCAAATCCTTCATATCATCTATCCTGATAGAGTACATAACGCTATCTGGTCAGATGAAAGAATGTAAAGAAAGCATTGACATGTGCAAAATTTTCGCCTAAGAATAAATATAGCACAAATATCACTGACCAGAAAAAGAAGAGGAAACTTCGCTCACAAACAAAAGCGGTTTGAAATAAGGGATTACTATTTAGGTTAGTTCAGATATGGGCTATCAGACGGTCGAAAGCCAAACAAAGTAGCTTGGTAAGTGACGGTTCTAAATTTCATTATAAAGTTGGTTGTACATCATTACCTAAAAAATATTATCACCCAGTTATTCGACCAATAATTGTTTGATCAGCAGTCAAGTGAAACAAATAGGTCATTCATTCAATTCAGGAATGTTATTTTATCATTTCCGGATAGATCACACAGGGATTACTTGATAGATAATTTTTAATTCTGTCACAACTCTGAGTTTTTTAGTCCTGAGGGAGTTTTTCAAGTCGTAAAGACCATATATTTTCTTGGTTTACGACATCTAAATAATTTGAAATAATTTTTCTGGTTAGCGTCTTTTTAGCGAGTTAGTTTTCTACGGAGTAGGGCCGATAACCCCATGCCCAACCCCCTCCTTTACCCAGGCCTGGGACCGGCTATAATTCTAGTAGAGCCACAGGCGGACTGCCCAGGACAGGTTCGTATAAAGACTGCTGGTGAGCGGCCTATGCTCCTTCACGAGGTGTATTAGACGTAAATAAGTAAGTAAGTTATGACACCTTATACATTTATATTCAGTATCTGTCATTTCTTTTTATCATTCTTAAAAACGGGCATAATGGTTTGGCTGTTTTAATACACACCCTATCGTTGTTATTCAAATAAACTCCATCGTCCATTTCTCTACTTTAATTGAACATCACGATAAGTTCATAACATTCTGCGCTACGTTAGAATTTTGTCTCGAATTATCATTGGATAATTCCTTCAGATTTATATTTCTCGTCAAGCCGTCGGTGCTACCAGATATAAAGAGACCTTAGATAATCGGGTGAACACATTTGTAATTTTTGTCTTTGATAAAACCTACAGGTAACAGTCATTTCATAACAGTTGTTATCATTTCGCTTTATACCATTCTGTTGTAAGTGCTACGTGTGGCCACTTTGCTTTACTCGGAAACACATACTTCAGTTTGTACTGTTAATTTTTTTTGGTATATCGCTGACAACATTGAGTATTGTCATACCTTGAATGTGTTCTTTCACTAGGATTCAACACAGGCTTTTCCGAGATGCATAAACTGTCGCTTCATGTTAGGCACTTTTGAAGCTATAATTAATTTACTACTAATCTGATATTATTTTCTCTTCCATTTGAGATGCGCTTAGTCCCCTACTGTTATCACTTAATTATGCTGAACTGTGGTCCGGATTTTTCTGAGTATTACTGCATGAGTTTAAATCGTGATTGATCTTGACTATAAAATAGGATCCTACCCTCGTGGTTAACTACTTAAATCAGATTTATATCTGAGACACTAGTCTGCATGTAAAATATTGGGTACATAACAGAAACATTTATAAATAGAATTCTAATTAGTGACTTTGACACGCGGGATCGACCAGAGTAATCAGGTCATATCAGAATGATTCACACATCCTTCGAACCAAGGTATCGTCCTAGATGATAAGAAACTCACATACGACACCAAGATTTCCAGAGAACGCTAGCCTTACCAGTATAGGAACTACCTGAAGATGGATTTCCTCCTAATACTTATTGAAATTATGTAACATCCAGTCCATAATGTTCGATAATATGTGCATTTGCCTTTAGTAATTTGACTCAATATTTCATCTCAAAACCATGGATCTGTCATGTGGCAATCTAATCTTCGCGATAATACGCTGAAGCCACATCATCGTATACACTGGCTCGTCCTATCATGACACTCAACGATATGGTGTTAAGGGCTTCCGAAGAACATGCTTAGGTTAGGGATAAAACAATATATTTAGTTTGAAAGTGACGACGTCATATCAAGTGACCACAGTAGCATAAACGAAATATACAATGCGACTAGACGTTCCGGCGTTTACAATTTCTGAACTTCTTTATCGTTAAATACTGAATATGAATCTTCTCAGCTCTCCGAGGGTTGCTGTGTTGAGAACCGATACCAACGCAGGCCTACTTGACTACCTGATGAACTAGCTTCTCTGGATTAGAACAACAAAGTTTTGTTGGCCAGAGTGAACAAATCCGTCTTCACTCAATATTTTAGAAGTTACCTGCATGTTATGAATATGCATTACAAGTTGAATTAAAAGTAGATCATCAATATGATAAAATTAAACGGTAGAACAACAGTCTATGATACAATAGCTTAAATAATGAATTAATTAACTGCAGAGAATAATCGTCAAATATCAGTCTGTATGGACCATATATACGTGATGAGAAAATGAATCTGAAAGGTTTATTTATTTATGTGTAGCGCACGATAATGTGTTTTTAGCTGTAAACTTTGGATGTTATGAAATAAAATGAAGAAGAGAATTTCTAGTTTTTCAGATAATCAATCATGATAGTAATAACAAGAATACTGATAAATATGAGCATAAGCAAACTTCTGATATTTAAATGGAAAGGAAGAAAAGAAAAGAAAATAAACGGGCATATATTAAAATATTACATCTTGTTTTACAGTCAATTAGATAGATATTGTACCTTATTGTATAAATCATCCTTAACCTCAGTGATACTTGGTAGGTAACACAAATCACTCCCAGAAAGAAAGTCGCCAAGGAGACTTTTAGCCTGGTTATAATTTCAATGCAACAGAGGTTTACTGGGAGTCTTTCCCACATGGTTGAATAGAGAATAACGAAGTAGTTCAGGCGTAAGTTTGTGTAGATTCTCGGAATCGATAGAATATTCACTTTATTTTATTATGCAGGTTGTGAGGTGATACGTTTAACTATGAGGCAGTGGATGCCGAAGAATAAGAAATACTGTTTGTAAGCTGATAAATGAAGACAAGGTTTGACTTAATGTGATCGAAAAATTCCAAGTGAGATGGGAAGCGTGAGTGTGCAGTGCCAAACCCATGTTGAGATGGCTCAATTAAGTTTGCCAAAATCAGAAATGGTAGTACCTGTTTGTGGACTAATTTTTCCGTAATTTTTGGTGGCACGAGTTTAGAATAATTGAGTCCAAAATTCGCAGTATCACTACACAATTGCGTTGTGAATCTAGATGTGGTACGCCGTACTTTCTATGCAGATGGATAAGCTCCATAGTCCATGGATAGATTACTTACTCACTTACGCCTGTTGCTCCTCGTGAAGAAACATAGGCCGCTCACCATTATTCTCCATACAACCGTGGCCTGGGCAATCCTTTCCAGCTCTTCCCACTTGTTATTCATCCTTTTCATATCTGCTTCTATTTCCCGACGTAATGTGTTCTTTGGCCTTCCTCTTTTCCTCTTCCCTTCAGGATTCCAAGTTAGCGCTTGTCTCGTGATGCAGTTTGATGATTTCCTCAATGTATGTCCTATCCATTTCCATCGTCTTTTCCTAATTTCTTCTTCAGCTGGAAGCTGGTTGGTTCTCTCCCACAAAAGGCTGTTGCTGATGATATCCTGTCAATGGATGTTGGGTATCTTGCGTAGACAGCTATGTATAAATACTTGTACCTTCTTGATGGTGGTTGTTGTACTTCTCTAAGTTTCAGCTCCGTACAGTAGAACTGCCTTGACGTTCTTATTGAAGATTCTGACTTTGATATTGGTTGACAGTTGGTTTGACTTCCATATGTTGTTCAATTGAAGGAATGCTGTCCTTGCTTTGCCAATTCTCGCTTTTATGTCTGCATCTGAACCTCCTTGTTCATCGACGATGCTTCCCAGGTATGTGAAGGATTCTACATCTTACAGAGTTTCGCCATCAAGTGTGATTGGATTGCTGTTCTCCGTGCTGTATTTGAGGACCTTGGTTTTCCCTTTGTGTATGTTGAGGCCTACTGATGCAGAGATTGCTGCTATGCTGGCTGTCTTTATCTGCATTTGTTCGTGTGTATTGGATAGGAGGGCTAGGTGATCTGCGAAGTCCAAATCGTCTAATTGGTTCAGAGCTGTCCATTGTATGCCATGTTTTCCCTCAGATGTCGAGGTCTTCATAATCCAGTCGACCACCACAAGAAAGAGGAAGGTTGAGAGTAGACAGCCTTGTTTAACTCCGGTCCTTACTTGGAATGCGTCTGTCAGCTGTCCTCCATGCACTACTTTGCACTGTAGTCCGTCGTATGAGTTCCGGATAATGTTGGCAATCTTCTCAGGAACTCCGTAGTGTCGAAGAATTTTCCATAACGTTTTCCTATCTACACTGTCGAACGCCTTCTCATAATAAATGAAGTTGATGTGTAGTGGCATCTGATCATAACCACACAATCCTCAAAGCTGAACACGAGACTACTCGGAAAATAGATATTCAATATTTAACGCGGAGGAATACCCAACAATGGAGATGGCGGGGATAACGAACTGAATAATGGAGTTGGTCGGATGGCATGGCTCGGCCTTGCAGGCGTGGTCCCAGCTGAATGTTATCTTGTATCTTTTATTCATATCAAATATATTCTATCTCTAGCCTAAGCTTGTTCTCTATCACGTATTGGTAATTGTTACAATTCAATGAGTTGGTGTAGACGATGAAGTAACTTCCACGTAAGATCTTATAGATTAGGCAGTTGCATCATGACAAATCTACAATTTATTGATTATGTCTATTATTAGAGCAGTACTAATATCATAATAGACCGTAATTCTACATTGGTGAGCGCGACTTAAGAAACGCAACCTCTTATTCTTCATTCATATTTCCATGGAAAGTTAAAGTGCTTTAACTTTTTCGATAGATATTTACATATGTAGACCCATTATTCTAATAGTCCTCTGATTAATGCTCATATGTATTATCTTAATGCTATATTGATTATTACTCATAACTTACTAGCTTAATCAATAATAAAAACTGATCATCTACATTAACTAAGTAGCTTTGATGGTTCGTTAACAAGCTTTAATAGCATTGACATGCTTCAGCGAAACAAACTTGTTTTAACATCAAGCTCTAGCAAATATGACCTGTAAATAACCTAAATATACATTGGCTAACAATGCAATCAAGGAATAAATAGTTATCCGGATCTGATTCTTAGTGTTCCCTCACTTAACACATTCTATTTTTAAACTATACACTATCCTGCAATATCTTTTCTTCCGACCACTGCCTGCCTAATTTACGATTGCTGAGTTCCATGGCCAAACAGGATGCAAATGCCAGAAATTTACGGTGAAGATAGTTAGTATAAAGTAAAAATATATAAAAAACTGATGAATCACAATGGATATTCTTCTTTAACATGATTTAAGAACTTGATAAGGTTTGATAAAGGTTCAGAAGTTTTGAAATCATAATGCATGCGGTATAGGAACTCGTCTATATGGCTCCATAATAATCGTCCTCTGTAGGGTCTTACAAAATACTTCAGCCCAGACCACATGCCTTCAATATTGTTTGTATGAACCCCCGTTGTTGGATCGACAAAATGACATTTGTGCACTACAAAATGATGCGCAAAACCAAGTCTCGAGAGGCATCTATACGCTTTTCAATCATCTGTATAGATCGTGGTGCCAGGCTAAACGTACTCCTTGATGATTGGTATTATTGTTGTTACCTTGCGGTTTCTCACTCTTTGAAAATGTTCCTTTTGAGTTGAACTATCGTAAAATCCAAGTACCTGTCAAGTACATTCACGGAAGTGCTACTTACCCAATCTTCCTTGATAAAACGTCCTATGTTGTATTTTCGCTTTCTAACTACTGTCTCATCTATTTCCACTATCTTTCCAACTCCTCCAAATGATTCATGTACTCGTGTCGTTTTTAGTTTGCATATATCACGGCAATATTCATACCACTGAACGACGGAAGTTTCCGTAACATCTGCAAAAGCCGCAGCTAATGTTACTGGAGACTTTATGATCCAATTCGCAATAATTATCATGATTTGTCTTAGCCTGAGCCGTGATCGGGCAAAGAAAGTGCCAGTTCGAGCAGATTTTTTCTTCAACATATAGTACAACGAAATATAATGTCATCACGGTAGTCTGCACATCGTGCTGCAGTCATTTGATCGCCGCAGTCACAAACACAGGAACTTCTTAATAGTCTCATCTGTTGTGGTCGCTCAACAATCACCTCTTCTCTAAAATCTGCTGTAAAACGATCGAATGTGAGCATCTCGTATTGAACTTAGCGCCGTGACCTTGAAATCCCTCAGACGCCTCTGATTGGCTCGTCCAGAAATTAGAGTCCTACCCACAAATCCAGTTTTCAATGCTGGGTTAATCCAAGAATTTAGTCGACAGTATCTCGTGTATAGTCCGGATTCGGGCGAGACTCTAATTTAGGGACGACCTTTGAACGAATTTTGAGTGACCTTGAGAATAATAGCCAATCAAAAGACACCTAGTATAACGTAGAAATATATTAGAAGATACTAATGGATTACAGTGAATATACTTATTTTGCATGATTTAAAAACTTATCAATGTTTGCTAAAGTTTCAGATGTTTTGAAATCATATTGCATACGGTATAAAAAGTCATAAATTCCAAGTACCTGTCGAGTATATTTACGGAAATGCTACTTACACAATCCTACTTTATACTACGTCCCCTGTTGTATTTTCGCTTTCTCACTGCCGTTTTATCTGTCTGCACGATACATCCTACTCCTCCGAATGGTTGGTGTACAAGTGTTATTTTAGTTGCACGGCAGTACTCATACCACTGGACTGCTGAATTTTCATAAACAACTGCAAACGCCGCAGCCAGTGTTACTGGTGTATTTATTACCCAATTTGCAACTATTATCGTAATCTGATTCAGTTTCAGTAGCAATCGAGCAAAGAAAGTCCCCGTTCTAGCAGACTTTCTCCTCCAACATGAAGGACAACGAAATATAATCTCACCACGGTTATTTGCACACTTTACTGCAGTCATTTGATAACCGCAGTCTCACGTACAAGAACGTTTTAGTAATCCTATCCCTTGTAGCCTCTCAATAATCACCCCTTCTCTAAAATCCGCTGTAAACCGATTATATGTGAGCATCAGGTGTTAAACTTGGCTCTGTGACCTTTAAACGGCTCAAACACTTCTGATTGGCTCGTCCCTAAATTAGAGTCTCGCCCCCTTTTTTGGTTCATTTAATAATAATAATAATAATATATTTCTGCATGAGCAGATTTAAGTACTTCTTAACCTAGATTTTTTTCTGTTAGACTGGTTTTGTATATTTCATACGAGCCACTCTCAGGACTAAGTAGAAATATTTAATACTTTTATACCACAACATTCTACTAAGAAAACGTGCTGTTTAAAGGCATTTCTTATTTTTAGTTCCCTTTGCACACATTTATAAATATCGCTAGGTTAACTACAGCGACGTCTTATGTAAAGTTTATAACTCATCATATTCTTCACTGAAATTCCATAAGTCGTCTCGATTTAGAAAAATATTTTTCATTTTGGCCATGTTTATTATTTTTAAATTGTCATATACCTCAACAACATGCATGTTGATCTGGCCCGTACGTGCGTTGCTTTATATCTTTGTCTTTTAAATCTGAAAATCTCAATTGCCTCTAATATTTATCAATAAACCCATCCTTCGATGTAACAGCATTATTCACCTCAATCGAACCAAGGTTAGCAAAAGAAACTATATCCCTGCTTCTCGCCAACGACACAAAGCTTCGAAGTCAAAGTCTACTAGAACTCATCGACTTATGCCTAACAACATATTTTCAATTCAACAACAAAATCCACGAACAAACGAAAGGGACACCAATGGGGTCACCAATATCAGGACTGATCGCAGAAGCAGTGATGCAAAGACTAGAAGCCGCGATATTACCAATGATCAATCCAAAAATCTGGATTCGCTATGTAGACGACACATTCGTTATCGTCAAAAAGAATGAGCTAGAAAACACGTACAAACTGATCAACAACGTCTTCGATGACATCAAGTTCATAATGGAACAGAAGGCAAACAACAAACTACCATTCTTGGATATATTAATCACTAGAACTGACACAGGAAAACTAGAAACTCAAGTATATAGGAAACCGACCCACACAGATCAAATTCTAAACTACAATAGCAACAACCCAAGAGCACATAAAATCAACTGCGTACAAACTTTGTTCAAGAGGGCGAGGACACACTGCACCACTCTGGCAGCACGAAGAAAGGAAGAGAAATACCTAAAGGAAGTATTTCAAAAGAATGGCTACCCAATCAATTTCATCAAAAAATACCAACCACATGCAGCATCAGAGTACAAATCAAGCACAGAAATCAACAAACGGATTACCCTACCATACATACATGGCATATCAGAAACCGCAACAAGACTGCTAAAAACCTTCGGGATAGGTGTGGCACACAAACCGACAAAATCACTACAGTCAATCCTATGCAAACCAAAGGAGGAAAGAACAAAAGAAGATAAATCGAACATCATCTACAAAATAAATTGTGTCAACTGCGACAAACACTACATCGGACAAAGCGGACACCCCCTTCACCTGCGCCTACATGAACATCAATTAGCAGTCAAACGGCATGATATCTCCTCACTTATATCAATACACATGGACAACTGCGGATACACATTCGATTGGAAAAATGTGGAAATCGTGGACAGAGGAAATTCTAAAAACACAAGAGAATTTTTAGAAGCCTGGCACTCAGGTCAATCAGCAATCAACAAACATATTGAAATCGATCCGATTTATCAACCAATCAGGAAACTTATGCACAAATATAGGAGCAAGAATCAAACCAATAGGAGACAAAACCAAGACAAAAAAGTAAACAATGACAAATTCAAGGTCAATAAGAACTAATCAACATGGAGGTGCACAGAACAAGCTGTGAAACGCATATGGAGAAATTCGAACACTTCATTTCTATCTGAAGTTTGTGCTGATGATGTCGTTCAGAAGAACGATGAAAGCTCCACGACCAAATCATCCAGCTCAGAGAACAAAACTCCATCAAATTCAAATAATCTTTACCCTTATTTTCATTTTAAGCGTGTTAGGCATCAAACCAGACGTTTTAAATTTGTTATATGTATTTCCCGACCATATTCTGCCTCCTTCTTTTTGATTTATCTTCCAGCTGACCAATATCCGGTGGATTCTTATCATTCTTGGCGACCTCCGGCGCGCGACAATTCCATGCAATTTTGTATCGAACCAACATCACGTTTATTCAGGTGGGAGAGTAGTGTAGTGGCATCGGATCATAACCACACAATCCTCAAAGCTGAACACGAGACTACTCGGAAAATAGATATTCAATATTTAACGCGGAGGAATACCCAACAATGGAGATGGCGGGGATAACGAACTGAATAATGGAGTTGGTCGGATGGCATGGCTCGGCCTTGCAGGCGTGGTCCCAGCTGAATGTTATCTTGTATCTTTTATTCATATCAAATATATTCTATCTCTAGCCTAAGCTTGTTCTCTATCACGTATTGGTAATTGTTACAATTCAATGAGTTGGTGTAGACGATGAAGTAACTTCCACGTAAGATCTTATAGATTAGGCAGTTGCATCATGACAAATCTACAATTTATTGATTATGTCTATTATTAGAGCAGTACTAATAGCATAGTAGACCGTAATTCTAAAGATGTACAGTGACGAGTTCCACTCAATTGTTTGTTCGACGATGATCCACGGTGTCGCGATCTGGTCTGTACACGACCGGTCTTTACGGAATGCAGCTTGTTGATCTCGAAGTTGAGCGTCTACTGTGTCTTTCACCCTGTTCAATAGCACTCTGTTGAAGACTTTTCCTGGTATTGACAGTAGTGTTATGCTTCCATAGTTTTCACACTTGCTCAGATTTCCTTTCGTTGGAATCTTGATGAGGTGTCCTTTTTTCCAATCCATCGGCACTTGTTCCTCCTCCCAAATCTTCTTGAATAGAATATGAAGCATGATTGTAGTTACTTCGATGTCTGACTTCAGTGCTTCAGCTGGTATATTGTCAGGTCCTGCTGCTTTTCCGCTCTTGATCTGTCTGATGGCCATTCTGATTTTTTCGGTCGTTGGTGGATTGACATCTATAGGAAGATCTGTTTGTGCTGCTTCGATGTCCGGCGGATTAATCGGAGTTCCTCAAAGTACTTGGTGCCTGTTGTTGAGAGCTATCTTGAATTCGTTGAATTTGTTAGTATCTCAAGGGAAGGCTGTATTGAACCTTTGCAGCGCTGTTTGTTCAGTTGTCCAGTTCTTCTTTAGCTTCAGTCTCAAATTGGTCACAACCAAGTGGTGATCTGAAGCTATGTCCGCTTCTCTCCTGGTTCTCACATCTTCCATTGTCCTTCGAAACTTTTTATTGATGCAAATATGATCTATTTGGCTCTCTGTAGTGTGGTCTAGTGATATCCATGTAGTTTTGTGTATACGTTTCTGTGGAAATATTGTGCCGTCTATGACCAATTTGTTGAATGCACACAGATTTACAAGTCTTTTCCCTTTTTCGTTTCTCTCTCCCAGTTCATGCAGTTCCATGATATCTTCATATCCGGTGTTGTCTATTGCGACTTTGACTTTAATTTCCTCAGCTTTATACTAAAGGTTTTAAAAGCACTTGGCCCATATTAGTATTATAAATGACACGGTAAACCATTAGAGCAGTGCAGTCAAGACAGTACGTCATATTGTGGTACAAATCACAAACGGCAGTGTGAACGTTATTTGTGGAGAAGTATGGTATCCATGATTAGAATGGAACAGGAGTTTCAGTGTGCTTGCACGCCTTTTGATGAAACCGCTTGCTCTGGCACATAGTTGGAGCTTTGGAATGCGACAGTATAGTGTTACTTATAAAGTCAGTGAAATATTACTGAGCCCCAGCGAGTTGATATAGCAATCGGGTCACTGAATGCCGGACAGTTCGCCGAATCGCAACAAGGTCAAGGACAATCAAGTCAGTCAGTAACAACGTGGAACTTCGTACGTACGTACATCAGTTCGAGTTGCCACACTACATTAGCACAGAGGTTCAGCTATCGATTCAAATCCCGTAGTGGTAGATTAGTGAAAGTATAAGTAGTGACAAGGAACGTTAAGGTTTGATGATGTTATTTAAGGAGTATAGTGCAGTGGAGTATATTCGGAAAGAAAATAAAGGAAATGGAGAATTCAGAAGATTAGAGTTTGAGAGAACACAGAGTGCATGCACCTGCGCCATTGCAAACGATTTTGAGCCATGTCATTCAAGGTCTCTAACCATCGGTTGCTATCATCTCGCGGTCCTCAACCAGGTAGTCTACACCTACCAACATGACTCAGTCCACTTGTCAGTGACTTGATGGATTTGTGCCATGTTTTGGTCTGGCCGCCCCTAGCGTTCTTCCAACCCTTTCCTACGCCACAAACATCTCATGTCTGGGTAGTCGGTGGTTGGGCATACGCAACACATGTCCCAGCCATCTCAAATGATTGAGTTTCACTACTTCGTCAATTGATTTGCCATCCTTACCTACTACCTGTTTCCTAACAACTGAGTTACTTACTCGGTGGTCCCAGGATATACGAGCAATGTTTCGAAGACATCTATGATCAAATATTAGTAACCTGAGAATATCCTCTACTCTTACAGGCCATGTTTCACTGCCATAAAGTAGGACGGAACGAACTGCTGCGCAGCAAACCTGTCCTTTGTTTGATAGACGGATATCTCGCCTACGCCACAAATGACGCAAGTTGGCAAAAGCTAGTCGAGCCTTCTGTATCCGTGCTGAGATTTCGTCACACACCAGACCACAAGGGCTGATGAGACTTCTGAGATAAGTGAAGCGGTCGACACGCTCAAATAATTCACTCCCTATCACTAGTTCGGGTGTCGACGCAACCCAATCCTGAAGCAACATTTTTCATTTCGAGGTAGAGAATCGCATCCCGAACATGCATGCATTGTTGCTTAGAGTGGTCAACAGACTCTGCATTTTGTCAGCGTCTTCACTAAATAGAACTATGTCATCGGCATATTCTAAGTCAACAAGTGGATCTCCCTGTAGAAGTTCGAGCCCTGGAAAGTCAGATGTGGAAAGTGTTATTTCTAAAACCACGTCTACGATAAAGTTAAACAAGAATGGAGAAAGTGGACAGCAATGACAAACACCACTTGAGGTAATCAGTTCTGACGACAGTTCATCATAAGATCTCACCCGACCAGTTGTGTTCGAGTAGAGAGCCTTTATAAGGTCAATGTACTTCTTTGGTACTCCTTTCAGTGACAAACATTGCCATAGAACCTCACGATCAACAGAGTCAAATGCCGCCTTAAGGTCGAGAAATACGACTATTGTAGGGCGTCTGAATGTGTGTCTATGTTCTAGGACCTGACGTAATGTGAATATTTGAGCAATACAACCACGTCCAGGTCGAAAACCAGCCTGGTTTTCTCTAGTCTGCTCTTCACGAGCTTTGGTTAGACGTCGAAGTATTATTGAGGCTAATATTTTAGACACTATATTAGTCAAACTAATTCCTCTGTGATTGTCACAAGAAGACTTTTGTCCTTTCTTATAAACTGGTACAATCAGTGATTGAGACCAGTCAGATGGGATTACGTCCAGTTCCCAGATTCTACCTAAGACCTCAGTCAATCTCGCTGCTAATACTGGACCACCATCCTTAAAAATCTCAGGGGTAAGCCTGTCAGGGCCTGCTGCTCTCCCAAGCTTCAGATTTCCTATAGCTTTTTCAACTTCGTAAAGAGTCGGTGGACTTACATCAACTTGCCATTCAGGTCGACTGGGGATCGTGGGAAACCGAAGTGTGGCTGAAGGCCAGTTGAACTGATCCCTAAAGTATTCTGCCCATCGATCCAATCTCCTGGATTGAGAATGAATAATATGTCCATCTTTCTCTGCGATTGTTTCGCTAACAGTTGGGTTCCTAATACCGGTTTCCTTAACAATTCTGAACAGTTGCCTGCTGTTACCTATTGCCGCTGCCTTTTCCATCTCTCTTGCTTTCGCTACCCACCATTGTTCACGATCATTGCGTAGGCTTCTTGTCAGCTTACGCTTAAGCTGACTCCGCTCTTCGTTATGTTCAGAGCCAGATGGAATGAGTTTACGAGCATCTATCAGTGCGGTAGACGCTGCACAGATCCAGTGTTTCTCCCTAACCTTATGGTTTACCGTACTTGCAGACATCACTGCTGTTTCTACAGCTTTTTGGATGTCATTCCACGCTGTGTGAGCTCTGTTCTTCAAAGTGCCTTACCGTCGGAGACGGAAATCCGTGGGGTAACGTGAGGTGTGACATTTTTAGGGTCGACCTTTTCTAACTCGTTCCTTCCTTGTGAGAAGGCAGCATCGCTGCAGATGCTGGTTGTCCGAGGGAAACACCTTACTGCTGTCACACCTCTGTACAGTCAGCAATACGACTTCGCCCTCAGACCTTGAGTTGCTGCTTTTAGTCTTACCGTTCTCCAATCGACCTGCCTGGCATAATAGAACCTGCAGGAACATGTGTTCCAGCCAATATAGCTCGGTTGGGTCATCACGATAGGCAAGCCCGACCACCACGTCAAGGTAGCAGCTACGGACGGGAAAAACAATCAACACTAATCGGTTAATTGCATGCCATGGACTGGCCCATGCAGCGACGGTCACACTCTGTCCCTTGTACCTACTCATACTTATATATTTCTGTAATAACGTCGTTTGTATTGTATTGCCATCAAAGCAGCCATAGTACCTGGATAAGACGAAACGAACGTCTACGCTAAATGCTAGCCGCAAGGTGTGACTTCAACGTTAGTTGGTCGGCCACAACATTCCCTATATATATATATATATATATATATATATATATATATATATATATTTATAATTTCGCGATGCACTATATGCACCAAGCCCAAATCAATTCATCTGTAGTATCAAGACGGCTACTCTCAAATTTACATGCTCTAATGTTCAAACGGGCATGAATAATCGTACTGCCTCTTATTCTATGGCATCCATCGAGTCGGAACGAAACGTACTTATCTACGATTAAGGAGTTACCAGACATGGATTATTTTCACTACGTTATGACAATTCTGCTTGTTGAACACTTATTACAACTGGTTGTCTCACTGACGAGAATTTTAATCGTATTATCCGAATCATTATCAGCACAACTGTTTTTGGTCCCATCTGGATCATTATTTTTAAAATAATAGATATCATTTACATTACGGTTACTTTCTTCTGGGTTCTGAATTTCAAGAGGTTCCGATGAGTTTATTAATGATGGCATATATGTCAAGTAAGAGATTCTCTCAGAATTACACTTAATCGTAAAACCTGCCTATTTAGAATGAGTTTGAAACCATGATCCTATTGGTCTGTAACTAGATAATTCTAACTTTTACTAACCCGGTGTTCTTTCTGAAAGAATATTGACATCCCTGAAAATCTGTTTTTGTCTGATCGTATTCGAAAACGTCAGAAACTCGCGTTCACAGATGTGTTGAATATGTACAATATCGGTGAGTGGCTACAACTGGCATGTGTTATCCGATTTTGGATATATCAGGTATCATGACCTGTCTATTATCAGCAAAACTACTTATAATACTAACAAGTTGGGGCTGGATACAGAGTTAAAATGGAGTTTTCAATCAGGTTTACAAATAAACAAAAAAGAGGAAATATTATCTATTTTCATTAAACGCTCTTGACTATGTAATAACACACATCAAGTTTTATAACCAACAGTTCGCCTCAGTAGCAGGTCTGTTTTGTAATTCAGATTGAACACCATCAATGGGGCTAAGACTAGCATCTGGTCAAGTCCTCACGACATGATGACTTCCATGAATATATCCCCCTCAACAGTTTCCCCAGTGCTCCGTTTTAGGGGTTTCTTACTATGTAATTTCTATTTAGGGATCCTCTCATTGATTAACATATAGGAGGTATTCATCAGGAATGAGAATCTGATCAGATACCACTAAAATTCATTTTTCCCGTGAACAGCTACTTCTACTTATAATGAGAATCTTCGCCAAAATCTATCTACCACCATCCAGGAAAACCTTGGAAATCGTGGACAACTGAGGCACAACCCAATAATTCATACTTACAGCTTTAAGTAACTTGAGATACACCTCAGGAATTAACCTACACAAAGGCTTTCTCACACCCAAAAAGGTGGAACAGCACAAGTCACCGATTCCCATTGAAGTCCCTCTTCACAGTGTGTCACTGATGAGCACGTGATTAAATGACGATTTCGAGGTTTTACTTAAATGTATCTTCAAATGTCTTTCGTTATGGATCGACAACAGTGAATGCATAATTGACAACTAAGGTCTAATTCAAAGTTGAATCGTTTTTACGTACAGTTACAAGATAGATGTACAATTACTAGTTTTCAAGTTTCAAACAAGCAACTATGAAACTCCTTTACTCATTGAAACGGTAAACAGATAGTAGATAGAAATTCGAGATAAGACCGACAGCTGTTACAACTCCGTGAAGGAAATCACTTACATACATCAGTGTAACATCAAAATTTCGTGGGACTAACTGTTAATTGTTCTTTACGAACATTTCAAACCACGGCACATAATCTTGTTGGTGGCGGTTCTAAAAACTAGTAACTTTAGGATTACCAATATCAATCTGAAATTCCACAAACAATATGTCCCAGTCCAGACATTTAGAACGATAGGCGGAACACTTCAAGGAGCAGTTCAGCTACTCTACAACTACCCTCCATTTCAAGACAATGTGAATGGAACATTGAAGTAGATCTCCCAACTCTAGCTGAATATATAGATCGCAAACAGAAAGCTCTTTATTAGAAACTGTCGAATTATTAAGATATTTATTTATATACATAATAATTATGTACAAACACAAAATGCCATTCATGTAACAATAATCACAAAACTTAAAACGACTCTGTTTCACGCATATCTGAAACAAGTTTTGTAACAATAGCTTTAAGATTAGAGTCAAATTTATCGTCAGCAACCATCTCATTAATTAAATGTTTACGCATAAATATTCGACAATTTCGACAAAGTCTTGTATACGCTGATAACTGCATTAATTTAGCTAAAACATTTTGATATTCACCAGTGCATAATTCCATAATTGTATATTGTAAGAAAGCAATATTTCCTTCACTGGTATCTCCAAAATTGTAATTCTAATGGAAAATAAAAAAAAGTGTATTTGAGTAATGACTGAAAGAAAATAGGACAGACTTAGTGGAAATCAACTTTATGGTTACAAACTCATACTTTTATGTTGAGACTCTAATGGGTTGGTGTCTGACGAAATCTCTGAACAGATTCGAAAAGCTCGTTTGGCTTTTGCCAACATACGTCACCTATGGCGAAGGAGAGATATCTGTCTACCAATTAAGAGACGAGTATACTGCGCGGCAGTTCGTTCTGTTCTAATTTACGGCTGCGAAGACAATCGTAGGCTACTAGTATTTGGTCACAGATGTCTCTGAAATATTACTCGGATCCGCTGGGATCACCGGGTAAGTAATAGTGAGGTTAGACGTAGGGTATTAGGGAATGATGGTAAATCAGTTGGTGAGGTTGTGAATTTTCATCGACTGAGATATCTGGGTTGCGTGTTACATATGCCTAAACACCGATTGCAAAGACGCGCAATATTGACTAGTGTTGGGGATGGTTGGAAGAAAGTTAGGCGTGGTCAAACCAAAATGTGGCATCAGTCCACAGAGTCACTAACTTCTAGTGTGAGCCATGTTGGTAGATGAGGACTACTTGATTGGGGTCCGTGTGACTATCGTAACCAATGGTTGGACACTCTCGATGAAATGGCTCACAATCGATCACAATGGTGTGGATGTACACACTCTCTGTCTTCCTTGAAACTATGAGATTAAAATCACTTCATATCTTTCTTTCTACGAACTAATCCTTTCTTCCTGTACTATATCCTTACATGTAATCATTCCTTCATATATTACCATCGTTGAAGTAACTACTTCTATGAATTTTCTGTTTAACAGCAAGTTTCAAAGAAGGTTGATGTTACTTACTGATCTTTTGCTAATGCGTGGAATATTTTCATGTGACAGTGACACTTCTTTTTACTGTAGTTTTTCTCTTGAGTTGATTGAATTTCATCATTTGCATCACGGACTAACCTTAATTAGAAAACTATTAAAAACCGGTAAACAGTGGATAGCTATTTCATCTTACTATAACACTCTTCAATAATACCCATCCATTACCCCATAGGAAATCGAATTGTTGTGCTAATGGGGTGTCACAACTTGGACTGATGCATATATATGCCTGGTCTTACGTAATAAAGAACTTATTAGCAATATATATCCATAAACCTACCAGTAACGAATACCGTACGGATCCCTAACAAGTACTTGAATACTACTATTGACAAAATACTCTCGGTCAAATTCCCAATATAACTTGATACAGTTAATACCTAACAGTAACAGAAAATGATAATCATTATTCAGTCAGTCAGTAAGCTGCAACGTGGGACCAGGCACATATGTGTATCGGTCTAAGTTGCCATACCTCATTAGCACAACAAGATGAACACCGGATTCATAGAAGTAGTCAATTCAGTGGTGGTAATATATAGAAAAAAGAGTGTGTATAAGGAGATAGTACAGGAAGAAATAATTAGTTCGTAGAAAGATATGAAGTGATTTTAATCTCTTAGTTTAAAGGAAGACAGAGAGTGTATACACCGAAGTCATTGTGATCGATTCTGAGCCATGTCACCAAGAGTTTCCAACCATTGGTTACGATAGTCAGGCGGACCCCAACCAAGTAGTTTGCATTTACCAACATGTTTCAGACCAGAAGTTATTATTAGTAATTAATCAAAGCATTCAAGTGAAATACTCTAATCAATCTACACATCTGCTAGTCAAAATATTCAAGATAATACTAAATCGATATATAGGTCGTATTGTTTTCAAATACTGTGACGAATTAAACAAAAACTAAGATTCATAATCCTGTAACATACTGAAGAGAGTTAGTTTCATGTATTGTGCATGTAAAGCACAACAACAACAGTCAGTCAGTAACAACGTAGAACTTCGTACGGACGTACATCAGTTCGAGTTGCCATACTAGCAACAACATAATAAACTATAGAAAGAAATTAATAAACATTACCTTTAGTACAGTTAATGGAAAATTATAAACAAGACAAAGTAAACCTAAAGTTTGACCAGCATTAGATTTAGCTTTAACTGTTAAATTAGCATTATTTAATATATCCCAAAATCCACACTTGATCATCATCTAAAAGAAGATAAAAAATAGTAATATTTTATAAAGTTTCACTTTTTATTTATCTACAAAGATAATATAATCTGACTTTAAAAGATGGGCAGCAGTATACCACTGTCGTGTGTGTGCTACTCATATATCGATAGATATAAGTAGTATGTATTATCAATCGAAAGTGAAATGTTTGGCGGTAGAAGGTTAAGAAGATCAAAGAAAAGATAACAAGAATAAAGAATGAAGTTTGAAATGACTGACTGATACTTTGCAAATGAAGTATCTAATGTACGGTTCTCAGATTTTATGAACATATTATGTCATTTTGTATTCAAATATATTCGATTTCCCCCCCCCATTTGTGTTCTCGTTCACTACGCCACTAAACCTTATACAATCACTATAATTCAACATAAAGTATATGGGTCTGTGTAGAGTCAGGATTTTAAACATAAATGTCAAACCAGTTCTACTATATGGAATTTAAACTTGGAGAACAATCTCAATCATCATCAAGTATGTCCAAGTATTTATAAATAATTGTCTACACAAGATAATCTAGAACCGTTAGCTGGATGTCATCAGTAACAACCTACTGTGGTAGAGAACAAACCCAATTACAGTTGAAGAGAAAAATAGGAAAAGATGCTGTAGGTGGATAGGACGCATACTATGCGAATCATCAAGCTGCATCATAAGGCAAGCCTTGACTTGGAATCCTGAAAGGTAAAGGATAAGAGGTATACTAAATAACATTGAGCTGGAAACTGGAGGCAAAACATCAAAATAATGAATAGCATTTGGAAACAACTATAAAGCAGGATACAGCAGAGAGTTGGTTGGAAAGTCCTAGTCGGTGCCCTATATTCCACGAAGGGTGATAAGCGTAGGTAATTAAGTGTATTGATAATAAACTGTATAGTAGTAATAAAAATTATTATTGCTATAACACCATTGAAAAGCACAACGCAGATAACATCTAGTCTTGTCTTCCGATATTTGCTACTATATATATATGACATAATAAATTAGCGGTAAAGGAACTTATCAATTAGAAACACTTTAATCAGTCATAATCGAATGATAAAAACAACAAAGTTTATCCCCTTACTTACCAAAAATCGTCGATGACAATTTAGAATACCACCTAATACACGTGGATAAAAACGATTGAAAGGCATTTCAGACATAACACAATGTAACAATATATGAATCATTTCCCTTTCTCTACCGGCTATGCTTCCTGCTCCAAGTTGAACACCTGGTGAATTAGCAGAAGTGTGACAAGATTTAAGTAAAGCGGAAGCTGTAGCGTCTGGACCACCAGGAGTAGAAACTAAAATACTAAATGTTAATTGACGTGATGCTGTACGTAGGCCAAGTTTTTCGGCAACGGCTACCATCTAAAATCAAAGTAAATTTATGTGAAAATTTCAATAGGGTTTTATAAAGGTCCGTTGGTGGTGAAGGAGGTAACAGAAATGTTAAATATTAGCAAATTAAATTAATCATACTAAATATAAATCTACAAAGGAGTTGAAATAGGATGCTTAATGATGAAAGCACCCAGGTTTTAGCTACTAGATTACGAGTTCAGATCACGTTTTATTTACTTTATTTTGTACAACTATGTAGTATCACTAGACTTCAAACGAATAATCCAGTTCAAAGGCAAGTACATAAATCTGTATTTGATAAATGAGTAACCATACATTCATTGTAAATCTTGATCACTGACTTAATAAGACAATTTTAAGTGAAAAAGTAAATGAACTTGAAGAAAACAGATTCATGTACCAACACCCTAGTAAATGTGTTATATCCCGATAAGCATAATGAATGGTAACTGTTGGGATCTATTGATAGACTATTACTATATGTATAATTCTATCGTATAATTGTTATGTAAATAAACTATTCATATCCATATTCTACTTATTATGAGTTTTGTTTTGACCTATTAACCATCATTATACGTTTTACCATTCTTGAATTACACCCAGTTAATTAATCACTACCTCCCACATTCACAGTCACATTTGGCCAAATCTTGTACAAATGTTGTTTTCTATTTTATGGTACGATGTGGTCTGTTTGGTTGGTACATAAACCCAGTATACTTGAAATACGTGATTCATATCACAGAAGCTGAGATTGGTGTTCTGGACTCAACCGGCTGGGTTAGGCACGAAGCAGGACCAATCAGGACTCTAGACTGCTCGTACTTGTTTCATGCGTCATTGATTCGATCGATAAATTACTGTTCTCTAATTGGAGGTATCAGCATCACGTTATAAATTGGCAGGGCACTCAGGCCACAAGTTATAACAACATGTTTTAATTCAAACATAAACATCGAAAGTAAAAAAAGAAAACAGAAGTTTTGTTCTCTCTTCCAATAGGTATGAAATGTACGCATATTGCTTTAAAACACTTTGAGATTTTTAGATAGTAGAGAAGATATGTAGATCAGGTAGATGATTTTGATGGAGATCTGTTCTCTCAGCTCGGTGGTTTGGTCGTGGAGCTTTCATCGTTCTTCTGAACGACATCATCAGCACAAACTTCAGATAGAAATGAAGTGTTCGAATTTCTCCATATGCGTTTCACAGCTTGTTCTGTGCACCTCCATGTTGATTAGTTCTTATTGACCTTGAATTTGTCATTGTTTACTTTTTTGTCTTGGTTTTGTCTCCTATTGGTTTGATTCTTGCTCCTATATTTGTGCATAAGTTTCCTGATTGGTTGATAAATCGGATCGGATCTTCAAGTAGTTGTTCGGCTTTTTTGAGGTATTCCTCCTTGTCCATAACTACTGTTGTGTGTCCTTTGTCCGCTGGAACTATGACAATATCCTTTCTAGTTCTAAGATTCTTCAAGGCTTTTTGTTTTTGTGGGGTCAGTTGGTTGTTTTCCTTCACCTGTTGCATTAGCGGTACTATAGTTTGCCTTATTTCTTGTTGTGTTTCCTCACCGAATCCAGAAGTTTTGAGTGATGACTCTAATGCTGCGAAGAATTCTAGTTTTGAGGCGTCGCTTGTGTTGTAGTTTAATCCTTTTTGAAGTAGGCGTTCTACCGTGTTTGTTAGTGGTTGTTTTGATAGATTGATCACAGTAGTTATGGACAAGGAGGAATACCTCAAAAAAGCCGAACAACTACTTGAAGATAAGAACACATACAAACGGATAGATATAAATCCTGTCAAAAAATTGGACAACAGAATCTCAAAGACATTAAACAAGCTAGTCAAAGCAGGAGAAATAACAAAACAAGATCAATGGAGAATGAAATCCAATGGACCAGTACTCCCCCGATTCTACGGCAGACCAAAAATACACAAACCAAACATTCCACTACGTCCAATTGTAGCACTGCCCGGAACGCCAACATACAATTTATCAAAAGAAATTTCACGAATACTGAAACATTTAGTCGATTCATCCAACCACTCCATCAAATCCCCTACACAATTCCTGGACCAAATTAAGGACATTCAAATCAACAACGACGAACTAATGATATCCTTCGATGTAACAGCATTATTCACCTCAATCGAACCAAGGTTAGCAAAAGAAACTATATCCCTGCTTCTCGCCAACGACACAAAGCTTCGAAGTCAAAGTCTACTAGAACTCATCGACTTATGCCTAACAACATATTTTCAATTCAACAACAAAATCTACGAACAAACGAAAGGGACACCAATGGGGTCACCAATATCAGGACTGATCGCAGAAGCAGTGATGCAAAGACTAGAAGCCGCGATATTACCAGTGATCAAGCCAAAAATCTGGATTCGCTATGTAGACGACACATTCGTTATCGTCAAAAAGAATGAGCTAGAAAACACGTACAAACTGATCAACAACGTCTTCGATGACATCAAGTTCATAATGGAACAGGAGGCAAACAACAAACTACCATTCTTGGATATATTAATCACTAGAACTGACACAGGAAAACTAGAAACTCAAGTATATAGGAAACCGACCCACACAGATCAAATTCTAAACTACAATAGCAACAACCCAAGAGCACATAAAATCAACTGCGTACAAACTTTGTTCAAGAGGGCGAGGACACACTGCACCACTCTGGCAGCACGAAGAAAGGAAGAGAAATACCTAAAGGAAGTATTTCAAAAGAATGGCTACCCAATCAACTTCATCAAAAAATACCAACCACATGCAGCATCAGAGCACAAATCAAGCACAGAAATCAACAAACGGATTACCCTACCATACATAAATGGCATATCAGAAACCGCAACAAGACTGCTAAAAACCTTCGGGATAGGTGTGGCACACAAACCGACAAAATCACTACAGTCAATCCTATGCAAACCAAAGGAGGAAATAACAAAAGAAGATAAATCGAACATCATCTACAAAATAAATTGTGTCAACTGCGACAAACACTACATCGGACAAAGCGGACACCCCCTTCACCTGCGCCTACATGAACATCAATTAGCAGTCAAACGGCATGATATCTCCTCACTTATATCAATACACATGGACAACTGCGGACACACATTCGATTGGAAAAATGTGGAAATCGTGGACAGAGGAAATTCTAAAAGCACAAGAGAATTTTTAGAAGCCTGGCATTCAGGTCAATCAGCAATCAACAAACATATTGAAACCGATCCGATTTATCAACCAATCAGGAAACTTATGCACAAATATAGGAGCAAGAATCAAACCAATAGGAGACAAAACCAAGACAAAAAAGTAAACAATGACAAATTCAAGGTCAATAAGAACTAATCAACATGGAGGTGCACAGAACAAGCTGTGAAACGCATATGGAGAAATTCGAACACTTCATTTCTATCTGAAGTTTGTGCTGATGATGTCGTTCAGAAGAACGATGAAAGCTCCACGACGAAACCACTGAGCTGAGAGAACAAATCTCCATCAGAATTTGAGATATCTTTCAGAATAACCTATCAAATGTACTAGGTCACACAAACAATGGAAAATCTAAAAAAACTGTTTTGGTCTATTACTTGTGCAGTTTCTAGGATCTATTACATTTCCCAATATAAACTATCATTGATAATCAATAAAATGATTAATCTTATTGATTGGCAAATATAAAGATAAAAATTAATAAAAACTTAATACTCATACTTCAGGATTTAAAGATGGTTTAGGTTTTTCATCATCTTTCGATTTAACAGATGAAATATCATTCACTGATCGATTTACTGCTGAACCAACTAACCACCAACGACCAGTAGATGAAGCATTTAGTAAATCTTCTAATCCAACAGTTAAACACATATCATCAGTAACAGACAATCCTATGAAATGTGAAGATATAAAATTTTATATAGAATTTCTTTTCACTGTAGTTTTTAAAAGAAAATGAGCAAGGGAAATTATTGAACGCTTCAATATCGTTCAAGCACTATACCCACAATATTCATAACTCAGAACCTATCAAGAAAAAAAAACTTGTCAGTATAGGGTTGTGGAGATTATTAAGTTCTAGTGAGAAGCCGTAACTAGTGGAGCTAATCCTTGTCAGGTAGATTCAGGTATCTACCTCAGTACAATGGATGATGGGCACGCAATTTCGTGGATTGGTTGAGGTTAGGTATTAACACCGACTCAATGGTCTAGAGGCTGAGCGTTTGTGTGCGAGACTGAAGAACCTAGGTTCGAATCCCGCGAGTGGGATCGTAGATGCGCGCTGCTGAGGAGTTCCACAGTGAGACGAAACAGCCGTCCAGTGTTTCCAGGTTGTCAATGCTGGTCCCAAATCAATCGGTTCGTGATATCAATAAAAACTTGGCCATTGAATTATATATGTTATACCCTAATGAAATATATACGAATGGTAAGTGCTACATATATTTTTGTTGGATAACAATTAAGTAACTATATTATATGTATATTCATATTCTTTTTGTGACATGCCTCCATTTGACATATGGACTATTTTATTACGATTTACTATTCTTAAGCTATTCCCAATTTATTAGTTACAGTATGTCTTGCTCACAACTACTTTCGATTTCATCTTATCTAACTGTCATTTTTTTCTATCTTATGGTGTGATTTGCTTGTGTACAAATTGCGTATGTCTGAAATACATGATTTATACAAGGGAAGTTAAAATTGTGTTCTGTACTCAAATGGACAGGGTTAGGTGACAAAAACAATTAAGGACTGAGAGTTGACTTAAGGTTGTTCGTACTTGTTAACGCAACATTGGTTTATTACAGTGTCAAGTCCGTATAAGTCAGTGTTCTAATTGAAGATTTTATCACGTTATAATTAACGGGACATGAGAACACAAAAATATGTATGTGTATAACACATGGAAAAATAGAATTTTTAGTCATATGTAGTCACGTTGAAACAGTCATAACTTCAAATAGATTTTTTACTGGCCGGAAGCAATGGACGGCCGTTTCGTCCTAGTATGGAACTCCTCAACACTGAGCGTCCACGATCCCGCAGGCGGGACTCGAACCAAAGGCACCCAGTCTCGCATGTGAACGCGTAAACTCTAGACCACTGAACCAGCATCCAACGATGTTAATGTTTAACTTTCATCGATCCATGATCTTGCACAACCCTTCATTCAATATATGAAGTGGAAAACTATCCCCACCCGTTACCGTTTGGACTCCATTGGATATTCATTTAGATTCATTGAGGAAAATTCGAAGTTAAAATGACAACATGAAAAATAATTGATGTCAGCAAAAAAGACCCTCTTTGGGAGGGTCCCCTTCTTTTCAAATTATCTTTTACAAATATTAATTACTCATTATTAAAACTTTTAATTGTTCTGTTTCTAATATCTATCAAGTGAACAGTTATCTGCATCTTGACATATTTCATTAGCCGTTAGGTTGTTGCATAACTTCCTTCCAATATATGATTTTCATAAATAATCTATAACACACTATCCATACAACTTTTAATGATTCAACATTATTCTATTTTAACGCAGATTACTGTTTTCAGCAAATAAATTACAATTGTACAACTTAGATAAAATTATTGAAAGGAAAATTTCCTCTACAAAATACCATCTATTGTATTTCAACGTTACCTTTATCTTATCTTAACAGCTTAATAGTAGTAACCAAGTGATGTGTAGGTGAAGAAGATAAGGATTGATTGTTTACTTAGTCAGAATTGTAGACAGTCTGACAGGTAGTAAATGAGTTAGATATACTCGCACCCATTTTATTACTGTGATTGTTGTCGGGGTTTTTTTGGTGTGGAAATATACTTATGTTCCAGTTAGACTAGTCACGTGTTCCTGATCTGGGTTGTGTTGATGTTCCGTGGGATAGACACTAGGACGGCATCTATTAAAGTTATTCATCTAAGGCAAATTAGTGTTCCATTCGTGTAGACGAGGAGAACAAGCGTTATATAACATAAAGTATAAGTTTGTACACTCCCCATCAAGTTTCACTATTTTAGTATAAGATCTAGTGAAACACTATCCGTTTTTGGTCTACATTTAATCTGACGTCAAGATGTTAAAGATTTATGAACATTTATGGACTCAGGATTTAAATATTAATCCGTAAGCAAGGAAGATGCATAGGATTTCACCATTGATTTATTTGTTTCTACAATTAATTCACATAATGAGAATAATTAGGTAAATGATTTGAAAAATACTATAACACATAGAAATATACATAAAATATCACTTTAGGGGTTGTGGAGATTGTCAAGTTTTTAATAGGGATCATGAACCGATTGATGTTAGACTACCATTGAAAACCGGCGAAGCATTGGACGGCCGTTTCGTCCTATTTTGGAACTCCTCAACAGTGCGCATCCACAATCCCGCTCGCGGGATTCAAACCCAGGGCCTCCAGTTGCGCGCGCGAACGCTTAACCTACTGCACCACTGAGCCGGTATCCAACGGTGTTCATGTCTAATTTGCTGAGGAGTCCCACAATAGGACGAAACGGCTGTCCAGTGCTTTCAGGTTTTCAATAGTGGTCTAACATCATGATTTCAATCAAATACATAAAATACACACATACATACACAAAGACAAATATATGAGTTACCTTTAGTCCATACCCTTATAAGTTTTTGTAAATGTAATGATCGTGTAACACACTCCTCCATAGAACGTTTCTCTGAAAGACGTTGAATCAATCCCTCCAATTCAAATCTGGATAAAATGAGAGAGAGAAAAAAAATAAGGGAGATTATATTGTTTCTAGTTTCGGATAAATATATATATGCAAGAAAAGTTGGGAATTACTACTTGACGTACGCTATTTCAAAGTTATGTAATTTATGCTTTTCAAGTTCAGAATTTGCTTGTTGAATAATTTCTTGACATATATTCAAATTAAATTTTCGTAGATTAACACCAACCGCTAAAAATAAAAATAATGATAATACTATAGGAATATTATAATCAAGTATAGAAAAAGGTTATTACAAGCATATTTACACTGATTAATCAGTGAGTAATAAATAATGTTATGTTTATTTGGTCAATATAGTAAAAATTGAATACTATGGATCAAATTATATGATCATTAGTCTAATTGAATCGATGATAATTGCAATACATTGAAACGTAAGATGATTGGAGGTAATCAGTGGAAAACGCTGGACATAGGTTTTGCGTCAGTTGGACTTCATCAGTAAAGTATATCTACAATCTTGAGGAAACTGATGGTTCCCATGAGATTTGAACCCGTCCCACTTAGTGTCACAATGAGACATTACCACTGAATCATTCTGGACATGTGGAATATTAGCTTCCTCAAGATGCGCTTTGTTGGTTAGTCTTAAATAGTATGAAACTTAGGTTCATATGTTTATTTTCAAATACCTTCGATGACCTAACATAGTAAGATTAACATAAAACGGTTTCAACTTAGTTTTGTTATTTTGTTTCATCAGTTCACAATGTTGGCTATTATTTTAAACGATTAGATGACTTGATGGTTTTACACAGAAAGCATTTTTGTTGGGTTCTAGACTAGCAATGATATTTATTCAATTAAACAGAATATGATTATTACGGAGCCAATTGACATTCAAAGAGCAGGGAAAATCTCATGTATGTACCCTTTAAATGACATACAACACATCATGCTGAATGCAAAAAGAAAATAGGTCTTTGAGAAAGAACTAACCCTTGATTCTTGAACCATGTACCAAGTAAAGGTAGGTATATTTGGGATTTTTATACACAGTGAGTGAGATTAAGTGATAATACATTGCTGCCCAAACCGAAGCAGATGAGCTTGGGTTTAAACTCGAGATATTATGATTGAAAGTCAGTTGCTCTAAATAGCGATAAATATATACTTTATACCTCATCTCTTAACGGATTACTTGTTTTGATGGTTCTTTATAATAACACAAATCACATCTAATAAATACCATTAGTATTTGGAAAGCATGTAGAGTTTTGTATACGAGACTATGGTTTACCTCAATCTTTTGCAAATTAACCATGCAATCTAACAGATTAAGGCTGAATAGGCTCTATATTACGGTGACCGATAACTGCATAAATCAATGTATAAGAATTTTCGAAAATTACAACTTACCGATTGTAATGAAATGAGCAGCTTTCGCTTTTCCGATGTCACAATCACGTAGATACGCCTTCAAAATATCTAAAATAAGAGTACCTGAGATCACCTGAAAATATCATTGACAAACAAAAACGAGTTAAAGAGTTTGTGAAAATTGTTTAAAACTGTTATTAGATGGAAAGCTTATTGAAAAATGTTATATCCCGAAGAGAATAATGAATCGTAACTGTTGGAATCTATTTCTGGACTAAAACTATACGTATATTTTTATTGTATAATTGTTAAGTAACTAAACTAAGAATATTTTTGTTCTTCTTATTATAAGCTTTATTTTGACCTATAGACTATTACTATTATGCGATTTACCGTTCTTCAGTTATACCCAGTCTATTAATTACAATCTCCCACATTCACAGCAACTTCTGACTAAATCTTGTTCAAATGTTATTTTCAATTTTATGGTACGATGTGGTCTGTTTGGTTTGTATGCCCCCAAATGCCCTGGTACGGCCGAGAGTGGGGAGAGTCCGCTCTCCCTCTCGAAATGCTCTCACATGGCCATGCGTATATAGCCTCTGCCAGGGAAGTCCTACTCACTGCCTTCTCGTGGCGGGGGTGTTGTTTACAAAAATGAGAGGACGAAAAGCGAATGTCCGGCGCTTTAACCGGACCCCAAATCAATGGTGCACAGGGGCTCCAGTATCCTGAAGGGACAAATGGAGTATGAACTAATCGTTGGTCACCGGATACCATGGGACTGAATTTCCTTACGATGCTCCACTGCCTTGTGGATCAGACCTTCAGGTTGAAGGCTCCGGGTGTGGCCCCCTAAGAAAACCACCTGCTTCGGTTTGGGCACCCGGGCAATATCACAGCCCTCACACAAATCAATTTTGATTTGTGTGGCGCATATGTACTTGGTGCCTCCCTGTACCTATACTTATGTGTTAAAATAAATAAAAATAAAAGTTTGGTTTGTATATAGACCCAGTATGTCTGAAATACATGATTCATACCGCAGAGGCTGAGATTGGTGTTCTGGACTTAACAAGAAGCAGAACCAATAAGGACTCTAGACTGCTCGTACAGTGTTACGCGTCATTGGTCCGATCGATAATTCACTGTTCTCTAATTGGTGATATCATTCCGTTATATATTGATAGGGGCACAAACCCGTGAGATATAACAAAAAACTGGAAACAATGAACTAGCTATCTATTTTATCCTAGTTTTGAACTCCTTAGCAATGCGTAAATATTGACCGATATGCTTGCAATAGAGTTGTTGTAGATGAACCACATTAATGAACCACAAAATAAAAAAAAACAATTAGCTACCTGGTGGTGCTCTTTAGTTTTCGATGGTTCCCTTTACCACTTCACCTCATGCTAGTAATAATAATTATATAAGACAGACTACTAAATTAGACTGAAAAATCATTAAATCCTTTTTATAACTATGCCCCCAAATGCCTTGGTACAACCGAGAGTAGGGAGTGTCAATTTTCCCTCAAAAATTCTCACACATGGCCACGTGTATATTCAATCACTGACAGGGAAGTCCTACTCACTGCCTTCTCGTCGCATTACTGTTGTTTAAGAAATTCAGAGGACGAAAAGCGAATGTCCGGCACTTTATCCGGATCCCAAACCAATGGTGCACAGGGGCTCCAGTATCCTGAAGGGACAAATGGAGTATGAACTAATCGTTGGTCACCGGATACCATGGGACTGCATTTCCTTACGATGCTCCACTGCCTTGTGGATCAGACCTTCAGGTTGAAGGCTCCGGGTGTGGCCCCCTAAGGAAACCACCTGCTTCGGTTTGGACACCCAGGCAGTATCTCAGCCCACACACAAATCAAATGAGATTTGTGTGGCGCATATGTATTTGGTGCCTCCTTGTATCAATATCTATGTGTTCAAATAATTTTATAACTATAAAATAAACAAACAATAAATTACTTACTCCAAAACGATATAAATAAGCTAGAAATATAGAATATGTACAAATTCCATTTGATGATAATTGTACTTTATTATTATTATCAGGAAATAATCGATAAATAATTGATTCAATTAAATAACCAATTAATGGTATTGATTGAAATAAATTATGTAACATAATTTGAATACAAGTGATACATATGGCTAATTCTTGATGTAACCAACCAATTTTACTATGACGATTAATTTGAGTACACTAAAAGAAAATAATTTAAATGACATATATATACATATATATCAAAAGCATACTTCTATTAAATTGCATATTTCTTCAATGAAATATGATCGAACAGATGCACGAGGATATTTATTAAATAAATCACATATTTCTGTAATAATTTTTGACATTTGTGATTCAGATAAACGATTTAATGAACTACGTATTGATTTGCATAGATTTTCATTGATATCATGATTATCATGTATCATTGAAATATTAACTTCATCTAATTTTTCATTAACCGATAGATCTGTAGATTTGATCGGTTCATTTAACAATGAATCAACTATACAACAATAACAAAACAAAAAAATATTTAGAAAATTATCAGTGTAGGGTTGTGGAGATTATTGAGGTATTGAACCGATTGATGTTAGAATACCACTGGAAGCCTGGAAACACTAGACGGCCATTTCGTCTTATTGTGGGACACCTTAGCAGTGCGCATCTACGATTCCGCTCGTGGGACTCGAACCAAGGGCCCTCGCCGTAACCAGTGGAGCTAATCCGTGTCGGATAGAGAAAGGTATCTACCTCAGTACAATGGAAGATGGTCGCGCAATTTCGCGGATTGGTTGGAGTTAGACATTTACATCTAGAGGTTACGCGTTCGCGAGCAAGAGTGAAGACCCTGGGTTCGAATCCCGCAACTGGGATCGTAGATGCGCACTGCTAAAGAGGAGGCCCACAATAGGACGGAACGGTTGTCCAGTGCTTTGGGGTTTTCAATGGTAGTCTAACATCAATCAGTACATGATCTCAATCGAGAAAAAGTAACATGAAACTAACCGTCTGAATGTTGATCATTATGATCAATGATTGATTGACCATTATTATCATTACTACTCTTTGTATTTTGACCATATAAATCAAGTGTTTTACTTTCTAAAATAGGTATTATGTAAGTTTAATACAATTACTTTTCTTTGAAGATACTCCGATAGTAGTAGATAGAACAGTATTATTATTATCACTATTATCCTTTTCAAAATTTATCTGTTTCTCAAAATTCAATATGTCTAAAATATAAATAAAATTATATTTAACATAAAAAGGAGAGTAAATAATACAATCAAATCCACATTGTGTTAACCATAATGGAGTTCGTTCTTTCTTCTGTTTAGTTTTTGTAGAATTACGATTCATTTTCAATTTTTTTGATAATTTTTTAAGAATTTTTTCTTCTTTTTCATTATCTTCAAGTAAATGTTGTTTACGTATTTCAGTGTAATTCAACTTTCTACAAATATAAGTTTCATTTAATATAATTGTACAGAAATTTTATAATAACATGTCTTATAATAGTATGAAAACTTACTTGTTTAGGATAGAAGTGTAGGCTTAAGTTATGATTTTTAAATGGAAAACAAATCAGTGTTATAATAGCGATCATTATCTTACATCATAACTCCGCCTGTAGCTCTTCTAAGATTACTGCCAGTCTCAAGCCCCTAAATGCCCAGGTACAACCGAGAGTAGAGAGAGTCAGTTTTCCCTCAAAAATTCTCACACATGGCCACGTATATATTCAATCACTGACAGGGAAGTCCTACTCACTGCCTTCTCGTCGCACTACTGTTGTTTACGAAATTCAGAGGACGAAAAGCGAATGTCCAACGCTTTAACCGGGGTAGTTGACATGTTGAGTCCACCTAGGGCAGTTGGAAATTCCTCATTCCAAACCGATGCTCCACATGGGCTCCAGTATCCTGAGGGAACAAATGGAGTATGAACTAATCGTTGGTCACCGGATACCATGGGACTGCATTTCCTTACGATGCTCCACTGCCTTGTGGATCAAACCTTTAGGTTGAAGGCTCCGGGTGTGGCCCCCTAAGGAAACCACCTGCTTCGGTTTGGACACCCGGGTAGTATCACAGCCCTTACACAAATCAAATGAGGTTTGTGTAGCGCATATGTATTTGGTGCCTCCTTGTACCAATATCTATGTGTTCAAATAATAATAATAATAATAATAATAATAATAATAATAATAAAAGCCCTAGTAACGGAGGAGGGTTGAGTATGGGTTTAGCAACCCCCATCCCGTAGAAAACGACCTTGTTAAAAAAGCACTAACCAAGACATGCTGATGGGCGGCCTATGCTCCTCAAAGAGGGGTAACAGGAGTAAGTAAAGAGTAATGTCTGTCATCGTCAATAAAGAAGATGGAACATAAATGTGATGGTCCATTATTATAATGAAGCAAATATAACAAGTTGAGCTAGAAAACGATCGAAATAATCTAGTGGAAATCCTAACGAGAAAGAATAAACATTGGGGAATATAGCTCGAAAAGATAGGATGTAAAAGTATGTGATCGAGAGGATGATACAGAAAAGGACGTATCTGCACTAATGTGAACAATTCTGGGTGATTTTAGCCAGAAACACGAACTACTGATTACGATCATCGCGGAAACCATAACCAGATAGTCTGTATCTACTAATGTGGCTTGAATCAACAGTTTACCAATCTGCTAATCTATTTCAGTCACTAAGATCTGTATTCTGATGGTTGTACTCAATATACACAAGTATATTAACATTCCATACTTGTTCAATACAGTTATTTCATTATATTATACAGGGAAGTAAGGATTTTACCAAATGAAATCATCGAAAAAGAAACCTTTTTATTCATACTCGAGTCATTTCTGATCTTTAGATATTTAGAAACATTCTTAGTTGACTTACTTCTTCTTTGACTTCGTCATGTTTCTGAAAAGAAAATAACAATTTTAAGAATAAAATTACACTTTGAAATTTTCTAAAGCATTTACTAGATACACATATTCGTGTACTTGACCATAGTTCATATGTGAGGACTATCGATACTATAGTGCTGTTAGAAGTATGAGGATGGTTATCACTTACCAGTTGCCCACACCGTGAAAGGGTCCTACTGAAGGAAGTTGGGTTAGAGGTGGTCTTAGTGACCTGAGAACATGACCGCAGTGCCCAAGGTACAACTTATTGTGGTCACATACGACCTTTTGTGACTAGTATTCGTGTTAGCTAGTACGTGTATGTGTAAATAAAATGACAATGCAAGTGGTCAAGAATCATAAGATACTTCGTTATAACATAGATTTAGAACAATAGGACTTCGGCATCAGGGTTCAGACATGAATTAATATCTGAACTTATAAGCTTACAGTATCAGAAACAGTTTAACTAGGTTTTAATACAAATGGAAAACTTAGGGGAAAGCGATCAATAAATAACAGACTGGTTAATAGCACTTTCTTGATAAATATCAGCAAACTTAATGCCTACCTTGACAAATCGGTATATGAAAAAGGCAACGCTTCAGGCGTACCGACCTCTGATGTAGGTTGCGAGCACTTGAAGGTCAAGCTATCATCGCAAGATGATTGGTGCGTCACAACGACAGTTCGTGTTTTTCAGTCATCAGTATTAAGAATAGTCGGTTGGTGAACCTGTGGTAATCCTAACAGATTTCCTTCCAGTGAAGGTCCAGTTTCTTCCTGAAAATATTCACTGATGGGACTGATACCACTTGTTCGGGTAAGGCGTTCCAATCACTGACTACTCGATGCGAAAAACGAAACCCCACTTTAAGTTTATTAGATCGCGGTTTATGAACCTTCTTGCAATGACCTCGGAGATTATTAGTGCTGGAGAGAGCAAAAAGATAAGACATATTAACACCCAAATCATAATTAAAGATACGAAATGCCAGTATAAGGTCACCTCGAGTCCTACGATACAACAAGGGAAAAAGGTTTAGGCATTTTAAACGCTCATCGTAAAGGAGTTAAGAAAGACCCTTCACTAATTTCCTTCCCACATGCTGGACACGCCCAAGTGAGTTAGTATCCTTTACCAGACATGGGCTAGCTGCTCGGATACAGTACTCTAAATGTGGTCTTACATAGGTGGGATATAAAATTCGAAACATTTCCTCGTCAAAAGATTTGAACGTTCGGCGAAGCGACCATGACGCACGAAAAAATTTGACAGCGGCTGTGTTGCAATGCGTAGTTGTCACTATAAGGTCATGACTTATTATTTCTCCTAGGTCTTTATGTTCTCGAATGCATGGAAGAGGTTTACCATCAATAGTATCATGGTAACTATTGCCGTGACCGATATGCATTAGCACAATCTTCCTATAATTAATTTCTAAGCCCAAACCTCGAGCCCATCTAACTAAATCGTCTAAGTCGGCTTGAAGATCCAGATGATCAGCCTCACTTTTTATTGTTCTTCAGACTTTTACGTCATCCGCAATTAATAATGTTAACGACCTAAGCAACAGCGGTAACTCATTTACGTAGAGAAGGAAGAGCAGAGGGCCTAAGATGGTGTCTTGGGGTACATCGCTTTTGACCGGCTTCCAATCGGACAGCGTCCCATTGACCCTCACTCTCTGTCTGCGGTCACATAAGAAGTTTCCTATCCACTCCTGTACAGTACCTATTATTCCGAAGCTCATGAGCTTCTGCATAAGACCTGAGTGTAAAACCTTGTCAAATGCTTTGCTAAAATCCATGAATATCACATCGACAGACAAACCTTATCCAATCCTCACTCGCAATAAGTTAGTCAAGCATGAACGCTTGTCACGAAATCCATGTTGGTCAGTAGCTAACAGATTGTGTGAATCTATGTGGCATAGCAACCTAACCCGAATTATCTTTTCAAGTAACTTAACGACAATACTAGTTAGAGCGACAGGCCAATAGTTAGATACCATCTGTCTCTGGCCATCCTTAAATATAGGACTGACAATAGCATCTTTCCAATCCCTAGGGAGTTGAGCGAGTGAAAGGGACATGTTGAAGAATATCGCGAGCGGTTTTAAATAATGTCCACAAGAGATAACAGCAGTCGTGGATGTAGCCTGGTCAACGCGGTCAACTCAAGACATTTTTAGATTCAAATAGAGTTCAGCTACACCATGTCTGATAACGGCCATCCTTCAACTAACGAAGACAATGCCAACGTGATGATACATGATATAGGACGAATCTCCAATGATATTGCGTTATCTTGAAGATTTACAAGTTCGGATAATATTGAGACCTGTTTTAAAGAAGCACGTAAGATAATATGACTTTTGTGGGCAATAATTATTTTTGTAGTATACACATAATAATAATAATATATTTCTGCATGAGCAGGTACACGCCATTTTTACAGGCATGATCTACAAATCACAACATTTGTTGGAGAATAGCACGCTTCCCAACTTATTAAGTTTATAGTTGTTATAAAGTAGACTCGTAGAGCGCTTGTTATAAACCATGGCCTTAAGTTGACGCATACGTCGTTTGTTCCAGACGTCAGAAGTTCCATAGCTGTGCCTTCGGAGCAAGATTCTGAAGAAGGAAATATAAGGAGAAACAGCAGAGCAGCAATGCTTTTGGATATGAACGCCAAACGTTGCTTAACATTGTGTAGTAGAACAGACAGAGGTATAATAAAGTAGATTAAATTCATATTATCTCTTGTTAGAGTGAAATGAAGTCAGAGGCCCCATTCAAGAGAATGTAGTAATAAAGAACAATGAATTGTGATGTTTAACAAGTTGGAGTAAGCTCATATGAAGGAAGGGAAGTTAAGGTTGGTACAGGGAAAGTTGTTTATTAGAAGGGAGTGTGCATATAGAGGGTGAAGTGTTGAAAATACTAATAACTATATCTTTTGTTGTCTGATTTTTTCTTTCTTGCTTTTTTTCATCCGATGCCAGCCACACAATCCATGTGTAAAAGTCCGAGTTAGCATGTCATAGGTTGTCTTAGTAGACTAGCTAATCCAGTATAAAATTGGAAATATGAGTTTGAGTGGTGAGCGTAGGAAGACAATCTATATCACAGATTGATTGGCTTATGCCCCACAAACACGGTGGATTGAAGTCATCGCCCTCACCATCAATGCTTGCCGGTCAGTAACTCCACCCTCCCTCCTTTTGTGATGTTAGGCTCATATAAGCTTATTTTTGGATGTATATCATACCTCACACAATCCTCTATTTCACAACCTGTTGGAAAACACTCTTTCTATAAGTACCATTTTACAAGCTTATCAGGCAGTTACAAATTATGAACTGTGGGTAAGGCATCGATGCAGTGCTATGATTGACTATAGTATAAAGTATAGTTTGCCAATTAGAGTATAAGCACTAAGAGGGGTGTAATGTAGGATAGTAGTTTATTAAAGCGAGCGGAAATGTATAGAAGTATATGGGTTGTAGATAAGGTAACGAGTGAAGAAATAATATTAATTGCTGGTCAACATGGTGTGCAGAAGAGTAAAAAGCTAATCAGCAGTAAACAAGAAGAGACTCACACTAACTTGGTGCTGATGTTATTTTGTGTTGTCCTAACCAGTTGATGGGTAACAGGCTCCATAGATGCAGTTCGATCGGTAGTAGGCAGTCGATTGCGCGGTTCTCTTGACTTTTTAGGGTGGTAGTGAGTGTCTCTTAGCGACCGAGTTTAGTTGAATAGTATACTAAATACGTTATGTTAGTATGTAAAAAGGACAGTGATGACCCGACTCTAAAGTGTATTTTCGTGAGATATGTCTGTACATATGGACGTAGACGCAGTTCGTCAGAGTCAGGTGCTTGCGTTCAGAATGTAGATGGTGACAGTGATCATCATTCCTCGGAAGAGCACATAACGCAAATGCTTGGAACACCTTGTGAAGACTAGACGGTCTGACATGTGAGCTTCGCTTTTCACAACACATTATAATCAGATTTACTCATAAGTACGAACATCTAAGAACCCGTTTCCCACGGGCGTATGATTATATAAAAGATTACTGGATTGCCCGGAAACCAATGCGAAATCTATTAAGCCTAGGCAACCACACAAACAACCGTGCCGAAAGTGCTCACAAACACCTAAAAGAATGTCTCAGAATAGGTGATTCTCTGTTATTGACGTTCTGGAAAATTTGGAGTAAAACGGACACTGACCTACATTTGCGTCCATATGATGCTGTAAAGGACCTTCAACGTTTTTCAATTCTCGGGGTAAGATAGTTAAAAGTAGCATTAATTCCAGGTTCCAATGTCATTTCGAACTCTTTTAAATGAGTTCATACCTTTTGCAGCTAAAACTGTAGCTGCAAATTATAAACGTGTTAGGACAATGAGACACGAATTTATAACAGGGGAACACATCCGGTGCTACGACAAGGGTATGATGTATGTTGTTGATAAATCAAGTGCACGATGTGCTTGTGAGCGTCTCAATGACTACATGCTGCCCTGTGGTCATATTCTGTATGCAATTCTAAAGATCTAATAAGTGTGTGTTCCTTTTTCTATATAAGCATTGTAGACTTATTTCGACATAGCAGCCGGTGGATTAGGAAATACATGATGGACTTGATCCCTCGTGCGCTGGACAACATGTCAACCTCTACCTCGAGTGATGATCTGCTAGAGAAGTTCACTAACAACTACCACTCAATCCATACTCCTAGTGAACCCTTGTCAAGTAAACTCATCCATTCATGTCTCTAAGTATCGAAAGACATATGCGCACATGTGATGAGTTCAATCGGTGCTAATGATGAAGCTACATCGTCAGAATCTTTTGTTAACACTGACCATAGCTATGTTTCTTGATGACAATAAGTTCTAATATTGTAATCTTTTTAATTTTACATAAATTCATTTATATGGCTATTAACTTATTCTAATAGCGTTACGACAGAGGGAGTGTACTGTGCAGTCTTATGTGGCTGTGAGACAGGGATGTTGTTTCGCGTTCTTGTGTAATAATAACCAGTTTGGCGCGCACGCAATTAGTCATACAGATCGTTTACCAAGTACTGCAACCTTGAACATAGTTTACTATACTACTAGGTCGAATTTCGACCTGTCACGATAGATAAGCATTGCCGTAATTAAAAGACTGCTGCGTAATAAATGAAAACGTTTATTAAAGTTTAAATCCATCACAAATGATCCATTAACAAATGACTTCCAATTCTTAAGAATTGTTCCTTCGAGGTCTGTGAACGCTTACGAAGCCAGGTGGAAATAAGATAGACAGGAAATAACTATTGCAGTATAAATGTTTACCAGAAACTAGTATAAAAGCGAAAACCGGTATTCAATGACAGATCAAAAGTGCATTTAGCACACCCTTTCTTTAGATAGCCAGTCACGCTTATTTGCTTTATCTCTTGCGTCGCAACATACATGGCTTTTATTATTTAGCTCTCTGGACAGGTTGCACTTCGGAAACTTGGACAATGAACATAAATAAAGACTACTATGTGAACTTACTTTGAATCGTCCTATGTAACCTGCAATTATTGATGCCTATTTTGTTTTAATCCCGCGTAAGGTATAAGTACTTGTCATTTACGGCATCAGCACATAAGTTAGACAGGCCTTGGTTGATTTTGGAAGATATTCACATACAATCTCAGACAATCTGGTCACCTGAGATCAAGATATCTTGATTACCAAATCGTACATTTCTATGCTTTCCCGTAACCACTTTATAATAGTACTTATTTCTGCTATTGGCTATCTTTGCAAGAATACCGGCAGCCTAAACATTGGAACTCTTTACAAGAGGTAGTAAAGCTATCTTAGCTTAGCCTATGGTAAAATCTTCACATACTTGTACCTCTTCCGCGTGATTATGATTTATTTCCTGCAATATAATGATTTGGTGGCCTATATATCTAACTGTAGGCGATATTAACATCTTCTCAATCTTCCAATTTTGGGGACAATTTGACCTATTTTGTGGAAGGCGCTATAGTTAACTTTGGAGAAATGGAACATAAACCCCAAACTTTGGGATTTTTCTCCAAAACTGTTTCAATGCAAAACTCCTACAAAAATCTCTAGACATCACGGAAAGCCCAGCGAGAATACGTACGTACATTTCTTACTGGGATGTCACATTATTTTTCGTCAGTTACGCATTGCAAAAGAAACTTAACGTTAATCGATTTATAGCTGTTATTAAAAGACGGATTTGTTTCTGATACCGTCTCTTCCAATATTTTAAGCTTTAACAATCCGGTGGATATGAAATGTTATTCTGGAATAACGCGCTACGCATAATTTGGGGATTTCCCCAAAGTTGAGAGTTTGTATTGGTAGGTGTTACAAACATAGGTAGCATATACATAATATTTACAACCCTCAAGATAGCTAACATTTTCACTATTAACCTATTTCTGCCATAAAACTCTAATAAAACAGTGAAAATCAGCCGAAATTGTAATAAAGAAGGGAAAAACGACAAATCTTATCATTGTATCGTTACTTGTTACGCAGTTTCGGTAGCTTGGATGACAATACAATTTTTATGAGGATATATGCTTGCATCATGTTAATTCATATAAAAATAAATGATTTGTATACTCTCAGTGTATATTTAAGTAGAATTAATTGCTAGTCTGCGATGCAAATACGAAAAAACTATTATAGCAGCACCTGAATAATGAGTTTTCAAGGATTTCGCGATACCATGTACCGCTAAATGGAAAAACCCCTTTTCACTTCATTGTGAAAACGGAAAATAAACTTTCATTTTATTTATGATTAATTTCGAATTCTGGCTGTGAACAAAGCAGAAATGAAAAAGTAGCGCTGAAATGTGTCGCGATACCCTTGGAGCGTTGACGGGAAAAAAAACTAGAGCCTTTTGAACCTGCCCGCCATTTCGTTTCAACGACCTTGTGCGGCCTGACAAGAGGCGATCATTCCGTATTTCAATTGCCGTGGGTTTGTTGGGATGCATGAGATTCAAGATTTTTCATATTTAAGTCATTTTTACCGCATCGAGAGGCATAAAATAAATGCCAAAAGCATTATTTCAGTTTCCTCTCTTTTGTAGTGTACACGTTGGCTCTGTTGTTGCTTTGTAACTCGATCTGTGGTCCCAACTGCTGTAGTAAATCACAACGAAATGTCAAGCCAGAGGTAAATCTTAAATATTTGTGGTACTTTCTTGAGTTTTTATTGTTTCAAGGAATAACGTTTTTATAATTAATGATTTCTGTTTGTAGTGCTTCATGCTCAAGCGATACTTTTCAAAGTATAATACTGAACAAGCGTCTCGCTTGCTGGGATGACTTTGATAGCGCGCTAAACGTGTTCCAAACTGTATATAAGAATAATTTCATACCTTCTCAGACTACCCATACTCATTACATCCAGACGGAAAGCAAAATGCTGAAGGATGTCAGGTTCAAATACGTGTTTGTCAAGTTCCTCTGTACATTTTGGAATAAGCGCAAATCGTAAGGTTTGAAAGCGAATCAAAAACTGAAAAAAGTTTAACTAGTATCTGACGTTTAAGGTCTAAATTCCTTAATTGCCAATCAAAGTTCCGTGCAAGATTGGAGGATCAAGGATATGTCATCAAATCCTACAAGATTCTTCACAATAATGCATGTAGTAGTTCATGTATTGTTTGTGTTATGTGGACAAGAAGATTTTAGTCGGAAGAAAAAGAGAATTCGAAGCCAGTCATGTTTCAGTTTCGTTCAACGGATGAAATTATAGTAAGTATCAAGGAGATAACTGGTAACGTGGTCACCGCCGCTGGTGTAAAGACTATGATAGTTAAACTCTCCACCTAAAGTATATGGAAAGCATGGGAAGAGTACACTCTTAAATCAAAGCAAGAAAGTCAAATATAGGAATTACTCAGAAGTAAATATCCGAAAACTGAAAGACATGTTTCATACGACCAACTGGGAATTATTTACAGATGACTCACTAGAAATCACTTCTGATGTTATTACTTGTCACCTTAAATTCTGTTTTGATATTTGTTGTCCCACTGAAACTATTTTTGTAAGTTTTGATCGACTTACATCTTCACAACTAAAACGACTACGGAGGGTGAAAGAAAGAATGTACAAAAAGAAAAACTCTAGTGAAGTTCGTAAGCTAAATGGTCTGATAAACCTCGAGATTAGTCGTCTCAACACTATGTTTGCTCAAAAACTCTTGTCTTGTAAAAACTCTTCAAGTATGTGGAAACTCTTTAAAGAACTTACAGGTGACAGACAGATTAGGAGCGATAACCAGCTGGATGTTTGTGACTTAAATAAGTCTTTTTTACGTCAATCATCTGATGTGATACTCCCTTTATTCACGGGTTTAAAAAATAGCTGTGTTCCTAGTTTCACCGAAACTGATGTCCAAAGATGTCTCCAGTCACTAAATTCATCCCGATGTTTGGGACCTGATGGTATCCCAAACCTCCTTTTCAAAAAGTGTGCTGACGTCCTATGCTATCCATTCATCACTATCTTTAATAGATCCTTCTCTTTTAATCTCATACCGAAAATGTGGAGAAAGATGAAAATAATCCCTATACCCAAGAAATCATCAAGTGATAAGAATGTGGAATTCAGACCCATTGCAATAACTTCACCCTTCCTCAAAGCAATGGAAAAATTATTGACACTTTCACTTCAGCCTGCGATAAAAGAGCACATTGACCAGTATCAGTTTGCTTACAGATGCAAAAGAAGCACCTTAGATGCTGTTGCTGTTCTGCATCATAATATAGTGTTAAACCTAGAAAAGGGTAAGAAGTATGTTCGATGCGCTTTCCTGGACTATACTTCTGCTTTTGATTCTATATCAAGGCAACGTTTACTTAACAAGTTAATCAGCGTCAACACTGACAGCTGGATAACCAACTGGCTATGTTCCTACCTCTCTGGAAGGGAACAGTACACTGTGTTTGGAGGAAAGTGTTCAGAGTCTCTAGTGTCTTATGAAGGTGTACCACAAGGAGCTGTTCTTTCACCTCTTCTTTTCTCTTTTTTTCTGCATGATCTGCCATCTTCCACAGTAAACACTTTTGTGAAATATGCAGACGATCTCACTGTTTGTATGCCTATCTCTTCCTCTTTACATCCTATAGAAATGAACGAGTTTTTATCTCGCATTGATAGTTGGTCTGTCGTTAATGGTCTCCTACTTAATCCGTCTAAATGTCAAGCTGTTAACTTTAGCATGAGACATGATCGGCATTTAAACACCTTTTCGAGATCTCATAATGCTTGTGCCATTGGCGACTCTTTGATAAACACAGTGTCGACGGTCAATTATCTTGGTGTTACCTTTTCCTCTGATCTCTCTTGGTCTTCTCACGTTTTATTGTTATCGAGGAAAGTTTTCCGTCTGACTTACTACATTAAGAGGTTGCATGCTTTTGGAATCACTCGTCATTTACTCCTACAATTTGTCAATTCTTGCATATTACCTATTATTCTTTACTGTTCTCCGTTATTCCTTCCCGGGCTTTTGAGAAAAGACTTTGCTGTACTGTGGAGAGCGCTGAAGGCAGTTAGCAAGTTATGTGGTGAATCTTTCGAGACCATAATTAATATGATTGTGGATAGACATCTAAAGTCATGCAAACTCTTGGCAGATGTTATTTTATCAGATACTAACCATCCCATTCACTCATATCTTTCTCCTTGTATATCTTCTGGTAGAACGAGACGAAATTACATTAAAATCCAAGCACGCAAGCAAAAGTATAAACGTTCTATAGTACCTTATCTAGCAAATGTACTCTGTGACGAGCAGGTTGTTAGAGTTAACCTAGTCAATAATCTGCATTCTTAACATGACTCTAATTGAAAAGTTGTACAGTTTTATTTTTCTTTTTTTTCGGATTTTTTTCTAACCGTTTTTTTCTTTTGTTCTGTAAAAGAAACTTGTCGAAATATTTTTGTGCTGAGAATTTTATATTGTACCAAAATATAATATTGAATAAAGCCATAAATAAGTAAATAAAATAAATAAATAAACAAATAAAACAGTCACCGGTACAATTGAATAAAGTAATGAACGACAGACGAACGCACATAAGTCGCATAAGCGAGGAAATACGAGGACATAAAGGCAAGACGTGTGCGTACCGAAGATCACGACACCTTATGAACACGGTGAGAATGACTTACGCTTTCTGAAATATTGAGATCTGTCAAAAAGCTATGGCTAATCATGTGGGTGTGTACTAGTACTAAACACTCCAGACCAAGTACAGAGACGGGTAACTAAGTGGGTAATAGAGCTAAAGAATAAATCTTATGAAGACAGACTCCAACGTTTATGTCTGTCATCTCAACTTTCCTGAGCACCACTCGAATTCGGCCACATAAGGTGGGTGGTCCCAACTCAGAGGTTTAAGGTATTCAGCGTTGAGCTGATTTTTAATTAGGTCCTCCTGTTCCTACTATGACCATTGTTTTCTGGTGGACATGGCTTGACTAAAGCTTCTCTTGAGAGAGTGTCAGTGCACCTGATTCCCAAGATGGTAATGACTTCATGGCACTGACTTTGCACCTAGAAATAAGTTCGTGCGTCTATGCTAAAAACAACATAAGAGTTGGGAATGACTGAGCGATGTACCTTAACATGAGTATATGTATCCATAATCGAATGTTGAATTAATCGCTTCATTACAACCACTAGCAATTTGTCGATACTAGCATTTTGAACCATTACTGAAAAAGGCCAGGAACCTATTTTCTTGATGGAATAACAATAACAACTTGATCCCTGATGAAGGTGAGAAGCATATAGATGTGACTACTTATACATTTCTCATGTTTACCAGATAACTACATATTGAAAGGTTAAAAAGTATCATTATGTACGATTAAAGCTTAGTTACACTAACTGCACCGAACAGTAACTCAGGCTTTTTGAAGTAGCTTATCAGTTAACACAACTGGTTCGACGTATGTGTATCATATGCGGATTGTCACGAGCATTTTTAAGCAGGGATGAGTGGTGGCTAGTAGTGGGATACAGGACACATGTTTCGTCCTACATGAGACTCATCAATTGGATGTACCCACAACCCAGAGTTGATTTTTACTTTGCAATACGAACCCAGTAATGATCACTTCAAATGCCATCCTCTTATCCATTCATTTCAAAAACACAATCTCAACTCTAAGAAAGAAATGAGGGTTACTTCCGCTCGTGTTAATGAATGCCTCATCTAAATATTTAGCTTAAGTTTCTCTATCGTATGCAAATTTCCAGATGTATTCGCTCTTTAATGAAGAAGAACTATATCAGAGAAACATTTCCTTCGTTATGTCCCAATTTTGTTGATACAGTGAAACGAACTGTGCGGACATCTTGTTTACGCGCTGTAACCCTAAGACACGATGACGAAAAATACCCGTACCTCTATATTGTCCCATAAGAAGCACTACCAAGTATGTTTCTAACATTTGATGCAGTATGAAGCGGGGCGTTTGAAGCGATTCACATCAGTAGCACTGAAGTGTTCCACATCGAGTCTCATGAAGTCAACCTGCACAGAACTAAAAACAAATCAGTCGAAAGACCTGGCGGTAATGTACAATAGTAACGCTTCGAGTTTGGTCACTTGCTTTCAAGGTTCTCAGAAATACCTCCATAAGGCATAAGCTTGATCCAGAGGTATGTTAGTAACTTCTGGCATCACAATGATAACAGCACTGAGCAAGCTCTTTACCATACTTACGTGGATATAAAATGTGACACATGAACCAATAGCATTTACATTTTTAGTACAGGAACTTCTTGTTCAAGTGAAACTCAAGGTATTATCTTATTATAAAAGACTTTATGTATACTGTTTTTGAGTTCAATTATTTTGTATCAGTGTCAGACCACTTTTTCTTGAACAAGCTTCATTACTGAGTGGTCTCTGGAATCTAATTACACGGCATCACTTGTATGTTACATCTGCGAAACCGTTACCTGAAAGGTGCCGACACAAACAATCTCATCGGTTCCTCAGTAGAACCGATGAGATTCCGCTACTCGATTGAGTAGCCATTTTAGCTTCCTTGGTTGACTAGCACACTGGTATAAATCTTAGGCAATTATCAGGCGACCAGTACGCACAGCTTCATTTGTGGTTCTTCACCATCGTTAAGCAGTTTGAGGCACCGCGTATCGACTTCTGATAAAATAAAAAGACATGCAGCACACGGGATATTGATATATGTTTACAATATTTTTCGGTATGCATTGATCAAGTCACAGGTGTAGTTATTTGTAAAGGGACATAATGGGTGAGGCATCACGAGTTTTGAAACAGTTTACGCATTAGTGTCATAGGTTTTTGTCTTGGTCAACACGAAAACAGTTCACAATTTCAACACATGAACTCAATGCTTTTTATCCAGATTTGGGTTAACGTATTTGCATAAGCTGAAACAACACAACTTGCCTCTGGACATTAAATCCCTAAGAGAAGAAAGAAAGAAAGAATTACAATCCACAGCACTTCGCAATAAATTCACAGCAATTAGTGTTAAATTATTCTATATTTAGGCCAATTTGAGGTTCCGTATTTTTTCATTTGTTACAGCTCAAAACATAAGACTTTTGTTTACAACAAGGCTTCAATAAAGGACCCTTGCAACAATAGTAAACAAAAACAAATTTATGTACACAGTAAAGAGAAATTTCAATCTTACTGATTTCAATAACAAGACTATTTGAAATTGTTGGCTAATGCTAAACCGACTAAAACTTGTCCACTCTGAAGTACAGAAAACATATTTGTTTTAGTCAAGCAGCATATTTTTGCGTATGTTAACATACACTTCTTTCATTTCCTTCCATCTTAGAGCCATGTTGTCCATCATTTCATCCGCACCCGTAGACTTTGGTGTCACAGATTTTCCATCTGCTAAAAGGAGATTTAATTCTTTCTCCAAGATATCAAGTCGTTTAATCTAATAAGCATTTTATCGTTCACCTTTAATTTTATTCCATTTTTTCTCTCGCTCCTCTTCATAACACTGTTCATCAACGAGGAGGAACCAGTACTGTGAAAGCAACGTGCAGGAAGATTACGATAAAAAACCAAACATTTTAGATGATTGTCGTGAGGGCTACCTGTAAACAGGTAATACGAAACAAACAACTAGTAAAATATCACTGGACCACGTTATCACAATAACCACTCTTGCTTTTGCACAAACAGTTATATGCGGTCCAGATACAATCAGAAATGAAAGTATCAAGATCAGTGTTGTAATGGGAAAAAATCTGGTCATTTGTCACCTCACAACCACATTGCGTTATTATAACGTATTATGCTTATGTATTGCGGCAGAGATTATTTAGGTTATTGACTTAAGTAATTATGATGAAAACATTTCACACCTTTGAAGATCGTAAATGATATTTTATGGAAGGATATTTAAAAGTGACTGACGTAAGATATTCCAGGAAACAATTACAAGTTTGGGTGCACAGACTAATGTGAAGATGCTACACTCTCCTTGGGGTCATAGTGTCATGTCAGTCAAGTTTAAACGTGAGTGGTGAATTACCTTTTTATACGTTAAGAACACCTTAGTCTTGACTAAAAACAATAGTGGAAACTATATTAGGATAGAAATTAGATGTATGCACAAACCAGTTAAAGCCTAAAACCAGCGCAACTTAGCTACCGGTTGTATCGTATTTTACTAATGAACGCTCATAAAGACGTAGTCCTGTGTAACACTGAACCTTACAAGAAACGTAAGAGACGATAATATGCTGTAAAACAAAATATTTTTAACGAGAAGCTTGTCAACTAGGACTGTTTCTTTGTGATAAGTGATATTCAAAGGTCAGAAGAACCATAGTGTCTTAAGAGGCCAATCTAGTCTACCGAAAACAGGTTCACGACAGTCACTGGTTGCATCAATAGACTGTATTGGTTAAATGCACGAGCACTTGATACTACGACTGATTACGATGAGCAATATACAGTACGCAGTTGGGATACATGCTACTCGTGTCCCGTCACGGGTAGTCTTTAACAGTAAACATACATCACAATTCGTTACTTTGATTTACAAAAACAGGGTACTCAGAAGACAAATAACTTCACAATAAACGTTTTAAATTAGCCCAAACCCGAACACGCCCATGTTTCTTTTCAGTGCCTCGACCGTTGTTTCTATCCTGATGTGGTGGTCGAGCTTGCTATGACGATTAGAAGTATTTGAATTATTACTTACTTACTTACGCCTGTTACTCCCAATGTAGCATAGGCCGCCAACCAGCATTCTCCAACCCACTCTGTCCTGGGCCTTCTTTTCTAGTTCCATCCAATTCCTGTTCATTTTTCTCATGTCGGTCTCCATTTCGCGGCGTAATGTTTTCTTTGGTCTTCCTCTCCTCCTTCAGCCTTCAGGATTCCATGTGAGGGCTTGTCTTGTGACGCAGTTCAGTGCTTTCCTCAATATGTGTCCTATCCACTTCAAACGCTTCTTCCTGATTTCTTCCTCTACTGGGATCTGATTTGTTCTCTCCCACAGTAGGTTGATGCTAATAGTGTCCGGCCAACGGATCCGAAGTATTTTGCGTAGACAACTGTTAATAAACACCTGTATCTTTTGGACGATGGATTTCGTAGTTTTCCAGGTTTCCGCCACATACAGTAGAACTGTCTTGACATTTGTATTGAAAATTCTGACTTTGGTGTTGGTTGCCAATTGTTTTGAGTTCCAGATATTCTTCAGTTGTAGATATGCTGCTCTTGCTTTGCCAATCCGTGCCTTCACATCTGCATCAGATCCACCGTGTTCATCGATGATACTGCCCAAATATGTAAAGGTTTTTACATCTTCCAAAGCTTCTCCGTCAATTGTGATTGGATTGTTACATGCTGTGTTGTATCGAAGAATCTCGCTTTTCCCTTTGTGTATATTGAGACCTATTGCTGCTGAGGTTGCTGCTACACTGGTTGTCTTCTCCTGCACTTGTTGTTGCGTATGCGATAGAAGAGCCAGGTCATCTGAGATGTCTGGATCATCCGACTGCATCCCAGCTGTCCACTGTATTCCGAGCTTCTCTTCAGATGTTGACGTTTTCATGATCCAGTCGATCACCAGGAGAAAGAGAAAGGGTGAGAGTAAACAACCTTGCCTAACACCGGTCTTTACTTCGAACGACTTTGTCAACTGTCCTCCATGAACGATTTTGCAGTTTAATCCATCATAGGAATTCGGTATGATATTGACTATCTTCTGAGGCACGCCGTAGTGTCGAAGAAGCTTCCATAGGGTTGTTCTGTTCACGCTATCAAATGCTTTTTCGTAGTCGATGAAGTTGATATAGAGTGATGAATTCCATTCAATTGATTGTTCCACAATGATCAGTAGAGTTGCGATTTGGTCTGTGCACGAACTATCCTTACGGAATCCTGCCTGTTGGTCTCAAAGTTGGGCGTCTACGGAGTCCTTCATCCTGTTTAACAATACCCTGTTGAAGACTTTTCCCGGTATTGAAAGAAGAGTGATTCCCCTGTAGTTGTCACAGTTGCTGAGATCTCCTTTCTTTGGTATTTTGACTTGAAGTCCTTCTTTCTAGTCTTTTGGTACCTGTTCCTCATCCCAGATCTTTCTGAAGAGAGTTTGGAGTATCCTTACAGTAGCTTTGCATACTGATTGAATGTGTCCTATCTTACCACATCCAAAACATTTAGCATTACGAAATGCACATGAAATACGAGAATGAAGTTTTCCACATGATAAACATTTGCCAAACTTGGTCTCACCTTTGTGATTTCCTTTGTAATTCCTTGTTGAAACACCTTTCATATTTACACGAGAATAGGAGCCACTGTTAAACGAACGCAATTTTGATTGACCCTGAGATTGTATTTCATCATGACGACTAAGTAAAGTATTAGAAATATTCATCGACTGGATATCAAGTTCATACACTGCCTCGTAGTTAATACACGCTGTTCTAGCATTTCAAAAGGAACAGTTGGGCATTCTTAACAGCTCTCTTTCGAAACACGGTATGTTGATTCCTGTGATTAATCGGTCTCTCAGTTGCACATGAAGTTGATCACCGAAATTACATTTGGCAGCTTGTTTTTGCAATTCAAGGATGAATTCCCTAAACTTTTGGTCATTTTGACGAATTATCTTATGAAATTTCGCCCTTTCACGGCATTCAAAACTAGTGCACTTTACATGATTTAATAATATCTCTTTAATAGTTGCATAAGGAAGTGAGATAGGTTTTCCTGGATATGCCAAAGTTTTTAATAAGCTGTATGCTTCTTTTCCGATAAATGTCAGGAAACGTGCCACAATTTTATCACTTTTAACATCCTTCTTGGTCATGCTCTAGATTTCAAACCTTTCCAAATAGTCCTCAACAGCTTCAGAAGTTGAATGAAAATCTAACTGTTCCATCGCGACGCCAAAATGATGATTAGAAGTATTTGAATTATAGTATGAACTAATAATCCCAGAAATAACGTAAGTGGATTAAGAACTACTGGATAAGCAAGAACGAATGTACTGTATTTAGAATTCTGAATCAGGCATTCAACAAGTACAAAGGAGTTATTAGTTCATTCAAACACCACACTTGCCTATCGTGATGAATCAATCGAGCTATACTGGCCAGAACAGTCGTTCCTCAAGGTCCTGCAAAGACTGACAGGTCGGTTAAAGAACGGTAAATCATCTTCCTGTTTATTCGCTGTAACCCTAAGCCTCAATGACGAAAAATAAGCGTACCTCCATATTGTTCCATAAGAAGCACCATCACGTATGTTTCTAACATTTGATGCAGTGTGTATGAGGATTGTCATTACCTTTACGTGGAGGCCATAGAACCGGTTTCCCATGGGATCATCATCTTCTGATTTCCGTTCCCGTATCATATATCATAAATTACTGGCGTTTTATTTAACATATATTGTGACGAAAGAAGTGCCGATATTCGGTTTAAACGCAGGACTAACGATTCAACATTTATTCGATTAAACCGGACTACGTCCTTCTGTATTGCATACGAAGCGTTTTTTACTTAGTCGTCTTAAATTATATCACAACACAAAGTATGTGCTCAATTTAAACGATTCTAATTTAGGAAACAGAACAAATTATATCAAAAATACAAAGTACCTCAAACGGTACAGCCTGTTCTTTACAGTCAAATGTTTCCCTATCACAAATTAGCATGCTAAACAACAAAAGAAGCAGTTAATACAAAAGAGTTCAATACCTGAGGATCAATAAAACCCCCAACAAGAAGGGATCGCATATCTGTTTGCAGGGATTTCAACAATCCTCCCAAGCAGACAATCAAAGGTTAACAGTCACACACTGAGCCAAGCCGTGACCTTGAGCTTAGTCAAACACGACCTTACTGTTAAAAATAGTCCTGCAACATGCAATCGAAAATCAGGTAACAAAAGGTAAGTCTTTAATCAAAATCACACAATAAAAGCTCAGACGACGAAGGCTGAAGAATATAAAGTGTGGTCAAAAGAGATCTGAACAAAGATTAAAATACTGAACAGGGAGAAGAAACGAATAAATGACATTGCAGTCCAACAAAAAAACTGTGGAGGGATTTTCAGTGTTCTCTTTCCATTACATATATCATTAAGCTATTATTATATTCCCTATCATCACCTGTTTGGTTTTCGTTTCTTAAACGTATGGCATGTCACACTGTATCCATTACCATCATCATTTAATCGTCTTATTTACTTATTTGTTATTTCTTCAGATACTGGTCTAATCTGAGCGTCCTAATTCTGGCTTTACAACTTTTAGCATGGCAATCGACAAACCTCTTGCCTGATTATATGATAGCTGCTGGTATCCAGCAGCCTTACTTCCCTGATACAAATTCACTCACTGGAATAACAAGACTTATAAATCCGCAAATAATTTTCAACCTGTCTAGAATTAATTCACTACAATGATTTGACAACCAACCATTGGACATTAATTAATTACCGGAAATGCACAAAAAACAGCAAAACGCTGGCTCAAAGAGATCAATCAGTTCGTTATAGGTCGCCGTAAATATGCTGGGTTGGCAATAATAGGTTGTTAAGTACATTTAAAGCAATTGAAATACCAGAAGCGTCACGCCCCTTCACTAGCTCACGGGTCCGATTCGTTGCTGCGACGAGTGGAAACAATATTTGAAGCAGTTTTGTGAAGAACAAACTGAATTTGATTGATTATGTGTAAGACTATTTTGAAAAAAGATATGCTTTTTTTCTGGGCGCGAAGTTTGGTTCTTATTCTACTTTTTATTTTATTAACTGACTACGGCATGTATGATGCTTTTTTGGATCTTCCCTATATTCCAATTAATGCTGATTACACGTGTTACATTTCACTTTGTAACTTCGACATGTTCAGGTTGCATCTTGTCGTTGTTTTAATATGTCTAAAAGTGAAGAACGTTTATTACTGAAAAGCATCTGTGGAGAAGTTGTTAAAGATACGTTTCTTGAGGCAAAAGACTCTTATGGAAACTGGTACCCTGTGAAGGTCCTCGAAGTTGAAAAAAGTAGAGTAAGTCAGCAATTTATTCAATATCTTGCATGCTAGCACATACGGGTGTCAAGAAACTCTTAAGTGTTTAAAATCTTTCTTGATGTGTGGTGCATTTAGTGTGTTACATGGCTTCCTCAAACAAATGTCAGCTTTTCTTGTAGTCAGCGCTGTCCATACAAATTTATTCTGTTTCTATGTCTTCACCGAAAAATAAACTGATCACGAAGAGCCTGTGTATTACTCTCTACAATCTTCAGTAATAAGGACAGTAGGTTGGTGAACCTGTGGTAATCCTAACAGATTTCCTTCCAGTGAAGGTCCAGTTTCTTCCTGAAAATATTTACTGATGGGACTGATACCACTTGTTCGGGTAAGGCGTTCCAATCACTGACTACTCGATGCGAAAAACGAAACCCCACTTTAAGTTTATTAGATCGCGGTTTATGAACCTTCTTGCAATGACCTCGGAGATTATTAGTGCTGGAGAGAGCAAAAAGATAAGACATATTAACACCCAAATCATAATTAAAGATACGAAATGCCAGTATAAGGTCACCTCGAGTCCTACGATACAACAAGGGAAAAAGGTTTAGGCATTTTAAACGCTCATCGTAAAGGAGTTAAGAAAGACCCTTCACTAATTTCCTTCCCACATGCTGGACACGCCCAAGTGAGTTAGTATCCTTTACCAGACATGGGCTAGCTGCTCGGATACAGTACTCTAAATGTGGTCTTACATAGGTGGGATATAAAATTCGAAACATTTCCTCGTCAAAAGATTTGAACGTTCGGCGAAGCGACCATGACGCACGAAAAAATTTGACAGCGGCTGTGTTGCAATGCGTAGTTGTCACTATAAGGTCATGACTTATTATTTCTCCTAGGTCTTTATGTTCTCGAATGCATGGAAGAGGTTTACCATCAATAGTATCATGGTAACTATTGCCGTGACCGATATGCATTAGCACACTTTCCCCAGTTTATAGCTTTAACAACAAATATATTTGTCTGCCATACAAGCACACGCTTCGTCATCCCGAATTCCCGGTTTTAAAGTTTTTGTGTACCATATTTCTCATTCATCTATCAACTTTAAAACAGTAATTCAATAACACCAGGTTTAATGAAGCGTGCTTCGGCATGTCATGCTGTGTGTCTAGGTAAACTTATAGCTTTTGCAACATTAGATCTGTCAGATTTAATCAAATATATATGGATTTTTGGGATACTAAATACTTCCATCTTACAAATGACATGCATATTTATTGCTGCATCATTCTTAGTGATGCATTGTGTTACGATAAACTTGCTCGATACTTTAGACTAACTACAGTGTTTTTTTTCAGTTGCGCTTTATTTCCCAGCATATTATTAACATACTCTACATATATATCTTCCACTGACGAATGTTCCAACTAATATCATTGTAATTACTGTAATTACCTCGACTATTTAAGGTAGTTGGGCAGTGGTCTGGTAGTTAAAAATTCACTTTACAAGTAGTGTAAAGGTTCTGTGGTTTTGATTGATGCTACCCAGCTACCTAGACAGGACTAGGTTGGGTAGGGTTCGAAGTGATAACCTGATTGAAATCTGAATATTGTAATAACTAATTTACAGTTTGAGGTCCACCCACATAGGCAATATAGCTTAAAGCCAAGTAGATAAATATGCAACTAGTGAGATCTATTACTCAGTATAACAGCTAAATATATATTTGGCTAAAATCTTATACTCTACATCATAGGGAAAACATTCAACATGTTCACTCTTTACTGTTTGTAACTGGAAATGTGTTCCCCCTATGATCACTTTAACTTCATTTTTATTTTTAAAGTGAACATCAAATAAATGAATTCAATATTGAGATTATTGGGGTGCTTTATATATTTTTGTAGTATAATGGGTTATGGAAACCTATCCGTCTCCAGAGGGCGGGTTCGTTCAAATTTATATTCAAAGCAAACAACATTATTGAAATAGCTTTGTAGATAACTGATCAACATTCTATTGGTCTGTGACTGGATACGTTCTAGTTCAGTTATACGTTAGTCTCAATTGGCAGTGCCTGTCATTGAAAGGCGTACCTCAGAAGTACATAAACCTCGTGAGAGCTCTTTACTCGAACACTACTAGTCGGGTCAGAGCTTATGGCGAACTTTCATCTAATTTTGCAACCTCAATTTGTGTCAATCAAGACTGTCCACTTTCTCCATTTTTGTTTAACTTCATCATAGATCTACTGATGGAAATAACGCTCTCATCGACTGAATTCTCTGGCATTGATCTCCTACTAGGAAGTCCACTTATCGAATTAGAATACGCAGATGACATAGTCCTGTTTGGTGAAGACGCTGAGAAAATGCAGTCTTTCGGTAGCACTGAGCAACAATGCCAGAATGTTTGGGATGCGCTTCTCTCCCTCTAAATGCAAGTTGTTGCTTCAGGACTGGTCTTCGTCAACACCTGAACTAAGGATAGGGGGTGAAGTAGTCGAACGCGTTGACAACTTCACTTATCTTGGAAGTCTGATCAGCCGTAGTGGGTTGTTGTCTGACGAAATCTCAGCCCGAATTCGAAAATCTCATTTGGCATTTACCAACTTACGTCACCTATGGCGAAGGCGAGATATCCGTCTATCAATTAAGGGACGAGTATACTGCTCGGCAGTTCGTTCTGTTCTACTGTACGGTTGCGAAACATGGCCATTAATAGTTGAAGATACTCTTAAGTTGCTAGTATTTGACCACAGATGCCTTAGAAATATAGCTCGCATCTGCTGGGATCACTGGGTAAGTAATAATGGAATTAGACGCACGGTATTATTGATGGACCACGTGTTTCGTATTCCTGAACACCGATTACTGAGACGCGCAATGCTGACTAGTTTCGGGAATGGTTGGAGGAAAGTTAGGGGCGGCCAAACCAAAACGTGGCATCAGTCCTTGAAGTTACTAACTTTTGCTTCCTTGCTTCGCTCTGGGCACCCGGGCAGTATCTCAGCCCACGCACTAAAACATGATGAACTGTTTATGGAAAATATTCCTTTCGCTCCGATTTACAATGAAATGACTCGCACTATTATTATTATTATTATTATTATTATTATTATTATTATTATTATTATTATTTTACTACGTCATTTATTCATTCTCTCTTATTCCCACTTTATGTGTCCGTTTCGACTTAGACAGCATCTCGCCTATGGTGAAAATTCGGCTCTATCTAAAGGTTCTCGAGTCACTGCCTGGTTGAAAATTGTATGTTACCACCGAATACGAGTACTGAAGCAGTTTTTCTAAAACCACGTGCACCATTCAAACTGGTTGCCTTCAACGTTCGCACACTTATGCAGGTCGGACAACAGATAGGGCTGGCTATGTCTTTGGAAAGTCTTAATATTGACGTGTGTTGTCTATCCGAGACCCGTATTCAACACTCTGGTGAAGTACTACAAATTCGCTCTCCATCTGTCACTTCAAAAAGCTTGTTTTACGTGCGTTTATCCTGACACACTGTGGCATCTTCGTCTGGTCTTGCTGGCGTTGGTGTCGCACTAAGCGCAAGAGCTGAGGCGGCACTAGTCGACTGGATCCCCATTAATAGTCGGTTATGTGCTGTTAGATTAGAAAGTTCCATCAAAGTGAGAAGAAATCGGAGTGAGAAACGCTGTCTTTTCGTCATCTCCGCCTATGCCCCGACAGATTGCAGCCCGGATGCAATCAAGGATGAGTTCTACCACCAGTTATCTGTTCTTCTCCAGAAAGTGCGTTCGACAGATATTGTAGTACTAGCCGGAGACTTGAATGCTTAGGTCGGGCGTCTAGGCACAGAAGAGAGTTGTTTAGGTGGCCGATGGGGACTCGTTGGTCGCAGGACAGATAACGGGGAACGTCTACTGCAACTATGCACAGACCACAACCTGTTTCTGGCTAGCACTAACTTTCGGCACAGTCATCGCCGATGTGCCACCTGGCGTCCTCCTTCTACATCTCAAGCCTGGATACAGATTGATCACATCGCGATCAGCTACCGCTGGCTTGGTTGTGTACAAGACTGCCTCTCCTTTTCGAGTACCTATCTGGAATCTGATCATGCCCTGGTCTGCGCCAATCTTACCTTACTTTTCAGTGGACAACGAAGTGACCGCCACCAAAGGATTGACGTTAGCAAGCTGGCTGCAACTTCTGTTGCTAGTAAGTACCGAACCGAGCTAGCTTCTAGGCTAGCTACCATTCTCCGAAAAGTATAGATGAGCATTGGTTGCAATTGCATGACGCCATGAAAATGGCGGGTACAGTCTGTTGTGGGTTTGCGAAACGTCCCGCTTACAAGCACTGGTTTTCTTCTGGTTCCTTACAACTGATTGAAGCCTGTCGGTCTACTCCGGGTGACCGTGAGTTTGATCAAAGACGAAGGATGTTGCTTAACGAAATTGGGCAAAGCTTGCGTAAGGACCGAGAAGCCTGGCGGTCGGAGCGTGCTAATGAGATGGAAGCAGCAGCTGCATCTGGTAATTACCGGAAGCTCTTCCAACTCATCCGAGCCACTGGCAGCAAGAATGCTGGTGTGAGCGAAACAATCTGCGAAGATGACGGGCAGAGTTTTTCGAGAAGCGATTCAACTGGTCTACTGCCCTGGCAACATCGGTCAGACTGTCCCGACCCACATGGTCTGTTACGACCGATCCACCTAACGAGGCGGAACTCCATAAGGAACTCCAATTCCTGAAGCGCTACAAATCACCAGGCGCAAATGACTTGCATCCGACCCTTTTTAAAGATGGTGGTGACTTTCCGGTTAAGGAACTGACTGAGTTGCTAACAAAAGTTTAAGAGCTAGCGAGTGTTCCAACATCATGGAACGGGTGGAAAGTTGTACCCATGTTTAAAAAAGGTTCGTGTCGTTTCTGTAACAACTGTCGGGGGATAAGTCTACTTACGACTGAGTCCAAACTGTTGGCTTCCATCATACTTCGTCGATTTTTCAAAATCCGAGAAAGATCGACTCGCCAGGAACAAGCTGGCTTTCGTTCTGGTCGAGGATGTATTGATCATATCTTCACCCTCCGCCTAATGTTAGAACACCGCCATACTTATCAAAGGCCAACAATCGTAGTGTTTCTTGATATCAGGGCTGCCTTCGATTCGTTGGACAGAACTGTTCTCTGGGATTGTCTATTGAAGAAGGGTGTGCCTGAGAAGTTTATTAACATCCTAAAAGCCCTATATACAAACACCTCAGGCAGAGTGAATGCATACAACCACATTTCTCCATTGTTCGATTCAAGCAGTGGGGTTAGACAGGGTTGCCCAATCTCACCATTCCTCTTCAACTTTGCCATCGATGACATTCTGGAAACAGCTCTGACGGATGTAAGTAATGGTGGTGTGGATCTGTTGCCTGGAGAAAGACTTCTCGACCTTGAGTATGCGGATGATATTGTCTTACTGTGCGATAATGCCCAAGCTATGCAATCCGCACTTAATCAGTTGGCAATCAGTGTCCGTAGGTATGGTATGTGCTTTGCACCTTCGAAGTGCAAAGTACTTCTACAAGAGTGGCAGGATTCTAATCCTGTACTCACTCTGGATGGTGAGCAGATTGAAGTAGTCGAGAAGTTCATGTATCTGGGTAGCTGCATAAGTGCTGGTGGTTGCGTGAATGATGAGATCAATGCACGCATAGTGAAAGCCAGAGCGGCTTATGCCAATCTGGGCCATCTTTGGCGCCTTCGTGATGTCAGTCTGGCTGTAAAAGGTCGGATCTACAACGCGTGGGTGAGAGCAGTTTTGCTCTATGCTTGTGAAACCTGGCCTCTCCGAGTTGAGGATGTTAGACGACTCTCTGTGTTCGATCATCGTTGTCTCCGAAGGATTGCTGACATTCAGTGGCAACACCATGTTAGTAATGCAGAGGTTCGGCATCGTGTGTTCGGGCACAGTGACGATAATGCAATTGGTGTCACCATGTCGAAACACCGACTTCGGTGGCTTGGACATGTTCTACGAATGTCGTCCCAGAGAATTTCACGTCGTGCATTATTTGCTGACTCTGGGACTGGTTGGAAAAAGCGGAGAAGTGGTCAGTGTATGACATGGTGTCGTGGTATAAAAGAAAGCTGTAAAGGGCTAGCTTCTGTTGGTCCTTCATGACTCCCTGGCTGGGGTCCGAGAGACGGTGTAACACAGTGGCTAGAGACGTTATCAGATATGGTTCAGAATAGAAGCCAGTAGCGATCCTGCTGTAACCTTCTTTTACTTTCTTCATAAAAAGTGGTTGTATCTTCCTTAACTGAAAGATTTCTTCTGAGTGTACCTTTCTGTTTCCCCCATTGTTGTTCTCTCTCTTTTTTCTCCTTTCTCTTCAAATTATCATTGTTTTGTGTGGCGCATATATATTTGGTGCCCCTTGTACCAATATTTATGTTTTCAAATAAATAAATAAATAAATCTGCTCTGAGCCATATTGGTGGGTGCAGACAACTTGGTTGGGGTCCGCGCGACTATCATAACAAATGGTTAGACTCTGGGTGACATGGCTCAGAATCGATCACAATGGTGTAGGTGTATACACTCTTTGTCTTCCCTTAAACCGTGGGATTAAAATTGCTTTATACCTTTATTTCTACGAACTAATTCTTTCTCCCTATATTATATTTCATTTTTACGTTACTACCATTGAAGTGACTACTTTTATGAATTTGGTGTTTATCATGTGCTAATGTGGTGTGGTAACTTGGACCGATGGATATGTGCCTGGTCCTACGCTGTAGCTGACTGTCATGAAGGCACTAAATATATATGCACTACACAAATGATTCAATTTATATGAGGGCTGGAATACTGTTCAGGTGCCCAAACTTAAGCAGGTGGTTTTCGTAACAAGACACTCCTCAAGTCTTTGAACTGAGGGTCAAATCCACAAGGCAGTGGAGCAACGTTAAGAGATGTAGTCTCATGGTAATTGGTGACCAAGAATGGGTTAATACATCAGTTGTTCTCTCACGATCCTGGCCTCTATGTGCACCATTAGTTTGGAATTAAGGTTTTCCAACTTTCCTAGGTAGATCCTCTGTATCCACCAACCTGGTTAAACCATTGAACATCCGCTTTTCGCCCTCAATTTCGTAGACGTCACCCTCCCTTCGAGAAGGTAGAGCAGGACTTCCCTGACAGTGGCTGTATACACGTGGCCATGTGAGAGCATTTGGAGAGGGAGAACGGACTCTCCCAACTCTCGACCATACCATGAAATTTGAGGGCACTAACTTCCAATCGGTGAGTTACTTTTCTGCATTCAGCTCCTACTTGGGTTTAAACGGACGTGTAGTATCACTATCCCTCATACAGTGTTGTGGCTTGAAAGCAGGTACGTAACTGCATAGTCGTTAAATGACTTAAATTATTCGTTATTTGCAAAGAAAATGTTCTTTTATTTCCAGGTTCATGTTCATTTTTGTGATTGGAGTTCACGTTATGACTCTTGGTATCCGATAAATTCAAAATGCTTACGCGCTGTGAAAAAAGATTTCACAAAGGATACTGCGAAACTGGTAAAACCCTACCCTTTTAACTGTTCGATGAACAAAAGTCCAGAAACCAGTGGCAGCCATTTTGACGTGGGTAGCTATGTAATGGCTGCATGGCGCAACGACTTCGAATATCTTGCTGAGGTTCTAGCCCATCGTCAGCGACACGGCACAAGAGCAGAGTATCGTTTGCGCTATATTTGGGATCGCGTTGTAGAGTGGACACCCGTCAATAAGTTACGCAAAGCAACTCAATATGAAATCGATTATGTTTTAAAATTCTGCAAAGAGCAAGGCTCACTATCTACAAATAAAATCCCCAATAAATTCGATCTGCAACATTCGTGTAGTAGTAGTAGTAGTAGTAGTGAATATACATCAGGAATACCTCGAGCTAAAAGAATAAGAACGACTCTGTCAGAAAGCAGGTCAACAGACCGTACCTTAGATCCTGAAATACCAAAGTACCGATCACGTCCTACTCATGCAAGCGCTAGCAGTTCATCTGCCTTAGAAGACAAGAAAATTCTTCACCCAACATTGTATGACGGGATTATCGAACAAGATGGAATGGTTTATGATAAGAGTGTTTTCCAATTTCACGAGGCCTGTCGAAGACGCCGTGAATTGAAAAGAAAAGCTATCGAAGAGAATGAAATGTATCTATATGGATTCGATAGTTCTGTGTCTTCCTTAGGTCAAACATCCTCCGAAAGGTCAAATCACCAGACAAGGCGTGATCCCAATTTACTGAACAGTCCTAAAAGTAGTTCTGTTAGAGCTGAAAATTATACAACAGAAAACACAGTCACGCCACCACTGGGATCGCCAATCTCATCCTCTCAGAAAAGTGACGAAATAGTAAGTATAATTTTTATCATTTAAAACCTATCAAATCGTTTTTGTGGTCACAGTTTTCAGTGCGTAAAGTGTGTGCTCTTAAGTGATATTCCCTAGTTATACGGTCCATTATAGGGGTTAAATTAGTCTGACGATAGTTTTTGTAAATGTTGGTAATTGTATGACGAAGCCTTAGTAGCTGAAACAGATATTTCACAGGAATCACTTCATAGCCATTTGACCTGATAGTTTGATTTGCGCAGCAAGTCAACAATGTCAGGAAATGTATATTCATTGTTACAGGTTACTTAAGTCTGTCCATAGGTCATTATTTCCCTCACCATTTTGGATCCGATCCAACGCCTTTAGGTACACTTAATATGATCGCCATCTCATTCTGTGTTGGATGTCTTCCTACTCTTTTGTAAAACACCCCTTAGGTAAAACCAGGGAGTAAAGGTTTTTATGTTGGGAGACAAGCACCCAGTTATATGAGAGCTTTTTAAGGAGGTTGATACCCTCTTACTCTTTGCCGTATCAGGATGATCTGTAATAACCAGTTCGTTATGTGAAGTAGCATCTTAGATCTTCTCTTTACTTGTAAGAGTTGTCTGTATCTGCATAGTGTTGCTTCAAGCCGTGCTTTGATTTGAAAATGGTCGAGGGGAATACTGGATTGTTAATGATCTAATAGTGATAGACATGATAAAAATATGATTCGTGGCCAACTGTATTTGTGTTAAGTGTTTTAGGAACAGTGGTTAGTGTAATAAGTTAACAACCACGGTCATGGATCGTAAGCCGCAACATTCGGAGTTTTCAGTAATCGATCTATGTGGTTTTGTAGGTGGTACCTATCAAATTTGAATTTCCTTATGGGACTCAATTTAACAGTCATTGGTTACATGGATCGTTGTCATATCTTTTCATGTGAGCCGTGTATGAGAAGTGTTTTTTAAACATTTGGTTTTCGTCACCTTAGCATTATACCAGTCTCCTTTATTGAGTGATTCATGGTTAATAATAGGATTGTTTATTCCTACATTTCATTTTACAAAAGCGTTTCAACTTCAGTGTTTATGTTATGTGTCACGTAGTCACAAGACCATTGTTCCAGGTCACGCGAAGCCCAAGAGTTTCATTATGTAGCGTTGTGGAGTGATGGAAAAGCAAGTTATCTTATAATATATGATGACTCCCTGGTCAGATTGCTTGGGGTTTGGAACCGCTAGAAATTTTCTAGGAATAATGCTGAACTTATTTTTGGTAAAATTCATAACTTCTACACAAGCTGTATGACGAAAAGCTGATACGTGTATTGGTTGGCCTTTTTTACTCATTATTAATGTGCATTATTTTCCGACCTCATCAAATTCTCATGTTTTGTTATATTTTACATAGTGACATTTGGCTTTTCTCTCATAGTGTACCATATTTTTTCCTACATAGTTATGTAGATAAATCTGTAAATCACTGTGTAAAGAGGCAGTGGTCAGTTTTACTTGATCTTGTGGAGTTGAAACTAAACTGAAGCCATTATAAGGGGTTGTAACACTACTCACAATGAAAGATTATGCTTGTCGTACCAGTGTTCGTTTTTGATGTGTCCTTTTTGCCAATTTCGTGTATTGTATTTTAGTTAGATACTGCTTCTGTTTATGATAATGTCAGTATAATGCTTTTGCTTAAAGAAAGAAACGAAACTGTTAGAGAAGACATCTCATCTCTCAAACAGTTCATCAAATTTGTCTGAGTCAAGTAAATGTGATGAACGACCACGTCGAACCATAGTATACAAAAGAGAAGCAGAAATAAAAATATCTAGTATGCCTAACTCAAAAGAGATTCTCACGAAAGTTCCCGCCAAATCAGCAGCTCCTGTTGTATATCCATGCCCTCACTGCTCTCGTCAGTTGCGGAATTCAAAACTACTCGACGCTCACATTGTTAATTATCACAAAGGTGTATCTGGTAACACAAAATCCACAACACACACGAAAAAAGAAATTTATCAGAATCGATATTTGCCATGGAAATCTCATATACAGTTATCTTCTCTTGGACCAATCTCAAAGGAAAAACCGAGGTATTTGGTTTTATAATAGTTATCTTATTATTCACTAGCTTTTCTCATTCTTGACTTTTGTTCAAAGATGGTTTTTATCTGATGACTTCTGTGACTTTTTTATAGTTAGTTTTGCCCGAAACATTTTTAAAAATTTGTCTTAGTCAATACTTTTAAATGCATTGTTATAATGTAAATGTTCCGCATAATTAAAAGGGACTAGTTTATTGGGTAATTACCGTTCAGAAGTTATTATTATTATTATTTTAACACATAGATATCGGTACAAGGAGGCACCGAATGCATATGCGCCACACAGATCTCATTGGATATGTGTGAGGGCTGTGATACTGCACGGTTGCCCAAACCGAAGCAGGTGGTTTACTTAGGGGACCACAACAAGAGACTTTGACCTGGATGTCTGATCCACAAGGCAGTGGAGCATCGTAAGGAAATTCAGTCCCATGGTATCCGGTGACCAACGATTGGTTCATACGCCATTTATTCACTCAGGATACTGGAGCCAGCCCATGTGCACCATTGATTTGGGATCCGGTTAAAACGCCGGACATTCGCTTTTCGTCCTCTCATTTCTGTAAACAACACCCGTGGTGCGAGAAGGCAGTGAGTAGGACTTCCCTGGCAGAGACTATATACACGTGGCCATGTGAGAGCATTTCGAGAGGGAGAGAGAACTCTCCCCACTCTCGGCCGTACTAGGGCATTTGGGGGCACCGTTCAGAAGACGTATATAAGTTATCTATTGCTTACTTTCCTCATTAGTTTTAATTCGTAAAACCGTGAAACTTAATGAGAAATAAAGAAAATACAGTTTTAAGTTCTCTATTTGCCAACAGAGTTTAAAGTCGCTGTATATTCTGAATGGTTTTTTGTGTATTAAAAGTACTTAGTTTTATAATCGAGTGCGATTTACAATCATCAATTTGGATCCCTTTCTCATTCTTCATGTTTCTAATACTTGCACCTACATCTTTAGAATTGTTATTTAATGGTGTTGCAGTTCCAAACTGTATGCACTTGTTTCAAAATGAATTTAACTTAACTCAAGCTTGTTTTGTTTTATGTGGATGCAATCCTAGGTTTTTTGTCGTCTTCATATAGATTTATTTTCTTGTTTTTAGTGAACCCTATTCTGATAGATCAAATGCACCTGAGTTCACCAGACTACTTTCTTGTCACTGTTGCAATGCACGACAATATGCTACAGAAAAAGAACTTGGTCTTATTCAATGTTCACATTGTTTATGTTGGTTTCATCGTTTGTGCGGTGGTACATCATTTGACTCGAAACTATTTTCGAATGTAGACTTGTTGAGTAATAACGAACTTTGTTCACTTGTTGTTTGTAATAATTGTCGGATGGTTTTACGTCCAGCTAGGAGATCCCGCAAAAACGAATGGCGGACGGGGTTACTACGATCACATGATCTTAACTCTGAATTTTCAAAACGAGGTCTGTTAATTGATGTGTCGTCTATTTTGAATAAAGTCTGTCAGTTACGTCCATTATTAGCTTCTGGGTGGCAAATATTGAACAGGTCAAATTTGCCTTCTGTGTCTGATCAAGTAAAGCAAGATTCTGGCGTTTTCAAAAATTCCTATCAAGACGTATCCAAACCAAGTGAATTTCCAACATCAAAGTTTGCTGGAAGTATCAAACCTACAGCTCCCATTATACATACCCCTGAAGATCAAGTCAATCGTAAGTTATCTCTTTTAAATAATTTCTACTATTAGTACTTTATCATTGTTAGTAATTTTAGCATATACGTCTGATTTATCACTTAAGTATCGCGATACTATGATTTCGTTTTTAATGCTGTTTTGTAATTCTAGTTAGTTCAGATGTATTACTAAGTACTGGATGTATCTTGGTTGTTGCTATTTCAAGTACAATGATGCTTGATGGTCATTTGGATTTTGATTAGGTAGTCCTGTATTCTCTTATGTTGTACAACGTCGGGTGCATACTATTATACAATGCATTGAGGGCTCGAATAAATAACCCGATGGTATCATTTATTATTTGGATTGGGTACACTATAGGTTAAGTTATAAAGTTTGAAGTCGTTGTTGCTGTTTCAAAAACTTTCACTCTTGATACGTATTCTGTAAATTATATTTTTCTATACTGGTTTATTTGGATAGTGTAGTAAGAAAATAAAAATCATCAGAACTGTGTGATACATATTAGCATAATACACTTAGAACGATCCGATCACAGATATTAAGAACATTTAAATATGAAAAATAAAGGGTCAACTAGATAAATGTAAGGTAAAAGGAAACAGAGATACTAAAGAAAGTGATCTGAAACTCACCATGCTGGATAATAAATCAATATTACCTAAGTCTTTTATGTAACTATTCTCTGAAGGATTCTTTTGAGTGAATGGATTATTTACGTGACATCAATTTCGAGGGAAAGACAATGTATTATTTCAATGTGAATTCCTTGTTCACAAATATGCCGTTACATATATATATATATATATATATATATATATATATATATATATATATATATATATATATATAGGCTTGATTGAGGATCTACTTAATAGGATTGATCGTATTCGTACAGACGGTACGACTGAAGACAAAATGAGGTTACTGAACAAGACACTGATGGAGCATGGTCATCCTATAAAATTCTCAAATCGATTGTAAAGTCACAATATAGTGAGACCTACTACATTTTTGGTACCGAGAAAGCCTGTCTACATCATTCTACCATTTGGAGATGAGTTAAATAGTCCTGTGTTGAAATAAAGGCTCAAATCAGTTCTTAGTAAGACGTGCTATGCAGCGAAAGTCATTATCATTGAAAGAACAAGCTCTATGCTTCCCCATAAATCTAAACAGGATGTAAATGATTGGATCACATCCTACTGTGTTCATTAATTCTAATGTGTGTAGCTACACAAATTAGGGTGTCTAAACACGTACCAAAATGGTTGCAAAAGACAAATAAAGTTAAATGACTCAATAATAGTAGACGATAAACGTCCATCTTCCTATCTATCGCTAAACGCATAGTGGAAACAGTAGTGTTTTTCGTATCTTCTACCTTTCAGAAATAATGATCAGTTAACGTGACATTCAGTATGGTAGTTTACTGAGATATTTTATTCGATGTTCTTTTATAGTTCATCTGTATAATTATAAATGACTTGTGGCTACTCTTTTTTGTATTCTGATATGATTGATGGTTCAAAAAAGGCGTAAATGATATGTCGATTAATACGAATACATATCGAGCGAAGTACCTTAGACCAGGCAGTTCTTCTATGTTCAGCATTTATATCCACAGGTATTGTTCCTATTGTCAATCTAGATTCTGTTTTGGGAAATATAGAACAGACACTATGTAGAACATTGTTGATTTAACCGTGGTGGATTCATACCTTTGAAATAAAGAAAAATAGTCTCACAGTTGTTGTAGACGGTTTTAACTGTTGTTTTTTTTTAAATGTTAAAACTCAACAAGCGACCACATTGTTTCTGCTTACAATCATCTCTTTTACGTCCAGTTTCTTGTTCTGTTTTCTTATATATTTTAGGCAAATACAAACAATAAATGAACGCTCTATATCTGGTTCACTTCTTTCTATCGTAAAGAATCACTTTAATCTTCCAGATTACTTTTAGCTCTAAGTTAATGAACGTATACTATTTGAGTTATATCATTTAAGCACTAGTTAAAATCTATCATTCGAAGATAATCTCAAATAACTTGTAGTATCTGAGATAAACGTTTTTTTTGTATTGAAATTAATCGTATCCGAGTTCATGAACGATGATCATTGTTGTTGATGAAGTTCTCTAAGGCCAAATCACTTAAGCTCTGTGAACGTTGGATTTGTTTTGGCTATTATACTTATATAAAACTTAGTAGCTAGTGTTATTTGTTTTATAAGACTAGACAGGTTTATTCTTTCGCTTCCCTGAGTTTGTATTGAATTAGGATGCCTTATGGCATGGTAGTGATTTTCTTTATATAAAAATTGTTACTTTGCATGTGCTAAAATATATAACCTATTTAAAATTAAAAGTTCCTAGTTTCTTGTCTTGCCCCAAACGCCCTGGTACGGCCGAGAGTGGGGAGAGTCCGCTCTCCCTCCCGAAATGCTATCACATGGCCACGCGTATATAGCCTCTGACAGGGAAGTCGTACTCATTGCCTTCTCGTGGCGGGGGTGTTGTTTACGAAAATGAGAGGACGAAAGGCGAATGTTCGGCGCTTTAACCGGATCCCAAACCAATGGTGCACATGGACTCCAGTATCCTGCCTGAAGGAATAAATGGCGTATGAACCAATGGTTGGTCATCGGCTACCATGGGACTGCATCTCCTCATGATGCTCCACTGGTTTGTGAATCAGACGTTCAGGTCAAAGGCTCAAGGTGTGGCCCTCTAAGAAAACCACCTGGTTCTGTTTGGGCACCCGGGTAGTATCACAGCCCTCATACAAATCAAATGAGATCTGTGTGGCGCATATGTATTCGGTGCCTCCTTGTACCGATATCTATGTGTTAAAATAAAATAAATATATTATTGTTTAGAGATTTCTATTTAAAAATTCCGACTATGTTACTTTTTATCTTTATTTTAGAACAATAATGATGAATAATTGCTTATTTGGTCTTGATAGACAGTTTTTATTTAAAATTTTACTAAATAAAGAATTTCGTTTCTTCATTTTATTTTATAGGTCTTTATATGGAATTAAGAGGTATAGCGTTTGGAAATCTTTCTGAAGCTAATGGTGAAATCACTGCGTCTAAGTGTGATCACTTACAGCTACCAAACGATAATCATACTTTTTGCATTTCCACTCCGGACTCTGAATGTCCTAATACCAACTGGCCATTAGATGAAACAATTAACGGTTCTGCTCAGTCGGAATCTGTTTCATACCAAGTTACTGATCCTACTTATCATATTGCCTCTCAAGATTTGTCAGGATTTCTTCAAGATCTTGGTCCCGATATCATTCCAGAAATTTCAGGTTTTAATGTTGATGGAGTGATAAATGTCAGTAGTGTTACTTCTGATTCCTGCTCTGTAGATGAATTTTTAAAGGTACCCAAATCTTATCCAGAACAGCCACCCGTTTCACAGAATAATGATAAGTTATGTAGAGAGAACACTGCTTGGCAGTTGTTATGTTCTCATCCTAGGACTACTAATACATCTGATAAAGATCTAGGTACTATTCTTGATATTTCTGCTTCGGAAGATTCTACTCTAAGTCCTTTGAAATATTTTTCCAATACTGTATGTAATAATCATTTAGAGTCAGGTCAGCAATTTCCTTCATGTGATTCTAATATCCCTTCAACCTCGTCACCTGACAAGCCCATGATTCAAACATTCGTTGATGTCAAAATCAACAGATCCAATATCGATGGTGGAAGTTCAGTCAAGTAAGTTACTTTATCTTAGTGTGATTTTAATCGAGACATTGGAAAAGATGTGGATGTTTTTTATCGAAAAACATATATGAATTATTCTTAATCGTGGTACAATCGGTCTGTAGCATATGTGAGCTTTTACCGTTTTACTGTGGATCTCCTAAACTTAATTAGGCTTAACCATTAAGTCAGATCGCAGAATTCTATTGACCTCCTAGTTTCTGTCATTTGCATATCCATACTGTGATCATGAATGTAACGTACTTTACATCATGGTTAATGTGTATCATAACTTAGTGTTATTACATTGAATGAGGTCTATATCTATGTGTTGTGGATACATAACCACCACCACCTACCTGGATGTGTGATATTGGTTGACATGAGAGTTGGTTGCCGTAAATGTAAGGATGAACAAATCAAGATTTGGGATCGTTCTGCGATGTCACTCACTTCTGGTTTCAGTAATATCGGTATGTGAACATTCTATGATTAGGACTTATGAAGTACTCGTAGTGAATGATGTGAGATATTGAATGGGATTAGGGTAGAGCAGTTAGGATGATGGAACTGTATTATTTCTCTATCTTGCTATAAATATTGAATTACTTGTGACCCATAACTCTTCATCTATCTCATTCTTGTAAAACTGCATCTTTCTCTTTCGCTTAATTATTAATTAAAGTTAAATACTCTTATTCGCTTCTGATCTTGCTAATCTCATTTTTAGCTATGCTCATTTATACATCTACATGTTCATGCAATATTCTAAATTGATGATAACCGACTAACTATATTGTTTAGTATTTGAATATTGCTTTTTAAAAGACTATAGCAACTCACATTCAATTGAGTTTCCTCTCACCTAATTCGGTTAAGCCCTTTTATTAACTTTATTAAACGGACAAAGTCACCTTCACTATAATAACTTATTGTATCCTTATTACTGTTGCGAATGTATGCACCTTTATTATTGTTATCCTTATATGAATATGTATGCTCGGCAAGCCTTACTGCTTACGCATTTATTCACGCTACTAGCTTTACTATTAACCGCTTAATTGAGTCGATGATTCATTCATTTCACTATGTATATATATGTCCATGTTATTCATATTCATGACTCGATCGATCGCTCGCTTGCCTGTTTGCCTTTCGGCACAACTATTTCATGCTTGCTTAACGAATCTGTAATTTTGGATATCTGTGTGTGGTCCCTTAATAAACGTAATTAACGCTTCGTATTCGCCTTCTGATTAATATACCGTTGGAGCATTATTTGGTGACGGTTACCGAGACGTACTGTATACGGAGTTTAAGGAATATATCGAACACCGACCACCACAAGTCGAGCTTTCAGGTCTATGTATTGTCATCGACAAATACACGTTTCCATCCTGACTTAGAGTTTAATGTAAAGGCTAATTTCTATTTTGAAATATCATTTAACAGTGATTGTTCTCAATAAATAATGAATTATCTAAAGCATAGAATAATTTAATGAAACATTCTTGTAATTATGGAAAAGATTCAATGTTAAACATTTAAGCTGTTTAATAAAAATAACTCATTAATTAATATTTATCTGTTTTTGTATGTTATCAGTGAATCAAGTGACAGAATTTCAACTAATTTGGGAACAGGTGTCGGATCAGATATTATTAATCTGTCTATTCCAAAATGTGCACGTTCAATCATTTCTGATTTATTGAATAGTCCTTTAAATGATGATTTCGTTACACCTTGTGTTAGTCAACAGTCTGATCTAAAAGGATCTAATATTCTGCCTACATCATGTAAGTATACTTTTTATCCTTTTATGCTTACCACTATTGGTCTACAATACCCATTTTGTATATCAATATGTTTTTATTTTTATGTAATTATTTATGGAACAGTTATTCCACTTATGCTGAAATTTTCAGGGTAATTTTGTTATTGTAGACATTCTTTTCAATGGTGATGGTAACGTCTCTGACTATGAAGCTGGGTGACACGGGATCGAATCCGCCAGGGAGTACCAGTTCCCTCAAAGATTACAGGTACACCTTGCTGACGAGTGCCAAGTAGCACGAAACCCGGGTCCAGGGTTTCCTGTTGACTACCTCCAACCATCATCTAATCGTACTAATTTTTAGATTTTTATTTTCTTAAGTAATAAACTATTATTTTTCTCGAATTTCAGGCACATCGAATGAATTTGTACACCTCTCATCAACGTCTGGATTAAATTCTTTGGATATTGACTGGTTAGAGGCAGATAACCATAATCAGTCTATGAATTCTTCTACTAGTCCAGTGTATCAAAATAATGCCAAGATATATGACCATTCTACATTGAATGAATTTTCTGATCTTGCCAACCATGTAACAAATTTAAGCAACATGACCTTTCATTTTTCCGTTGAACAACTTAGAAAGTTAGCGCAAACTCAAGATAACTTGTTGAACGTAGATGAATGTATCCTAACACCATTTGAAAATGCTCTAAGTGTTATGGAAGCTCAGTTGGATGTAATCACAACTCATGTTACCAACTTTGAACGACTGCATAAATATAATCATAATAATATAAATACAGAATGCGATTATTTGGAAGACGAGAAAGTTCCTTCATACACAAAACATCAAGAAACAAACCAAGTTTTTACTCCCAGAGGTCCTTTAAATTCATCTCAGTCATCTAATGAAGTACATGCGACATTTTCTTGGGAGAAAATGAATGACAAAACTTCATTCCCCTTTGTTCTAGACGGCGCAAAACATAAAGAATATAAGATAGATTTAGAAACTTATTTAGAGAGTGCCAAAACTGCGGCTCAATATCTTTACCGTCTACAAAAAGTATCATTACAAGAGTCAAACCTTCATACTGACGTTCCAAATGTGTTGAATGATTAATTTCACAATCTCATCAATGGGATTTCAAATAGAGTAACTACTTATGCAAGCGACGATAGCAACAATGGTCATTATGTCCTCAAGTTGACCTATTTTAAAGTGACTGAAATAATTTTTTTATTGATTAACCTCGTACAGTTTGTATATATATATATATATATATGATATAAACCTTGTACATCAATCCATTCCAGTTTATACTAGCGTCCTGCATGTATATTTTATTGGTATTAATTCATTTACATTACTGGCGTTTTGATCTTTATTTCCCTTCAGAGCTATTGCAATATGTAATACTGTCATTTTTTTTTTTTTTTTTAAATCTAAATATTTTGCATGTACACATCCAGTTTATATAACTATTTGATTACTTCTATTCTGTTATTTTATACTTAGTATTCATCCATTTTATGTAATTTTCAGAAGTGTACATCATGAAGTATTCATTTATTTACAGATTTGTTTTCTTATCAGAATGCGTGCGTTTCCTCTCTACAATACTGAAATACGTACCAAGAGTATCACTTCATCTTTTATTTCGTTTAATGTCATGTCAAAAATTAGCCGAACAATTAATATATCTGCAGTGTAAATAAAATACGACTTAACAAATAGAGATATTGATTTCAAGTCACTTTTTCAGGGTGCTTGATATATATGCTTGTAAAGTCATTATGAAATGACCTAATGTTTTTATGTAAATATGTTTTATAGTAAGTACAATTAATCTGAGAAATACGGAAACTTGATTCCGTAGTTCTCTACATTTCGAAACAGCGAAAAATAAGAGGAATATAATATAAAAATAAACCATAAGCAAATGGTCATATTGAGAATATGATTTATTATTTTCTGATGTAGGAATAGGTTGGAAGAAAGCTAGGAGCGGCCAGATCAAAACATGGCAGAAATCCATCAAGTCACTGACAAGTGGACTGAGCCATATTGGTAGGTGTAGACTACCTGGTTGGGGACCGCGAGATGATAGCAACCGATGGTTAGAGACCTTGAATGACATGGCTCAAAATCGTTTGCAATGGCGCAGGTGCATCCACTCTTTGTGTTCTCTCAAATTCTAATCTTCTGAATTCTTCGTATCCCTTTATTTTCTTTCCAAATGTATTCCACTGGATTATACTCCTTGAAAAACATCATGATACCCTAGTGTTTCTTATCACTACCTCTACCACTACGGGATTTGAATCGATATCTGAATCTCTGTGCTAATGTGGTATGGCAACTGGAACTGATGTACGTACGTACGAAGTTCCACGTTGTTACTGACTGACTGACTGATTATTATTTTCAGGGTTCAGGGCAAATAAATAGTTAAGGTGTTTGCACTATTAGGGTAGATTTTAAGTCATGCTCACAGCTACTGCATTTCAAACGCTAATAGGATTAGTTCCAACTATTCATACACAACTCAGGTTGTCTTTTGGTCGTATATAGTGTTTCAACCATAGTCGTCACTCTTCACTGTCGGCATCAATGAACTTTGTTGTAGAGAGATTATATATACAATACAGTCAACATCTTACAGTAATTCAGGTGTAACTGATGTGACTTAATAGTCAGAAACTGACAATTAGCTTATATTACTTTAAATGAATAGAATTTTTATGATTAAGGGATCTTGGTTTTCATTCTCATATAGCTTAAATTCAGTGTTCTTGTCACAATACGTCACTTGTGGTGTAGGCTAGATATCAGTCTTCCAACCAAAGGGCGAGTTCACCGCGCAGCAGATTTCTCCATCCTAATTTATGGATGTGAAACATGGCCTTTAAGAATATGGGATGTTCGTAGGTTACTAGTATTCGGTCATAGGTTTCTTTGAAGCGTTGCTCGTGTATTTGGGACCTTGGAGTAAGCAGTGTCTGGGTTGGGAATTAAACGCTAGGTAAAAATGGGTCCAGGAGCAGACTGGAAGAAAGCTAGAGACAGCCAGACGGAAACATGGCATCAGTCTATGCAGTCGCTGACAATTCAGCTTAGCTATATTAATAGGTGTAGACTGCCTGGATGGGGTTCGCGTGATTATCGTAACCAATGATTAGAGATTTTGTTTGAAATGGCACACGTTCATTCATTCTTTGTCGTTCTCAAAATCCTGTGATTCTAAATCCCTCATGACTTTTTTTATTCTTATTCCACTAATTTATATTTTTACGAGTTGTATCTTCGATGTTTAATCTCTCCTATTACGACTGATAGTGTGCTACTTGTACTACTTTGGGATTTGGCCTGACGACTTCATCTCGCTGTGCTAATGGGGTACGTTAACTTGAACCGATGTACATACGTTTATGTTCTACATTGTGACTGACTGACAGTAGGGATTTTAGGTGTTGATTATTTCTATTCTGTATCGCTTTGTATATCTGTTCCAGAGTTAACAGAATTCTCTAAAAAAAAAATTGAATATTACCAAAATCTTGCTTCCAATACTTTAGTTTAAGAACATGTTATCCCTGAACGTGTTGTCATCTTATTTATTTATTTTAACACATATCGGTACAAGGAGGCACCGAATACATATGCGTCACACAGATCTCATTGGATATGTGTGTGGGCTTTGATACTGCCAGGGTGCCCAAACCGAAGCAGGTGGATTACTTAGGAGGCCAAACCTTGGGCCTACGACCTAAAGGTCTGATCCACAAGGCAGTGGAGCATCGTAAGGAAATTCAGTCCCATGGTATCCGGTGACCAACGATTGGTTCATACGCCATTTGTTCCTTCAGGATACTGGAGTCCATGTGCACCATTGGTTTGAGATCCGGTTAAAGCGCCGGACATTCGCTTTTCGTCCTCTCATTTTCGTAAACAACAGTAATGCCACGAGAAGGCAGTGAGTAGGACTTCCCTGGCAGAGACTATATACACGTGGCCATGTGAGAGCATTTGGAGAGGGAAAGCGGACTCTCCCCACTCTCGGCCGTACCGGGGCAATTGGGGGCACTGATCACAGGATATCATCTTATTCAAAAAAATTTTGTTTCCTCATTTTTCGATAGAATTTATAATTTTTTTTATCGGACATAAGAACGTCAACTGTTGCCTCATTTCGCCCAATTCAAACTGAATGATTAAATCTCGTCAATTTATAATTATACATTAGAGGCGAATAATCATAATTTATTATTTGTCCTATGTTAAATTAAGAAACTTGACGATGACCAGTGATTCGTTTCCATACCAACTTTTTACCATAAAAGCCTCTAGGTCTGCTTAAAATGAAGTTGACATAATTGCTAATATAAATTTTGATGTTTTTCTGTAGTGACTTATTTCTGTTTTAGTAACCATAGTAATTCTATAACAAGAAATCTGCAAAATTACTGCTAATGTTATTTCTACCCAATGTAATAAATTTACTGATCTAAATATCAACTCATAAATAAAGTGACATAATTTATCCTCTAAATTTTATGTATATATATATACCTCCGAGAAAGGTCTACAAAAAAAGAAGACCCTTCATTGGAGCTGACTACAAACAGGAAACTCTGTGAATGTATTGAAATGTCACCGGTTTCATCATTTTCCAACTTTCTTCTTGCTTTATTAGTTACTGTCTGTTCTGAAAACGAATGGCATATTGGTAAGTTATTAAACTACCAGCTATCAGCTAGCACCTCCAAGACTTATTAGTGTGTATAATTTCACTAGATTTATTATTTGTTACATTTCATCTATAAAATAATATTATTTTAATTATAATTCCTCGTTACCTGTTTCGGTCTGGGCACCGGGGCAGTATCACAATCCACACACAAATATAATGACCTTATTCCGCCTTCTTAAATTCTCATTGTTTTGTGTGGCGAATATATATTTGGTGCCCCCCCCCGTACCAATATTTATGTGTTCAAATAAATAAATAAATAATTCCTCGTTATCTTTATGCTTCACTTTATCAACTATATACTGAGTCGTAGGTGGTAGAAACTAACTACCTGTAATTTCGGTCATTTAATAAAATTTAACCTTTCATTGTTGACCGCCTACTTATTCAAAACAATACATGGATTAGATGACTATGTACAACTTATTTTAATTATCCATATTTGTTGCGTGCATAATAAGCTAATAAAAGTCTAAGTAATCATTGTAGTACAGACAATATATTCTGATATTCCATTCTATCTGTATAATGATTGTTCACCTTTGTGTTTGTACAATTAAACTGAACAGTTTTTTGAAGGATCATTATCAAAAAAAAAACTATATGATGAGATATACTATGAAGAAAACATTCATTCATCTTCTAACACCGGATACATAGTTGATATATATAATAAAACTTGATATGTTATACGGTGAATTTGTGTTGGATCAATAATTAATTATTTAACTTTCAGCTAATCTACCTCAGTACAATGGAAGATGGTCGCGCAATTTCGTGGATTGGTTGATGTTAGACACTAACATCATTATATGCCGGTTCATTGGTCCAGTCGGTTAAGCGTTTGCGCGCGTGGCTGAAGGCCTTCAGTTCGAATCCTGCGGGGAGCGGGATCGTGGATTCGCACTGCTAAAGAGGAGTCCTATACTAGGACGAAACGGCCATCCAGTGCTTCCAAGTTTCCAACGGTGGTCTAACATCAGTCTATTCATGATCTCAATCGAAAATTTTATACTTTACTTATGACCACCATTTAATGATCCAGTGTTGATTTTTACGCTTCTACGTCGATATTTGGTAATGTGTCTACACTAAACACATTTCCATCACAGTGTTACAGTTACTATACTACTTGAATATAAACGTGTTAATAAATTTTATGCTCATAAGAATAGTAAAGATGAAATACTTAGTTAAAAATTACTCCATTCATAGTCTTTATAATGTGACAATTTATGGCAAAATTGAACACAATATACATCTATCATCTTGTTTAGAAAGATATTTCATAGTAACAGGCTTTTGGTGAACATTTTTGTCCCGGAAATATTTTTTGTCATTATTGGGGTTGTGGAGATTATTAAGTTTTTGATCGAGATCATGAATCGACTGATGTTAGACCACCGTTGGAAACTTGGAAGCACTGGACGGCCGTTTCGTCCTAGTATAGGACTCCTCTTTAGCAGTGCGCATCCACGATCCCGCTCCCCGTGAGATTCGAACCCAGGGCCTTCAGTCTCGCGCGCGAACGCTTAACGTACTCGACCACTGAGGCGGCATCCAATGATGTTATTGTCTAACACCAACCAATCCACGAAATTGCGCGACCATCTTCTATTGTACTGAGATAGATACCTGTCTCTACCCAACACAGATTAGCACCACTGGTAACGGCTTCTCACTAGAACTCCGAGAATTCCCTCACGAAGCTAGTCACTAGTGAGCACATGTTAATTATCATTATTGGGGTTGTGGAGATTTTTTATGCTTCTCAAAATAATCAATTCAGTTCCATTTATTCAGGTATGTTTTAAACTGACAAATAACAACTTCTCAATGAGAAATCATAATTACATTAATAATTTGAATATAAAAGTCAATCTATACTTTGGAGACCATGGGAAAGTTTCAAGTGTAAGTTATTTCAGTCACTAGAATCCTGATTAACTGGTACTGTCTATAAAACTTAAGATTTCCTTCTTTTTGGCAATCTCTACTCATGAATTAATATTTCTAGTACAACTGTATGTCAATCAATAAATAACACCGAAAATAAAACTAATAAATTAAATAGTTTATTCAAATCAATTCAATATAGTAATAGTTTTTTTAGAACACCATATATATGCGAACAATATTACTTTCGATTAGGTCCTTATCACGTGTACTCTAATATATCGTGATTCCTCAACTGAAGGATAGTTCATCTGGTTCTATCACATCTATGTGTATCTACGAATTCAGATGGTATTGTCGTAAAAGCTATGTTGGGCGCACCACCAGACAACTGGGCTAACGAATGAGTGAACAACCACCTTAGTTATTAGAATAGGGTATTATCAAAACAATACGTGAATCAGTTCTATCACAATCGATCGATAACAGTTATGTAGTAGATGGAAATAGGTCATTTCAAGTGATTTATCATATTCCTACTAGATTTCCTTATGATGTTCAATTTCGTATGTTACACATAGCAGAAGCCATAGGAATTCTAGTCAACAAATCAAGTCTTTTTATTCATAAGAAATTTGTAACACCTTTATCTCTCCCCCCTGGTCCTAATAGGTGATTTTGCCCTCCCATTTATTTTCTTCAAAATATACGCTTTACTGTCCAATTATCTGAACACTTCTTATTACATAATCTTATAGTTATCTCAGCATCTATATTTTTTAAATCATTGTCCTAATTCCCATTATTAAACATGGATACAAGCCATTATTATTCTTATCACAACTAGTACAACTGTTATCACTATCAATTTGAACCTCTTCTTACTTATTATGTAATCTATTACACTGTTATCCTTCACTCATAAACTACCTTGATTGGTTTAATTCATTTTGTATATACATATAAATACATTACTGTATATTAGAGTAAAGCCTGATGAGGATCTAGTCGAAAACAATATTGTTCGCTTATATATCTATGTTGTTCTAATTCATAATGGTGTTTCACTTGACTAAGTGAATGATATTTAATAACAATTTAGTATGCATAAAATACTTTAGTGAAGTATTTTCTCACAATTTTGCTTCACTCACCAAGCTGATCACTTGAAAGCTTCTTATTTAGATTCTAACAAATCAGTACATCTTTTAGGTGCAGTCATTTTTATCTTTCACTGGTTGAAATTATGAATCAATTGAAGCTAGACCACCATGTAAAACTTGGAAGCACTGGACGGCCGTTTCTTCCTAATATGGGATTCCTCCTCAACAGTGCGCATCCACGATCCCACTCGTTCCGCGAGATTCGAACCCAGGACCTATCAGTCTTGCGCCAGGCGCTTAACCAACTAGACCATTGAGCTGGCCGGCATCCAACGGTGTTAATATCTAACTTCATCCAATCCACGAAGTTGCGCAAGGAGAGGGATCGTGAATGCGCACTGTTGTGGAGTCCCATACTAGAACGAAACGGCCGTCCAGTGCTTCCAGGTTTTCCATAGTGGTGTCTAGTTTCAATGGATTCATGATTTCAACCAGTGAAATATCATTTTAGTTAGCTTGATTTCTGTCGTTCAACCGGTAAATGCCTAGTAGACTCTATTTTGGATGGATTAATTTGACATGTTCATTTATGTTTAAACAATTTAGAATCTTAATCAATATAACCTAACTTTCTTTTTTTTTTTTAATTTCTAAAGGTGTGATATATGATGATGTATTCGATCAAGTAAATTATAATCTAACTGATTTGTTCCTGGCACTGAAACCAACACTTGAACACTATGCTGATATTTCTACAAGAAATTCTACTTTACCTAGATCTCAAAAATTCAAATTTACTATTGAGAAGTTCTTTATTAACCAATGTAAGTAGATTTGTTTCATACTGATTAATGTGTAAATGGAAATTATGTTCAAAAACAAAACAAAAAAGGTGACTAGAAATACCATTATGTAGTTGAAATATTCTCCCCAAGTTAGTTCTTGATCTTCTATTCAATTTTTTTTGTTTGTTTGATATCATACACTTTTTTTCCTGTGAAGAAGATAAGCCCGATCCAACACTTTGTTAATAATTAATTGAAAGAACAAGATTCTACAATCTAGGTAACGGTTTAGTTTTAGTGAAATGCTATGATACGGCCGAGAGTAGGGAGAGTCCGCTCTCCCTCTCCAAATGCTCTCACATGGTCACGCGTATATAGCCTCTGCCACAGAAGTCCTACTCAATGCCTTCTCGTGGCGGGGGTGTTGTTTACGAAAATGAGAGGACGAAAAGCGAATGTCCGACGCTTTAACTGAATCCCAAACCAATGGTGCACAGGGGCTCCAGTATCGTCAAAGAACAAATGGCGTATGAACTTGTTGTTGTACTGCATCTTCTCACGATACTCCACTGTCTTGTGGGTCAGACGTTTAGGCCAAAGGCTAGGGGTGTGGCCCTCTAAGAAAACCACCTGCTTCGATTTGGACACCCGTACAGTATCACAGCCCTCGCACAAATCAAATGAGATTTGTGTGGCGCATATGTATTTGGTGCCTCCTTGTACCAATATCTATATGTTTAAATAAAACAAACATAGTAATATGTTGTTGAAAACAACCATGAATGATTTTCTAGAGAAATAGGTTTACTCAATAATCTGGCGGGAATGATACTTTAATAATAGAAAAGAATAGTTAATTAAAAGATATGATCCTGTTCATAAAATCACAAAGGATTAGGAGCGTTCGAAAATTCGCTTAAGTATTATCACAGTCTGAATCCATTATAATACCATCATTCATGATTGACGTTGTAGTGAACACAACACGAGTGGGAACAATCGAATGTACTTGACAACAAATTACAGCACTTGTTAATAAAATCTAACAACCATACAGTAAATCGTTAATTTGTAAAATATTAATCCATCGTCACAAACTGTACTGTTCCTGTTGCAAACATCAATCGATTGTCTCAGATTTCATTGTTCATGAGTTTCCATACAAATTTCATTGTGTTCCCGCTCTTCCCCCATCTTCTGCTTCCAGACATTACGTTTAAAACACGCGTCATATACTACTTATTATATCAGTATAAGTAGCGCTCACCACAGTACTATTGTTTAACTTTTCGTTATGTGTGAACTGAATATAAAATCAGTGACTTACCATCTTGTTAAATCTTATTACTTTGTCAGTTATATTAATCTGCATGACATCAGCTAGTTAGACATCATCTGAACAAGACTACTACTTTACTAAAATTTGAATTCTAACTTTCTTCCATGAAAATTATTTATTTTGTCGATTAACTTCGTACAGAGACAATTTAATTTCTCATAATGAAAATCGAAGGTTTCTAAACATAGGAACAGATATGTAACACTTGTGAAAAGTTTACAATATAGTTCTATTGTGTAAATATGTATTAAATATACCTTACGTATCATCACTTTTGTTTATTTGCAAAGAACACAGTAATAAGTGGTATTCAATCCTGTACACACTTTGTGAAAATTGACTGTTAGTCATCCAATGATGCTTCAACAGCATTATTTTAATCGTTAGTGTTACTGATTAACAACGGTCATTTCTTATCCGACTAGTTTATTGCAGTATTATGGTGATATATTCTCCAAATTAGGATGTATGTACTTAAATGTTTTCTTACTTACTTACTTTCGTCTGTTACTCCTCGTGAAGGAGCATAGGCCGCTCACCAGCATTCTCCATCCAACCCTGTCCTAGACAATCCTTTGAAGCTCTTTCCAGTTCTTATTCATCCTTTTCATATCTGCTGCTGTTTCCCGACGTAATGTGTTCTTTGGCCTTCGTCTTTTCCTCTTTCCTTCATTTAAATGTCTTCTAGCTGTGTGTATATCAAACAGTAAATAGTATGACTTCAGTTACTATTAACTCAGTGCTCTTTTATCGGTTAACTTGAATTAACATGTAAAAGTGATGATCAGAGTTGGTTATTATTAGATAATAGACTCATATTCACAAATCAATGTAGAATAGGTTTAGTTATTGATAAAATGACTGAAAATACTTGTCGATTTGATGCTTTCATTATTTATTTTTAGCCTTACAAGGGGTAACTGAATTCACTGTTAACAAAATGTACGACATTGTTCCTGTATATTTGTTTATTCTAAATAAGAAAAGATCATTTCACCTTTATTTATATATAAAATGAGTGTATAGAATACAAAAGTAAATCTATCTCTCTAACAATATAGGTTTAACAAATTGTTTTATGCATTGAAAACTTGATTTGAAATCAACTGATCTATATTATTATTATTATTATTATTATTATTATTATTATTACTATTATTATTAGTATTAGTATTATTATTCCCTACCGTTGTTGCTACCTTGACGTGGTGGTCGGGCTTGCCTATCGTGATGAAGCAATTGAGCTCTACTGGCTGGAACAACCGTTCCTCAAGGGCCTACCATGCCAGACAGGTCGGTTGAAGAGCGGTAAGACTAAAAGCAACAAAACCAAGTTCCGAAGGCGAAGTTGTACTGTTGATTGTACAGAAGTGTGACAGCAGTAAGGTGTTTCCTTCACACAACCAGCATAACAGCGATGCTGCCTTCCCAAATGGAGTGTTGCAGTGGGGTTAGAAAAGGTCGACCCTAAAAATGCACACCTCGCCTTATCCCACGGATATCCGTATCCGGTGGTAAGGTCTCAACAAGTACGGAGCTAACACAAAAATTACTCATAAAAAGGTCGTGTGTGACCGACCTCAAGCAGTTGTCCCTTGGTCACTGCGGTCACACTCTCAGGTCAGTAAGATCACCTCTAACCTAATTTCCTTTTCAGGCACCTCAAGCCGAACCCTTCCACGGTGTGGGCAACCGGGAAGTGTTAAACGCCCTCATACCTCTAGCAGCACTCAAGACCACTGTATTCATAATCAACCTCCCTACGTTGCAGCTGACCATTATTATTAATTATTTATTATCATTATTATTAGGGCATCCATAAAATAGGCCAGCAAAACGAGGTATGAATTTTGTAAAAAGCGATACTAAATGAACTGAAAGTTTAGTGAAAAAAGGTTTCACCATATCAACTGTTTATACTTTCATTCCAATGCTGACTTTTCTCGTTCTAAATTATTACAACAATAAATGATTAGAATCTATAAAAGTAAACGTTTATATTATGTGATTACCTGGTTCGGTTTGGGCACCCGTGCAGTATCACAGCCCTCACACATATGGAATGAGATTCGTGTGGCGCATATGTATTTGGTGCCTTCTTGTACTAATATCTATGTGTTAAAATAAATTATGTTATATGATGTGATTACCATTGTTATATTTAAATATTTAACTTTAGTAGTTATGGAAAAACGAATTTAAATGATTCCGAAACTTAATCTCTAAGGAATTGAATAGACCAAAATACAGAAATAAAACTGTTACACATAATTGATTAAAATAGTCCTGCATATTATCGTTCAATGTCTCTTCTAAATACTATTTACAATTGTCATATATGAACTATCTCCTTATATGCAATCTTTCTCCTAGGTATTACCACCACTGAATTAACTACTTCTATGAATCCGGTGTTTATCTTGTTGTGCTAATGCGGTATGGCAACATGGATCGATGTATATATATGCCTGGTCCTAAGTTGTGGGTGACTGACTAACTGACTAAACATCAAGAAATTGTAATAAAACTTTGATATTTTCCAATGTTGAATTACTTAACACCTCTATAACATAAGACCCTTTCGATGCTCTAATGTTACTTGTTTCTGAACTCATTTGATTTCACTGTTTCAATCTCTCTTATATGATTTACTTCACTCAGTGAGATTATTCTTTCAATTTATTGGGTAGTTGAACAACAAATGAAGACAAAACCGATACAGTATGGTTGAAATCATATTACTGATTACGAACGCTTATGTTTAATAGATTCATGGTGTTATGTTAATATGTTAAAACACTCATACAGTCTATTTCCGATTACAGACAAATTATTATTATTTTCAGAAGGGTTTTTATGGATATTATAGTAATTTTAATAGTTGAGATTATGAGTCAATTGAAGCTAGATCATTATGGAAATCGTGGAAAGACTGAACGACCGTTTTGTTCGATTGTTGAACTCTTCAGCAGTGCACATCTACAATATCGCTTCATAAGACTGGAACCCATATTATTATTATTTCTTGGAAGTTTTATTGGCTCATATTCTGATTTAGAAATTAAACTTAGAATCACCATATGATATTTTAGAGCCAGTGAATTGTACATAAAGTAGATTTTTTTTTTTTTTCAGTGAATACATTTCTATGAATTACCGGGTACATTTATAACGTATTCCTTCAAAACGAGAAATATTTCAATCGCTGAGATTATTTCAAATATAATTTATAATGACTTCTTTATACTCGGCGCCCAATATCTGTTAAACTATTCGTTCTAATCTTGACGAATATTCGTATAAATTTCTTAAAATAATTAAAGATTAAATCAGATTTGTTTACTCTTTGACAAGTATTTTATTATGTCTTTCAACAATACTACAAATTGTAACTTGTGAGAAGCTCCTCAACAAAATATTGGCGGGAGAAAGAGAAAGTCTTTGTTTTACCCCAATACTAGTTTGTTTGAACCAGCAATTTTATTAAAAAATATAAAATATGTGTTAAAAAGTTTTGTAAACACATATTGTTCTTTTCTTTGCAATAATAAGTTATTAGTTAAATCATTCAGTTCAATTACATACATGTAGAAGTGAATAAAAAACGGTTCATTCATTTTTTTTTTTTTTTATCTTCTAGTGTGCAACTTCATAAACCATGGTGTACATTTAGTTCTGAGTTTGACAGCATGTTCAATAGCTGAATATTTAGAAAGTGAGGCATATCGTTATCATCTACCTCATGTTGCTATACCAAGACCTGCATGCGAAGAGAAACAGACAACAAAAGTTACAGAAACAACAACTATATGGATTCAAACAGATCCTTTTCGAATGGCCAAAGCTTTTTTGGAAATCAGTGAAATGGAACGAGCTTCACATGCTCTTATCTTAGCCGATGGACTTACTGGTATATTAATTTTTACTCACAAGTCATATAACGTTACTTTATTACTCTCTCTCTCTCTCTCTCTCTCTATATATATATATATATATATATATATATATATATATATATATATATATATATATACATTACAATGATTAAGATCATGAGTCAGTTGAAGCTAGACCAGCATGGAAAACCTGGAAGCACTGGACGGCCGTTTCGTCCAGTGCTTCCAGGTTTTCCATGCTGGTCTAGCTTCAACTGACTCATGATCTTAATCATTGAAATTACTACAATCTCCACAAAACCCCTTCTGATATATATATTACTTAAACCATTTTGGAAGTACCATTAATGATACCTTAACCTCGTTCCTATTTGAATTGTATCAGGTAACGTGGTTTCTAAATTTATTCTCATGTTTTCAATTTATCTAATTCAGAGAGGAAAAGCCATGAATACATTGCATGCAAATGTAGACACAATTTATTCATCGTTTTCCAATAAAATTAATAAACTAGGTTGGTCATTATTAAACGAAGGTTCTAAAGTCGTCGATGTGTCAGTGGATTTACTAACAAGCCAATTGAAAATAGCAACTTTTACAATATATTTATCAAAATGAATACTGACGAAATGTACAAAATACTACTGTGGTGCGCGCTACTTATATTGATATAATAAGTAGTATATGACGCAAGTTTTAAACGTAATGTCTGGCACCAGAAGATGTGGGAAGATCAAGAAAGAAATAGCGAGAACACAATGGAATTTGTATGGAAACACATGAACAATGAAATGTCAGACAATCGATTGATGTTTGCAATAGGAACAGTACAGTTTGTGACGATGGATTAATATTTTGCAAATTAACAATTCACTATATAGTTGTTAGATTTTATTAACTATTGCTGTAAATTGTTGTCAAGTATAATTGATTGTTCTCACTCGTGTTCTGTTCACTACACTACAACTGACCGTTCATTATATGGAAAATAAACTTGATATGTCATGTTGCCGATGTGTTCTAACAACATCTATGATTACTGAGTTTAGGTAATTTAATGGTATTAAAAATAATTCCGTAATTGAAACGTATTATTCGTTAATAAACGTCTCATTCTTTATGTTTTACAATCTAGTAGTGAATTATTTGATGTCAACACTATACATGTACTGCTATAAGTCATCTGTTCATAATGAAAATAAGTGTCGATGAGGAATTATTTCTTTGAATTTCGACCTTGATGGTCTTTTCTTATCTCGTTGATAAAATGATCAATTGGTTAATAATCATATAATGATACCATTTATTACGAGTAATTACTTATTGTTATTAGAAATTATAGACATTTATCTAAGATAATTGGATACAAAATCGAACGATATATTAATGATGGATAACACATGTTTTCTTCATATTAATAGCATTTCTTGTTTACAATTAAATCTTTGTCAGTTACTCAGTTAGGTACACTGACATTTAGTTTAAAATTTAATTAGTATGCTGAAAAAAGTGTTAAAACGGTGAAAATTCATGCAAATATGATATCAGATTCTCAAGACTAATCTTTTTAATTAAGATCATGAACCGGTTGATGTTAGACCACCATTGGAAACCTGGAAGCATTGGACGGTCGTTTCGTTCTATTGTGGAACTCCTCAGCAGTGCGCATCCACGATCCCGCTGCCGGCAAGATTCGAACCCAGGACCTTCAGTCTCGCGCGCGAACGATTGACGTACTGGACCACTGACCCAGCCGGAATCCAACGGTGTTAATGTCTAACCTCAACCAAGCCACGAAATTGAGCGACCATCTTCCATTGTACTGAGGTAGACACCTGTTTCTACCCTGGGTTCGAATCCCGCGGGGAGCGGGGTGTCATTTTAAAATCTGTTTGGATAAATTTAACATTAAAAATGTCAAAGTAATCGGTGTTTCATGTCATATATATGTTTATATGTTAATATATCATGACTTAATATACCAGTAGTCATGGCTTAGATTTTTTTCTGATTGTATCATCAATTTAAAGAGTTTTACTTGTCGTAACAAGTAGAACTGTATTCATCAAGTGCCTAACAAAAGAAAGCTAATATATTTGTATTATTACTAGAGTATACAAATTGTTGTTGCTCTGTATATTGATTTTTTGATTATTCCAAAAGTGGTTAGTTACATTTCAATTATATAAACTTTTAGTATTTTATCGTCATAAACTGTTTTATATTCTTATTTGCTTATGCTCTAGTTCACTCGGTGTATGATTTGCAAATGATTACATTTTTTATAATTGTATTTGAGAAGTAAGAAATTTCTATATCAGTCAGTCAGCTACAACGTAGGACCAGGCACGTATATGCATCGGTCCAAGTTGCCATACCGCATTAGCACAACAATTTGAACACCGGATTCATAGAAGTAGTTAATTCAGTGGTGGTAATATATAGAAGAAAGATTGCATATAAGGAGATAGTACAGGAAGATAAAATTGGTTCCTAGAAAGAAAGTTATGAAGTGATTTTGATCTCATAGTTTAAGGGAAGACAGAGAGTGTATACACCGACGCCATTGTGATCGATTCTGAGCCATGTCACCACGACTCTCCAACCATTGGTTACGACAGTCACGCGGACCACAACCAAGTAGTCTGCACCTACCAACATGGCTAAGACTAGAAGTTAGTGATACCACGTTTTTGTTTGACCGTCTCTAACTTTCTTCGAATTCTTCCAATTATCTCTATATGCATATTATTAACACAACTAATCGAAAAAAATTTTTTGAAGTAATAAACTTTCTGTGCATAAATTTTATTCTTCAGCTATTATCCCAATCATATATGACATTACATTGAGAAGGAAAATTGATAATAAAAGATTTTACACAGATTTCTCAACTCAATTATTTACATTAAACAAATGTATAAATTCATATAACTCATTTAATAAAATCACATTAGATCAATTTATTGAAAGTTTGGCGGTAATTCAATCAAATATTACCATAACAAAATCTTATTTAACGCATATATTTCTAATTCATACAAAACCTTATCATCATTTAGATTACTTTAGAAAAGTAAGTAAATACAGATTATAAAGTTGTATTCTCATAGCTAAACTATAAAGCAAAGAAACTAGAAGCTAATTTTAACAATAAATATAGTCATATTTTGATCCTCTGTCCCTTTGCCTTATGACCAATCAAAAACGTATTTTCTTTAAGCTTATGATAAAGTGTCCCGACAAGAATAATGAATGGTAACTGTTGGAATCCATTTGTGGACCAGTACTAAACGTATATTTTTTGTCGTATAATTGTTACATAACTGAACTATTCATATACATGCCCCCAAATGCCCTGGTACGGCGGAGAGTGGGGAGAGTCCACTCTCCTTCTCGAAATGCTCTCACATGGTCACGCATATATAGCCTCTGTCAGGGAAGTCCTACTCATTACCTTCTCGTGGCATTACTGTTGTTTACAAAAATGAGAGGACGAAAAGCGAATGTCTGGCGCTTTAACCGGATCTCAAACCAATGGTGCACATGAGCTCCAGTATCCTGAAAGAATAAATGGCGTATGAGCCAACCGTTGGTCACCGACTACCATGTGACTGCATCTCCTTACGATGCTCCACTGCCTTGTGGATCAAATCTTCAGGTCGAAGGCTCGGGATGTGGACTTCTAAGAAAACCACCTTGTTCGGTTTGGGCGCCCGTGCATTATCACAGCCCTCACACATATCAATTGGGGTTTGTGTGGCGCATATGTATTTGGTGCCCCCTTGTATCAATATCTATGTGTTAAAATAAAAATAATAACTGTTAATTCTCGACGACATTCATTTTATAATAATAATGCTTGTAATATTGTTCTTGGAAATCTTTGATGTCTGAAGTTATATTCCAGGTTACTAGGTGATGATTTATTGTATTCGGCTGTTGGCAGGAATAAAAACATGATAATAACATGAATATAAGAAACGATTTTGTATAGTTTGACATAAAGTCATCTACTTTATAAATTACTCTTGCAAAATAACTAGTTAGTCATAACTAAATTTCGTCTGTCATTTTTAGAGTAGCTTCTGAATGAAAGAAATTTTTGTCTCTTAACGGATAGATTTTTCATGAGTGACTAAAATGCCATGTGACCGAAGAGCAGCAATCTCTTTTGATTGGTTTTAACTTTAAAATACAAAATATGGCATGAAATCATTTGAAATGATGGTCATATAAAGCATTTAATCAAGAAAATTTGTCTATCGCTGAAGATTCGATGGTCTGTCTGATATTGCAAGACTAGTATCCATTTATCGATTCTGAATTATGTTATTGGGACACAAATAGATCCATTTTGGGAATCTTGGATACAATTTAATATTAGATTTTCCACATGAATTTTCATGATGTCGTTATGTAGAGGTTTCTATTGATTGTTTTTATTTGGTTAAAAGTTCGAACCCTTTATTAAGTAAATTCATATCTATGCATGAAGAAGACCACACCCTACAAGACATGGTAGACTGACCAGTTAAAGAGCATTAGAATTTCTCTGGCTAATGTTTTACAATTTTCATAGGATATTGTTAACATCAAGGCCTAGGTCTAGTTTTTTTTTTCCGGTTTACTTATACAGGTTTTGGAGAAATCTAACATAACAAAGAACTACTATTGGATTTTTAATGAAATTCCTGATGTGCCTATTAGAGATCTATTAAATCTTATTGCTTCATCAAATGTTGACAAAATGAAAGTGGGATTTTTTCGACAATTTCCTGTGTTAAATTTTGACGATCTGTTAAAACATGAATTGCAAAAGGGCACTCAGTTATTGATTAAATCTGCATTGCATGGAGAAACGCATAGTTTGCCTGTAAGTTTTTGTTTTTGTGAAAAGTAGTTTTGTGGAGATTGTAGTAATTTCAATGATTAAGATCATGAGTCAGTTGAAGCTAGACCACCATGGAAAACCTGGAAGCACTGGACGGCCGTTTCGTGAATGTATCGCTCAATTTCGTGGATTAGTTGAAGTTAGACATTAACATCGCTGGATGCCTGCTGGCTCAGTGGTCTTGTGGTTAAGTGCTGACGCGCGAAACCAGTAGGTCCTGGGTTCGAATATCGCAGGGGGCGAGGTCGTGGATGCGCACTGCCGAGGTGTCCCATAATACGACGAAACGACCGTCCAGTGCTTCCAGGTTTTCCATGGTGGTTTTTGTTTTTGTTTTTACAGTTATTTTTGATGTTAAGGTGAACTAAGTGTTAAACTGTATCAATATATTAACACAAATCTATTTAATACCATATACAAAAATGATAAATTGATAGAGAATATTCGTTAAATGAACATTTAAAGTTGATTTGTATGTTGTGTTTACCTTTTATGCTTATTAAGCTATTCAGCAAAATAAGAGTTTGGATCCTTTGATTGGATTGCAAAATATTTTAACATGTATCCAGTATTCTTATAAATTAGAACAATACATATAAGCGAACATTATTGTTTTTCATTAGACCGTCATTAGGCTTTACCCCAATATACATGATTATTTATTACGATAATGTTAAACCAATCAGGGCAATTTAGGTCAGTAATTACAATGAAATAGAATGGGTCATCACACATAATAGATAAAAGTACAAGTTGATAGTAGGAAGACAGGTGTACTGATAGTAGTAGGTAAGAATAATAAAATACGATAACAAAAATTCTTATCAATAGTTAAACATTGGAAATAGAAGTTCAATCGTGTGTAAATAGACTTAGAATAGTCATCACAAAACATTAAAACCATTACGTAATAAGGAGTGTGTACATAATTAGATAGTGAAGAACACAAACGGAAAGAGGTGGATATAGAAATCTTCACAGGAACAGCTCAATTTGTAAGTGCACATTGAAGAGGCCAACTCAGGTAGCTTATCCTTTGTTTGAGTAGACATCACTGGTCAACGACGATCTAATTGAAAACAATTGTTCGCTTACATGTATTCTATTTTTCACAATGGGAACCTTATATATATAATGATTGTAATAAATATCTAGTTTATTATTGTTGGGGACGATAGATTCCCAAAAACTCATAGTTTGTAATTTTATCTTTGTGGAGCTTGTATGCCGATGTATGCTTGGGCATTTCTTACCATCCACGCACATAGTCGATTGACGAATTTATCGATTAAATGTTTAAATATTTCAATGGCAGTCAATTGACGAAATTATCGATTAATTATTTAAAAGCTCCATGGCAATATCGATCATATATATTTGTATATATACGTTTTTAAATTGTGTTTGATGAGATCGATCGTTTTCTGGTTGCTTGCAGTATATACTTCCTCATTCCTAGCTTGGACTTCTCCCTCTAGATAGTTGAGCTGGGATGCATTAATAGCTAGTTTACTGGTCTTTGGTCATTGAGTCTTGTTTCTCGTTCGTAGATTAAGTGAACTCGTGACAGATTCAAACCTAGCAATTATAAATATTTACCTAAATTTATCTGTAAAATAGAAAAGGTCTAATTTATTTAAAGTTTATCTGATCAATGTTTTAATGTATAACTAGAATATGCACTTTTGTTTGTAAGTTGGCTTTATTGGTAGCTATAAGAATTATGTAAATCGACAAATGAATACATTATCCACGCTGAATGATTCGTTTACCATATTTTTACAGAAAAACAGCTAGTTCATATTAATTATATCATATCAGTTGATTTAAATAAGATTTTGTTTCTCAGATCATATATTTATTAAGAAGATCATACCCTACAAGGCTTGGTAGAGTGACCAGTTAAAAAGCATTAGAATTTCTCTCAACCGCCTGAGCGGGATCGTGGATGCGCACTGTTGAGGAGTCTCACAATAGGATGAAACGGCCGTCTAGTGCTTATAGGTTTTCAATGGTGGTCTAAGATTAATCGGTTCATAATCTCAATGAAAAACTTGACAATCTCCATAATACCTAAATTGGTAATGTTTTATAATTTTCATAGGATATTGTTAACATCAAGGTCTAGGTCTAGTTTTTCTTCCCTTTTACTTATACAGGTTTTTAAGAAATCTAACATTACAAAAACAAAAAAGTTTTATATATATATATATATATATATATATATATATATATATATATATATACGAGTGTACAGCGCAGGTGCATTCACTCTTTGTGTTCTCCGGAACTCTGATCTTCTGAATTCTTCATATCCTTTATTTTCTTTCCAAATTTATTCCACTGAAGTATACTCTTTGAATAACATCAAACCATAATGTTCCCTATTACTGCTTATAGTTTCACTACCTCTACCACTATGGGATTTTAATCAATAACTGAATCTCTGTGCTAATGTGGTATGGGAACTCGAACTGATGTACGTACGCACGTACGTACGTACGAAGTGCTACGTTGTTACTGATTGACTGACATCTTGATAATAAATTCGTTGAAAAGAGATCCTTTCGCTGAACTTCGTGTTTTTAATTTTTAATATTTCAATGGGAATTATCTGTTATTATTATTATTCTTCAGAATATTATTTAAAGAAATTCCAAATAAAATTTCGATTTGATGGACTTCGTATTGTATCTATCATACGTTAACATTATATAACAAGTCAGCTGACCTTTGATTTCTTGAATGATGTTCATTCGTAATATTAATTAACAAATAACATTGTTTAATTTATAGTGATATTTTTCAGGTTATCAGTCTGTTATAACCTATCTATTCTTAAAAGGTATCTGATGTTTCTGGATACAGATTTCGGGAAAACAACTATCAGTTCCGAAAAGAGAATAGCTTACTTAAACTAAAGAACCACAAAATTATAATCAATAGTAAATGAAAAATCTAACAAATTAGTCGCTTAAGTTTTATTTCTAGTATAGAAAATGAGTTAACCACTTTTATTCATGTTGGGGTGAAATAGTTTAACTGAGTAGAATTTGTAATTCACTTCAATAATTGAAATTTTATTAAAAATATAAACCAAAAAAAAAAATAATTTGCTAGGAACTGCTATGTCCCGACAAGAATAATGATTGGTAACTGTTGGGATCTATTTTTGGACCAATACTATGCTTATACTTTTATCATATAATGGTTAAATAACTAAACTATTCATATTCATGTTCATCTTATTATAAGCTTTATTTTAACCTATAGACTATTATTATACCATTTACCATTCTGGGATTATGCCCTGTTTTATTAGTCACTGCCTCCCACATTCACAGCCACATTTGGCCAAATCTTGTACAAATGCTATTTTCTATTTTATGCTACGTTGTGGTCTGTTTGATTGGTAAATAAACTGAGTAAGTGCGAAATATAATGATTCCTATTGCAGAGGCTGAGATTGGTGTTCTGGACTTAACTGACTGGGCTAGGCGAGAAGCAGGACCAATGAGAACTCTAGGCTGCTTTCACGTGTTTTACGCGTCCTTGGTCCGATCAAAATTCACTTCCCTCTAATCGGCGGTCCCAATATATATAACAATTGGCGACTGGGATGGGATTCGAACCCACGCGGGGAAACCTCATCCCCATCGCCAAATTGTTTGGTTCGTTAAGCTAAAATGCTACTACTGATTCGTCTTACTCGGAAAGGAACGAAGAATCAAGGATTCAAAGACTCAACAGGCTATTCAGGTCCGTTGTCCCCAACTCAACTAACTCGATCAAGAAGTCTTGGTAAGACGTAGAAAGTATATTCTACAGGCAACCAGCAGATATCAGGTCAATCAAGCACACAAACCAAGCGTATTTATACAAATGTATATATAATCGATATTGGTCATGGAAATTTTTGAACATTTCATCAATAAATTCGTCAATCGATTGCCATTCAAATATTTAAACATTTAATCGATAAGACAAAATTACAAAATGTGAGGTTTTTTGGGGGATCTATCGTCCTCGACAGGAACGTTGGTATCAACTGAAAGATTTTATTGTAGTGTATCTTGTTTTTTTTTTCAGGAACGTGTAACTATTACTGCTTATATGATAATGATAAGTAGTCAGATAGCAACTTTTATAAAATCATTTAACAGTTCATACTTGAATCGTAATGGTCTAAGTTGTCATCAAATCAATCCAATTGTAGATGACTTTGGTGGTAGGTTGTTTTATAACTTTCTAAGTCATGTAAGTCTTTTTAGTGATTTATTTAAATATTGTTTTTGAAATAAAATAACTCTATTGTGAATTATGATGTGTTATGAATAGAAAAAGCTGTAATTGTTATACATAAACGCGTATACAGCTTCTGTCAGGGAAGTCCTACTGACTGCCTTCTCGCACCACGGGTGTTGTTTACAGAAATGAGAGGACGAATAACGAATATCCGGCGCTTTAACCGGATCCCGAACCAATGGTGCACATGGACTCCAGTATCCTGCCTGAGGGAACAAATGGCGTATGAACCAATCGTTTGTCACCGGCTACCATGGGATTGCATCTCTTTACGATGCTCCACTGCCTTGTGGATCAGACATTCAGGTCAAAGTCTCTTGTTGTGGTCCCCTAAGTAAACCACCTGCTTCGGTTTGGGCAACCATGCAGTATCACAGCCTTCACACATATCCAATGAGATTTGTGTGGCGCAGATATATTCGGTGCCTCCTTGTACCAATATCTATGTGTTAAAATAAATAAATAAATAATTAGGTCTAATATTGGTTAGTGATTTCAGTTGCTTCCGATTTTTTTTTCGCAGTGGTAATAAAATCAAATATACTTACTCGGCTTTCACCATGAAGCATCATATTTCTTCTAAATGAATACTTTCTAACTCCCAGGGCAGAGTTTAAATGGTTTGAATTATTATTTCTGGTTAGCGTTTCTTTTAGCCAGTTAGTTTTCTACGGGATGGGGACGCTAACCCCATGCCCTACCCTCCTCCTTTACTTGGGCTTGGGACCGGCATTAACCCTGGAAGAGCTACAGGCGAAGTTAAATTAGATATAATGAAGAACTATTCGATAATCCAAGATATTTTTCTACTTATTAAGTAAACTAACTTCCTTTTTGGTTATAAATGATGTTTAATTCAAATTAATACACACAAACATAAGGATAGTGAGTTAATTATTCAGTTATATAAGCAAACCTCCTGAGTAGTACTGAGATTTCGGTTAACATCTGTATATATATCAAGTTTAAAGAAATTTGTTCAAGATTAGTTAATTGAATATCAATCACAGTCAATTTTACCATCAATTTTACCTGGTTTCTGTTGTCTATTATTAATCCATCTAAAATTATAGTACAGTATACTAGTTTAGATTAGGTATAGGATACTAGAAAAAAACGGTAAGTATATTGGTTAGGATATAAACCTATATCGATTGAAGTGGTTAGGACACATTTATTAGGCGGGTCGAATAAATAATGTTAGCAATTTGATTGGTTTGGTATAATACTAAGGATAGGCAAATTAAGATTTCGGATCGTTCTGAGACGTTAATCATTTCTAGTTTCATTAATGTTGCTATGTGGTTAAAACTCATGTAATACTAGTAGTGAGTGGTTTGAGATGTTAGATGAGATTAGGATAGAGCAGTTAGAAGTGATGAGATTGTATTATTTCTCCATCTTGTTCTAAACATTGAATAACTTATGATCTATAACCACTTATTCGTCTATATCATTTGTGTTTTCAAAATGTATTTCCAAGCTTATTTATTTATTTATATTTACTAGAATGGGTTTTGTGGAGAATTGGTCATTTCAATAGTTGAAATCATGAATCAATTGAAGCTAGACCACCATGGAAAACCTGGAAGAACTGGACGGCCGTTTCGCGCGAGACTGATAGGTCCTGGGTTCGAATTCCGCGGGGGGCGGGGTCGTGGATGCGCACTGCTGAGGGATCCCATACTAGGACGAAACGGCCGTCCAGTGCTTCCAGGTTTTCCATGGTGGTCTAGCTTCAATTGATTCATGATTTCAATTACTTATATTTATTTGAACACATAAGTATTGATACAAAGGGGAATCAAATACATATGCGCCACACAATAACGATAAGAATGTGAAGAGATGGAGAATGTAAAGTGCGTATAAGAAAAAGGGGAACAATAACGAACAGAAATTAGAGTATGAAAGTGAAATAATGGGATAGGCAGTTCAGCTAGCAAAAGTACAACCAGAAAGAATTCTTCCAGTTAAAGAAGTTACGTCCATTAATTTTTAATGAAGAAAGTAAAAAAAACTGTTACAACAGTATCGCCACTGGCTTCTATTCTGAGCCATGTCTGATACCGTCTCAAGCCACTGTGTTGAACCATCTCTAGGAACACAATAAGGGAGTCATGAATGACCAACAGAAGCCAGTCATGTACAGCTTGCTTTCATAACACGACACCATGTCATACACTAACCAACTGTACGCTTTTACAGCCGGTCCCATCATGAGCAAATAATACACAAGCCACCGAAGTCGATGATTCAAGTTGGTGACACCAATTCGATTGTCGTCTATGTGCCCGAACACACGATGCCGAACCTCTGCATTACTAACATGGTGTTGCCACTGAATGTCAGCAATCCTTCGGAGACAACGATGATCAAACACAGAGAGTCGTCTAACATCCTCAACTCGGAGAGGCCAGGTTTCACAAGCATAGAGCAAAACTGCTCTCACCCACGCGTTGTAGATCCGACCTTTTACAGCCAGACTGACATCACGAAGGCGCCAAAGATGGCCCAGATTGGCATAAGCCGCTCTGGCTTTCACTATACGTGCATTGATCTCATCACTCACGCAACCACCAGCACTTATGCAGCTACCCAGATACATGAACTTCTCGACTACTTCTATCTGCTTACCATCCAGAGTGAGTACAGGATTAGAATCCTGCCAATCTTGTAGAAGTACTTTGCACTTCGAAGGTGCAAAGCACATACCATACCTACGGACACTGATTGCCAACTGATTAAGTGCGGATTGCATAGCTTGGGCATTCTCGCACAGTAAGACAATATCATCCGCGTACTCAAGGTCGAGAAGTCTTTCTCCAGGCAACAGATCCACACCACCATTACTTGCATCCATCACAGCTGTTTCCATAATGTCATCGATGGCAAAGTTGAAGAGGAATGGTGAGATTGGGCAACCCTGCCTAACCCCACTGCTCGAATAGAATAGTGGAGCAAGGTGGTTGTATGCCCTCACTTTGCCTGTGTTTGTATATAGCACTTTTAGGATGTTAATAAACTTCTCAGGCACACCCTTCTTCAATAGACAATCCCAGAGAACAGTTCTGTCCAACGAATCGAAGGCAGCCCTGATATCAAGAAACACTACGATTGTTGGCCTTTGATAAGTATGACGGTGTTCTAACATTAGGCGGAGGGTGAAGATATGATCAATACATCCTCGACCAGAACGAAAGCCAGCTTGTTCCTGGCGAGTCGATCTTTCTCGGATTTTGAACAATCGACGAAGTATGATGGAAGCCAACAGTTTGGACTCAGTCGTAAGTAGACTTATCCCCCGATAGTTGTTACAGAAACGACACGAACCTTTTTTAAACATGGGTACAACTTTCCACTCGTTCCATGATGTTGGAACACTCGCTAGCTCTTAAACTTTTGTTAGCAACTCAGTCAGTTCCTTAACCGGAAAGTCACCACCATCTTTAAAAAGGGTCGGATGCAAGTCATTTGCGCCTGGTGATTTGTAACGCTTCAGGAATTGGGGTTCCTTATGGAGTTCCGCCTCGTTAGGTGGATCGGTCGTAACAGACCATGGGGTCGGGACTGTCTGACCGATGTTGCCAGGGCAGTAGACCAGTTGAATCGCTGCTCGAAAAACTCTGCCCATCACCCAGGACGTCGATAGATGTTAGTGACTGACATCCCGTCATCTTCGCAGATTGTTTCGCTCAAACCAGACTTCTTTCTGCCAGTGGCTCGGATGAGTTGGAAGAGCTTCCGGAAGTTACCGAACGCAGCTGCTGCTTCCATCTCATTAACATGCTCCGACCACCAGGCTGCTCGATCGTTACGTAAGGTTTACCCAATTTTGTTACATAACAATCTTCGTTTGGGCTCAAACTCGTGGAAACAAAGGCATCGTCAGAGTCCAGATAGATACTCCAAAAGGAGCTGCAGTTTTGTACACAACCATGCTAGCGGTAGCTGATCACGATATGATCAATTTGACTCCAGGTTTGAGATGCAGACGGAGGATGCCAAGTAGCGCACAGGCGATGACTGTGCCGGTAGCAATTTCTAGCCAGAAACAGGTTGTGGTCCGCACTAAGTTGCAGTAGATGGCCACCATTACCTGACCTGCCACTAAAAGATTTTCGTCTGCCACCCAAACGACTTCTCTCTGCACCTAGACGCCCCGACCTGAGCATTCAACTCTCCAGCTAGTACTACAATATCTGTCGAACGTACTTTCTGGAGAACAGTTAACTGGTGGTACAACTCATCCTTGATCGCATCCGGACTGCAACTTGTCGAAGCGTAGGCGGAGATGACGAAAAGACATCGTTTCTAACACCAATTCCTTCTCACTTTGGTGGATCTTTCTAATCTAACAGCACATAACCGAGTACCTCAGCTTTAGCGCTTAGTGCTACACCAAGGCCAAAAAAAACGAGACGATGTCACAGGGTCCCCTGATATATGCATGTGAAACAAACGTTTTTAGGCGACAGATGAAGAACGAATTTGTGGTACTTCACTAAAGTCTTGAGTACGGGTCTTGAATAGACAACAGGCATCGATGTTGGGACTTTCTAAAGACATAGCCAACCCTGTCTGTTGTCCGATCTGCATTTGTGGGAGAACATTGAAGGCCAGTTTGGATTGTATACGAGGTTTCAGAAGGACTGTTTCAGTATTCGCATTCAGCTGTAGCATTCAACTTTCGACCAGTCAGTGACTTGAGATAGTTTAGATAGAACAGAGTTTCCACCATAGGCGATCAGCCTTATAAGTTGAAAAATAAGAATGCATAAACTGAGAATAGAAGAGAGCAGATAAGTGACGTTTTACATAGGAAAAATAAAAATTAGTGTTTTCAAATGAATGCGAATTGTCTGATTTTTAATTGAAGCAAGAATAGTATTTCCTGTAGTAATTGTTATTTTATTTGATTTGTATGTGGGCTGTGATACTACCTGGGTGCTCAGATTGGAGCAGGTGGTTTCCTTAAGGGGTCACACCCAGAGCTTTCGACCTAAAGGTCTAATCCAAAAAGCAGTGGAGCAACGTTATGAAATGCAGTCCATGGTATCCAGTGACCAACAATAGATTCATTCTCCTTTCGCTTCCTCAGGATCCTGGAGCCCATGTGCACCATTGGTTTGGAATCAATGTTTCACAACTCCCCCAGGTAGATCCTCGGTGTCCGCCAACGCAGTTAAACCACTGAACATTTGATTTCCGCCCTCTCAATTTTGTAGACGTCACCCTCCCTTCGAAAAGGTATAATAGGACTTCCCTGACAGTGGCTGTATACACGTGGCCATGTGAGGACACTTGGAGAAGTAGAGAGGACTCTCCCCACCCTCGACTGTACTAGGCATTTGAAGGCTTACATGACCATCTCTTTCGAATTACTTATCCAGTAGCGCCAGTCAACTGTTCCTACACACCATAATTTATTGTTTACTGAAATAAACAGTTCATTTTTCTCATTGTTTATTCTGTCCTTTTTTTAGAAAGAGTATAACTTGCTACTGAACTTAGTTTAGATCTATCACCTTGGAGTGTAAAATTGATTGGTTATTACTGTAAATTATTGTTTTTTTTTTACCTCGTTAATTCAAACGGGTTGCAACCTATTACCATACACTAAACGTAGTAATATAAAATCAAGTAAAATTTATAGATTTATATTGATTATTATCTTCAGAATGGAGGAACTGGTATTTCATTCACATAATCTCAGTGTTTACTTACATATTTTTACTCAAATGCTAGAGGTCTGGGACTAATATCTGGAAATCTTTATGGTTTTACTCACTTGAAACGTTTGATGATGCAATGAAAAATTTTATATCCACTGCTCATTACACTCCTGATGACAATATGAAACTTACAAGTAAAGGAATGAAAATTAAGCAAAGAAGCTTGGAAAGTGGCCTATTTCCAACTGTATTTCAGTCATTTAATAATAAAATCCTTCGAATATCAACAATTATCGTAAGTACTTGATTAACTTAAGGCTTTTGGTTTAAAAATGTTTGATTGATGAAAACTTTGATATAAAATGTTTGTCAAGTGTTCAGCGTTAGTATTGATCCTTATAGTCTTAGGGTTGCTACTAATCTTAGTTTGATATGATGGTATACATCTGCGGTCAAGTTCTTTGTGATATTCTTACTGTCTTTATTTGAGTTCCCGTGAATAACCAGACAGTTTCTGCTCGGCTATAGAAATTACCGCACCATAAATTCTAACAATGTTATATTTAATAAAACGACTGTTTTGCTTTATTTTAACTCTCTTCTTAAGGATTGTAGGATACAAGCTATGTGTAAGGGTCAAAGTTAGTTCAGGATTTTTGCCAACTCTCTCTCTGATAGATGGCTGAGAGCCAATACCAACACTATGTTAATAATGCCGAGGTTTGAAAATGTTTGATAATAATTCAGCCAGTATCACCATCATAAAATACTAGATTCTATGGCTTAGACATATGTCTTGTCAGTGATTTCTACACTGCTACATTTTCAAACTCTGAAATAGGCTGGACAAAGTTTGGTGGTTAGCTTATTACATATCACAGGTTCATGAATAAAGGCTGTATAGGACTGGCATCTGTTGTTACATCTCGATTTCCTGGTTGGGATCCGAGAGATGGTGCAATTCACTGACATGAAATGTGGCTTATAATAGGGGCCAACCACATTCCTACCGTCGATTTTTAATCCTACTTATAAAAAACAAGTGTAACTTACATAACTGAATGCATTCTTTCTGGTTGCGTTTTTAACTGAACTACCTCTCCTCTAATATAAATTATTTTCGTTCACTCATTTTTATTCACTATTTATTTTAATTATACACTTTCCTCTCTATATATTTTTTCACAATTTCATTTTCTTATGTGTGTAGAGCATGTTTATTTTGGAGACCATTTATGCCACTATATATGTATTTTTAGTAGAATAAATAAAAAAAAAAAGAACTAAATCTGATGAATAAATGCCTTTTAGTTGATTATATGCACTGATCGCTTCAGTCTTGAATGTTTATTTGTGTAAGTTGTTTGATTGGTCAGTTTCTAATTTAAGTGGAAATATTAGCTGTTTATTTTTTAGTTCCACAGTGTAGTCTCCAAGTAATATAAAGATATTTTTCAAACTTAGATATTTGCTAGCTCATTTTAAGATTTGATATTTAACGCTTTCAGAGGATCACCATACTTACTTACCTCTGTTACTCCTCGTGAAAGAGTATAGACCGCCCACCATCATTCTCCATCCAACCCTGTCCTGGGCAATCCTTTCAAGTTCTTATTCATCCTTTTCATATCTGCTACTATTTCCCGACATAATGTGTTCTTCGGCCTTCCACATATCCTCCTCCCTTCAGGATTCCAAGTTAGCGTTTGTCTCGTGAAGCAGTTTGGTGATTTGCGCAATGTATATCCTATCCATTTCCATAGTCTTTTTCTAATTTCCTCTTCAGTTGGAAGCTTCGTCATAAAGTTCTGTATTATAAGCAACACTATGCAGATACAGACAACTCTTACAAGTAAAGAGAAGATCTAAGATGCTACTTCACATAACGAACTGGTTATTACAGGTCATCCTGATACGGCAAAGAGTAAGAGGGTATCAACCTCCTTAAAAAGCTCTCATATAACTGGGTGCTTGTCTCCCAACATAAAAACCTTTACTCCCTGGTTTTACCTAAGGGGTGTTTTACAAAAGAGTAGGAAGACATCCAACACAGAATGAGATGGCGATCATATTAAGTGTACCTAAAGGCGTTGGATCGGATCCAAAATGGTGAGGGAAATAATGACCTATGGACAGACTTAAGTAACCAGTAACAATGAATATACATTTCCTGACATTGTTGACTTGCTGCGTAAATCAAACTATCAGGTCAAATGGCTATGAAGTGATTCTTGTGAAATATCTGTTTCAGCTACTAAGGCTTCGTCATACAATTACCAACATTTACAAAAACTATCGTCAGACTAATTTACTCCTCAGCTGAAAGCTAGTTTGTTCTCTCGCACAGTAAGCTGTTAATGATTGCATCCGGCCAATGGATTTTGAGTATCTTGAGTAGACAACTATTTATAAATGCTTGTACCTTCTTGATGATAGTTGTAGTAGCTGTACAAGTTTTAGCTCCGTATAGTAGAACTGTCCTGACATTTGTATTGAAGATTCTGACTTTGATATTAGTTGAAAGTTTTTTTGAGTTCCGTATGTTCTTTCAATTGTAGAAGGATCACCATAATACAAATTTATTCAATATGAAAATAAAATTTTTATTAGGTGTATGGACTTCTCAGACTCACAATTCCTTACTTCGTTCAGTCAGTCAGTCAGTAGCAACGTAGAACTTCGTACGTACTGTTGGGGTATTCACAAAATACCCCAGAAATTATCTAATGCTATTCCTGAATGAGAAATGGTGTCATTTCCCTATTGGTCAAAATTTATCCAACGTGTCATTTCCTGGAGGTCAAATCTTGTACAAATGTTACGTTCTATCTTATGGTACGATGTAGTCTGTTTGTCCGGTATATAAACAGAATATGTTTGAAATATAATGATTCATATCGCAGATGCTGAGACTTGTGTTTTGGACTCAACTGGCTGGGCTAGACAGGGAAGCACGACCAATCAGAACTCTAGGCTGTTCTTACGTGTTTACGCGTCTTTGGTGCGATCGATAATTCGCTGCTCTCACATTCACGGTCACAACATATAAGACGTACGTACATTAGTTCGAGTTGCCATACCACATTGTCGCTGAAATACTTTTTCAGTAACTTTGATATAGATACAAATTAGTAGATAGTATTGTTGCTAGTTTAAAATAGGCAGACACTGAAAGAAAAGTCGTGCTTTTAAATTGTGTCAAACATTCATTTCTTAATAGAAGTTCTAGGATTTTCTGTACATCTATAGAAATTCAACTGTGTATCTAAATCGATTAAACACTGGTTATTATTACTTGATTATTTTGTTTAACAGGATCCTCCATTTGTTGTGACTGGTCAGGTAATTGAAAACAGAGAAATAATCAACGCTACAGGATTTGCAATCGATATACTAAATGAACTGGCTATGCATTTCAATTTTAGGTAAAATATTCTCTTATAAATGTATACCGTTACGTATAATGTCATAGTTGACAAAAGTTTGAAAATAATTTAATTATAACTTAAATTGTTGCCGATTTTCATAACAGTTACTTTTCCTCATGTTCGCACGTGTAATGAATTCAACAACATCATCAATTCAACAACAAATGCAAGAGAAGATGACCAGTGTAGCTGCAGCCTCAGCAGCAATAGGTCTCAATATACACAAAGGGAAAAGCAAGATTCTTCGATACAACACAACATGCAACAATCCAATCACAATTGATGGAGAAGCTTTAGAAGATGTAAAAACCTTTACATATTTGGGCAGCATCATCGATGAACACGGTGGATCTGATGCAGATGTGAAGGCACGGATTGGCAAAGCAAGAGCAGCATATTTACAACTGAAGAATATCTGGGACTCAAAACAGTTAGCAACCAACACCAAAGTCAGAATTTTCAATACAAATGTCAAGACAGTTCTACTGTATGGGGCGGAAACCTGGAGAACTACGAAATCCATCGTCCAAAAGATACAGGTGTTTATTAACAGTTGTCTACGCAAAATACTTCAGATCCGTTGGCCGGACACTATTAGCAACAACCTACTGTGGGAGAGAACAAATCAGATCCCAGTGGAGGAAGAAATCAGGAAGAAGCGCTGGAAGTGGATAGGACACACATTGAGGAAAGCACCGAACTGCGTCACAAGACAAGCCCTCATATGGAATCCTCAAGGTCGAAGGAGGAGAGGAAGACCAAAGAATACATTACGCCGGGAAATGGAGATAGATATGAGAAAAATGAACAAGAATTGGATGGAACTTGAAAAGAAGGCCCAGGACAGAGTGGGTTGGAGAATGCTGGTTGGCGTCCTATGCTCCATTAGGAGTAACAGGCGTAAGTAAGTAAGTAAGTAAGTAAGTAAGTAAGTAAGTAAGTAAGTAAGTAAGTAAGTAAGTAAGTAAGTAAGTAAGTAAGTAAGTAAGTAAGTAAGTAAGTAAGTAAGTAAGTAAGTAAGTAAGTAAGTAAGTAAGTAAGTAAGTAAGTAAGTAAGTAAGTAAGTAAGTAAGTAAGTAAGTAAGTAAGTAAGTAAGTAAGTAAGTAAGTAAGTAAGTAAGTAAGTAAGTAAGTAAGTAAGTAAGTAAGTAAGTAAGTAAGTAAGTAAGTAAGTAAGTAAGTAAGTAAGTAAGTAAGTAAGTAAGTAAGTAAGTAAGTAAGTAAGTAAGTAAGTAAGTAAGTAAGTAAGTAAGTAAGTAAGTAAGTAAGTAAGTAAGTAAGTAAGTAAGTAAGTAAGTAAGTAAGTAAGTAAGTAAGTAAGTAAGTAAGTAAGTAAGTAAGTAAGTAAGTAAGTAAGTAAGTAAGTAAGTAAGTAAGTAAGTAAGTAAGTAAGTAAGTAAGTAAGTAAGTAAGTAAGTAAGTAAGTAAGTAAGTAAGTAAGTAAGTAAGTAAGTAAGTAAGTAAGTAAGTAAGTAAGTAAGTAAGTAAGTAAGTAAGTAAGTAAGTAAGTAAGTAAGTAAGTAAGTAAGTAAGTAAGTAAGTAAGTAAGTAAGTAAGTAAGTAAGTAAGTAAGTAAGTAAGTAAGTAAGTAAGTAAGTAAGTAAGTAAGTAAGTAAGTAAGTAAGTAAGTAAGTAAGTAAGTAAGTAAGTAAGTAAGTAAGTAAGTAAGTAAGTAAGTAAGTAAGTAAGTAAGTAAGTAAGTAAGTAAGTAAGTAAGTAAGTAAGTAAGTAAGTAAGTAAGTAAGTAAGTAAGTAAGTAAGTAAGTAAGTAAGTAAGTAAGTAAGTAAGTAAGTAAGTAAGTAAGTAAGTAAGTAAGTAATGAATTCATTCTGCATACAGGTGATGTTGAACCATTGTTTGTATGAGCTATTAACCTCGAATTACAAAAAAAATAAGGTGAAATATTTACAAGTAAACTGACTTAATGGTCATTATTAAATTATAATCAAATTTTTGTGACAGAGTTGAAGGTATGTTAATCTTCAATGATCTTCATTGATGTTGTTCTATTATAAACAACCAGGGGGAATTCACATTCAGCCGATTGATTTTTTAACAAGTAATGCGGACTTTCAAATGACTTTAGGATCCAGCTTAAATGTAAATCAATAAATACACAGTTTCTTTTGTTTAGTTAAGATAAAGGCTTAAAGAACATATCTACTACTATATTGACCACATTTATGGTTGAAAGCACTGCCAAACAGATTTTTTTAGACTTAGAATTGGTAACAGTTAAAAACGTTTAGCTTAAACAGGAATATTCTCCATTTAACCATGAATGATTTTTAATAATTAACAGCAATATTTTCTTTTATTCTCCCATTAATTTAATTTTATCAGAAGGGATTGTGTGGAGATTTTAGAAATTTCATTGGGTGAAATCATGAATCCATTGAAGCTAGACACCACTATGGAAAACCTGGAAGCACTGGACTGCCGTTTCTTTCTAGTATGGGACTCCTCCTTGGCAGTGCGCATCCAAGATCCCGCTCCTCCCGTGAGATTCGAACCCAGGACCTATCAGTCTCGCGCCAGGCGGTTAACCAACTAGACCACTGAGCCGGCCGGCATCCAACGGTGTTAATGTCTAACTTCAACTAATCCACGAAGTTGCGACACCGTACACTATTGTCTAATTTTGATGAATTTAGATCTATTGAAATATTCCCATTTATTATGATTAGTGATATATTAGATTCAAATCGCATATTCTCTAGAATGTAGATTAGAGAAGAGATTTCATGTATGGAATTTCAAGTCAGAAGTCAATGAACTTTTGAACATTGAATAGACGTTACTGAAAATATAAAAAAAATTTTTAACGACACTAATCGATATTCATTCCAATGTATGTTTTTTTTTCCTTCTAGAAACTGGAAAACGATTAGCTTGAATTTAAAGTATTAGGTGATGAAAATAATTTAGCTAAGATTTATACTTTTCAAATGAAACAGACAACTATAAACCATTAAACTATAAATATAAATCACTGATTGTTTTATTATTAACCTTCTCAATGTCTATAGTTATCGTCTTTTCGTACCACAGAATGGTACGTATGGCTCACTGGATGAAAAAGGAGATTGGGATGGTATGATGGGTGAATTAGTAAATGGAGTAAGTAAAGTAAAAAAACATCCAGTTAAACTCTTATTTAATAAACATGTCAAGATTTTGAAATTTTTTAAAGGGGCAAATAAAACTGGATCTTGGATATATTATAAAATGAGTAAAAATAGCAATAGAAAAAGAGTGTTACAAGTATTGGTACCAATAACTACTGAGTATATACATGACATCTAGATTGATCTTTCATAATACTTAGCATAACCGCGGATAAGGATCCAAGTATTGTATTTTAGCTTCCAAATTAGTGTATCGTTTTAGTGATGGCTCTAATTTTATTGTTCATTGTACAATGTTTATAATAATTCTCCGAAGTTTTCAATATACTTTTAAAATTAATCTCAATGATCTCTGTCGTTACTTGGAGGATAGATGTACTTAAGGAGATAAACAACTGCTTATTAAGAGGAGTATTATCATAAAACTCCTAATAACTTGTCGTAAAGAAGTTATATTACGGACTAGTGAATTTTTTCTACATAATGACCGATTTCGTATGGTCCTTGTTTTGTAGATCGTTTCCCGACATGTCATAACATATCATTATTGTAGATGGGTACATATCAATATAACTATGGGGTTAAATCAACTGGTTAAAAGTGTTATTTCTTTTAGTGGAAATATTTACACTGAACACCAATGAAGATCAATATATTACTATGTATTTATTTGAAAATGATATAAGGTAACGTACTTTTGTGAGCTGGTAGAGTTTAATCGATATTTAGTTCGTTTTAATAACCAAACTCATCTTTAAATATAGTAATACTATACTATTATATCCTGATGAAGATAAAATTATAGGTAACCTGTGAGCTATTACTTACTTACGACTGTTACTTCCAATGGAGCATAAGCCGCCGACCAGCATTCTCTAACCCACTCTGTCCTTCGTCTTCTGTTGTAGTTCCATCCAATTCTTGTTCATTTTTCTCATATCTAGCTCCATTTCCCGGTGTAATGTGTTCTTTGGTTTTCCACTTCTCCTTTGGCCTTCAGGATTCCATGTAGGGGCTTGTCTTGTTAGTTCAAAGAACCGTGAGCAATTTAGAAAGATACTAGATATCAAATGCTGTTTTTTTTCAAAAAGATCACTTGTTCTCTGTATCCTTATATCCAACTATTCATAGATGAGTATATCAGATTTTTATTAGACAACTTGATGTTTTCAAATTGTTACCAATGCGTGTTATCAATAGTTCCGGCAACTTTGAGTTATTCATTATACAATTATCTGTCAAGATTAAAAATTTTAACCAGTGTCAAATCATTATTTTTCAATTAAGAAATATCCTCAAATCTGTAAAAACTTATCGATGTTATTTCTGTCATGAGAGATTGTGTATTAATGGTTATTTAAAATGCATCAGGGTTACTTGATTAACCGTTCAATAGATTTATAAGGTTGAGGCTTTTAATCCTTTCATAATTTAAGTATACCGCTGGATATTATGATATTTCATAATGGTTTGATGTATATCATTTTCTGTACTAACTAAAGATGAATATTTTATTATCCAGTTTTTCTTATTTACTGATTATACATATCAGCGAGTTGATATGATAGCTGCCGGTTTAACAATCAATCCAAGAAGATCAAATTATGTGGAATTTATTGGTCCTATTCTTGAAGATACAGTTGGAATACTTGTAAAACCATCGACAGCAAATTATCTTTTCTTTCAAATGTTTCATTTATTTCAAATTAATGTTTGGATAGCAATTACTAGTTCAGTGATTATTCTTGGAATAACAGTTTGGTTATTCAATAGGTATAGTCCATTCAGTGGATGGAATTTACAACTTCCAGAAGCTAACTCAAATGAAGTATCTCTTTCTTATAATTTATGGATTTCACTAAGTTGTATGCTTTTACAAGGTAAGCTTTGAAACTTAATTAATTCTAAAGTGTCATACATTAGGTTTTCGAGTCATTAATGATTTACCAACGTTTTATTTATTTATTTACTTGAACACATAGATATTGGTACAAGGAGGCACCAAATACACATGCACCACACAAATTTCAATTGATATACTGCACGGGTGCCCAAACCGAAGCAGTTGGTTTTCTTAAGGTTCCACACCCGCAGCCTTCGACCTGAAGATCTGATCCATAAGGCAGTGGGGCATCGTAAGGAGATGCAGTCCCATGGTAGCCGGTGACCAACGATTGGTTCATACGCCATTTGTTCCTTCAGGATACTGGAGCCCCTGTGCAACATTGGTTTGGGATCGGGTTAAAGTGCCGGACATTCGGTTTTCGTCCTCTGGATTTCTTAAAAAACAGTAATGCCACGAGAGGGTAGTGCAGTGAGTAGGACTTCCCTGGCAGGGGCTGTATACGCGTGGCCATGTGAGAGCATTTGGAGAGGGAGAGCGGTCTCTCTCCACTCTCGGCCGTACCAGGGCTTTTGGGGGCTACCAACGTTTTACATGTTTAATTATTGTCTAGAATCAATTTTTTTTTTGGATAAACATTTGAAATAATTTTTTGCGAAAACGTTTCATTGTTGATGTTGAAATCTTATAAAGAGTTCATATCCAATAAACACCTTCATTGAAAGAAACTGATTTATTCGACAGGTCATGACTTAGAAACATATTTAAATGATAAATAAAGCATTAAGAATACTCACTCATATCTATGTTTATTTGGTGCATTGACAAAAGTTTAATAATTTGAGTTATTAAAATAGTCAGTTACTTGCTACAATGTTTGACCAACACACTGTTAATGCAACTTGTAATAACTAAATTATTTTGTTGTTGCTTTTTCAAATGATATACCTTCTGGTCATAGTTTAAAACTCAGATTTATTTCCATCATTGATGAAAATAATGGAATGAGCACTTTAGGGATTCCTCTTGTCCTATTTATTTGAGCTATGTTGTAGGATCATCATTTAGGTTTTTTTTTTATTTTAACCCGTATACCTAGTATTAATTAAATATTTGTAATTTTCTACAAAATGGTCCATTGGTTTTCTTTTTAATCTATTTGTGCAATGTTTTGTTTGTTCTGATGTCAAGAAAACACTCACCAAATAATATTATAATATGGAAATACAATCCAAGATGCATTATTCTGCTCATAAACCCTGATTTCTGTTGATCACCCTGTTAACGAAAAACCAGTACTCATCGCTTCAGATGATAGAATATTTAGATGTCCTCATGTAATTGTCTTTATAATGATCTATGATAATGTGTGAACTAGTTTTGTGCCTTATAAATCATTACTTTCGAAGTATGAGACCACTAAGTAAATTTGACTAATTCTATCTAATGTAGTGCATTGAATAAACCTGTTGATATGGGAAAGATAGGATTAAGTTCCTAATATTAAAATGGATGTTGAATCTATGACAATAACATATTCTGTAACGACTCGGATGGTCCTACAATAACAAATTAATGTTTATGCACATGTGTGTATATCGATTACTAGTATATCTGTGGTGTATTCTATTTATGCTGACAGATATAAGTAGTATGTAGCATCAATTAGGAATGGAATGTCTGCTAGCAGAAGACTGAATTGAAGAGAAAAGGGAAATAGGGAGAAATTGTAATAACTACAGAAGTGAAAGAACCATGAAGCATATAAATGACAACTAAAGGAAGGTGTGCAAATAATGTATTGAATGTTTGATTTTTATATGTTACAACTGTAGTTTTCCCAAACTGAATCTTGTTCACTACTTTTCTGTTTATTTTCTTCTAGGACAAGAAGGTAGATTATTCTGTTTTTCGTCACGCACATTATGCTTAATGTATTGGTTTATGATTTTAATTGTACACGCTATATGGCAGGCTGATTTAACAGCATTTCTAACAAAAAACAATCTTGAACTTCCAATTAGTTCGTTAAAGGACTTAGCACACAATGATAAGATTATAATATTAACTATGAAAGGAACTAGTACATACAATATGTTTCAGGTAAGAAATAATATAACCAAACTATTTATTATAATTGTATATTGAATTGAGGAATCAGTTTTGACAACTGACTAATTCGCTTTCATAAAACAAATCATGTGATTAAAATTCTCTAGTTCCTGAATATAACCCGTTTATTAGAAAATAGTGAAGTCTCATTCCTACTAGAAATAATTGCATTGTGGAGGCGCTTTGGTTTGTCGTCGTCGGCGGGCTCACCACTTTTTGTGGGGTCCGTTATTTTGTTGTCATTTAAATCGTCGATATTGTCGAAGGGCTCTCCACTTTAGTGGACCAATATCTGACTCCAAATAGATCGTATGAATGGTCGTTGTTGAAATATATATGTCGCCTATCCTCGTATATAATCATTGACTTAAATCACGTTAGTTAATAATGGAATTAAATAAGTCAAATAACGAGAATGGACTTTTGGATACATATATTTTGTATGTGAAACGAATGGAATAGAACGAAGCACAATGACGCGCAGTGGAGATGGCGGGTAAACCAACTCCCATTTAACCAAGCGTTGATCAATATTCATAGTGATACAAAAGTTACAGACATGTGATGAACAGTGGGATAAGAAGGGTATACACACCTGCGCGCTCATATAAGACCAGTCAAGATTGGATAAGCGAATAATTATCAAGATCAGAATATGACTTTAGTAGAATGAATAGACTGAGCCATCGGAAAGATAGAATAAGGTATTTGGGCTTAAACATAACAACAGACACTACAACATCCTTATTAATTGAGCACAAAAATCAAATTTAGTAAGATTAGTATTGAAACTGAACATTTTTCATCGACTCCAATATTAAATTATTCCTTTTAAACGGCATCGCAATCAACTTCTCAGAGCTTATAGTTTGAATGTTGGATTCTTTATTTCATAGTTAAATGAGATTTTGTCTATGAGGATTGATTATTCATATTAATTTCTCTATAATATATTTTGTAAAGACTTGAGACTTATAAAAGTATCTAGAACTATTACATTAAACAATAATGTCAGAAGGGGTTTTGTGGAGATTGAAGCTAGATCACCGTGGAAAACCTGGAAACACTACAATCTCCACAAAACCCCTTCTGATATTAATCAACATATGCTCACTAGTGACAGGCTTCAAGAGATATATCCTGGAGTTCTAGTGAGAAGTAGTGACCAATGGAGTTCAACCAGGTCTGTTGTGAGATAATAACTCAGTGAAGACAATGGTGGATGTGTTGCTCAATTTCGTGGATTAGTTGACGTTACACATTAATACTGTTGGATGCCAACCGACTCAGTGGTCCAGTAAGTCCTGGGTTCGAATCTTGCAGAGGGCGAGGTCGTGGATGCGCACTGCTGAAGAGTCTCACAATAGAACGAAGCGGTCGTCCAGTGATTCCAGGTTTTTCATGGTGGTCTAGCTTCAAATGACACATGATCTTACCGATTGAAATAAAAATGTATTCATTTACAAGATATTCGGTAGAAATGTTGCGTGCTTACATTTTAAATGGTATACTCATTAATATATTCAAACTTAAGTCCATTCAAAACAATGTCCTTGCATAAAAAATTGATTATATTTGTTTTTAATTATCATCCTTATGAGGATAGCAAACTGTTATTTTCTTTTGTATATATTATGATCAACTCATTTTCAGTTGGATGACAGCCATTTATGTCCGTTCATAATCTGACTTTTGGCGGTGAGAATGGACGTCAGCAAAATTTTTCGCACGGAATATCGTTTACAGCTGTATGATATTTATAAATAAGGTATATAATTGCTGGAAACAGTTTTGGGCTGAAGTAAAGCAGTATACCGATATGATATCATTTAACTGTATCTACTGACTACAGCTTCCTACAGTATTTTTTTTACAGAGGAATCAAATGTCGAGTACCATGTAAACAATAGTTAAAATTCATCGTCTGTTACCAAGAATACCATGGTCTATATTTACGTTGGCAGTACAATATTTTCAATTTTGAAGCTTATAATAATAAAATATGTATTCTTGTTTGAATATTTATCACACTGTCATAGTGGTTACCTTTTTAATTTAGTTGTTTACCCTTAGTTGACAAATTTGTGAGTAACTTTTCATTAACTATTTACTGACAACGGCATTATAATTAATAAACTTACTGCGAAAAAGATTTTTAACCAATTTGGAATGGATACAAATGGGTGAAATATATCATAAGGTCTAAGTTTGTAAATAAACTACATATTTTTAAACAGAGATTTACAGATGATGAGCAGATTAACTTACTTACGCCTGTTAATCCTCGTGAAGGAGCATAGGCCGCTCACCAGCATTCTCCATCCAACCCTGTCCTGGGCAATCCTTTCAAGCTCTTTCCAGTTCTTATTCATCCTTTTCATATCTGCTGCTGTTTCCCGACTTAATGTGTTCTCCGGCCTTCCTTTTTTCCGCTTCCCTTCAGGATTCCAAGTTAGCGTTTGTCTCATAATGCAGTTTGATGATTTCCTCAATGTATGTCCTATCCATTTCCATCGTCTTTTCCTAATTTCCTCTTCAGCTGGAAGCTGGTTGGTTCTCTCCCACAAAAGGCTGTTGCTGATGGTATCCGGCCAATGGATGTTGAGTATCTTGCGTAGACAGCTATTAATAAATACCTGTACCTTCTTGATGGTGGTTGTTGTAGTTTTTCAAGTTTCAGCTCCGTACAGTAGAACTGCCTTGACGTGAGCTCTTTAAAGATAAAACTATTTTTCTAATTCAATTAATGTGGACATACTGCTAGTTCAAAAATATCTTACTAAAAGTTTCAACATCTCTACAGGCACCCACATAAATTGAGAAAATTAATGTTTATATTCAGCGTTGTTAGGTGTATTTTTTCCAGATTATATTCATCTACTCCTTTGTAATTATTTTCAATAGGTCTCAGTAAATAATACATTTTATGAATCCATATATAGAAAGCTGGTTGCAAATCCTGTTAATGTATATAGTACAGGTGAAGCAGTGAAGCTGGTGATCAAGTTTGATAATTATGTCTATATAACTGAAAAATTATTTCTTATGAGTGTACTACAATCAGAGGAATGTTCAAATCTGGAAGTGATAGAAGAACCTGGGATTGTAGCCGCTCTTGGATTCGCTGTGCAACTTGGAAAAGAATATGCAAAACCTATGTCATCTTAGTACGTTTATTTAATATAGATCAGTTAATTATATATGAATATATACTTTATAAACCTCTGATTAGTGAAATTGTTGATTTCTAATATTTCCCAATTCATAAATGATTCGTTTAAATATCCCCGTCATATTAAAAGACTAACATTTGAACGAAGAATATTCTTTTTCGATAAATTCTCTTCAGGTTCTACAATTCATAGATCCAAATTAATAATCCGAAAAATGGCCAAGTTAAGGGTAAAATACATAGTTTAAAGCATGTGAATTTAGGATTGTGATAAATAAAATACAATAAAATTGTGCATGTTGTTATGACTCATAAAGAATGTTAACTTGAATCTGAGTATATGTTCAGTGAGATTTTAAGATCTATGATCAGAATAAATATGGGTCAAGTAGGGTAAGAAAAATAATAGTGCAATTACCATTCGATCAAATAGGTAAGACGTAATAAGGAGGGAAGAATCATGTATAGGGGAGATTAATAATGAATACGAAAAATAATAATAACAATAATAATAATAATAATAATAATAATAATAATAATAATAATAATAATACAATGATTTATGAATAAAGATTACAGAGAAAATTACAATTCACTACGAAAGGTCCTAGTTAAGATTACGATTGATTAATTGGCCTTGATGTTGGCCAGGGGACGAGGAGTGGTTGAATATATTTCTTCTGTACGCATAGCTCCGGTTTCTTCATCCGGATGGCTATTGCTTCAGCTGTTTGAAGGACTTTCAGTTTGACCAGTTTAAGCAAAAAATTACTGACCTTATAAATAATTGAAAAAGACTAGTTTATACTGGCACTATGACCAGTTTGTACTAAATGGGCTAATATTGAGCTGTTCACTTTCTTCATCAAACCTTTGTTAAGCCACGCTGGAAGGTGTTCACGAGCACGAAAATCATAAATGATTACTTCTAATAAGAAAAGAGTTTATTCAGTTTGTTACAGGTCAAGTGAACTATTTAATAAGCCGAAAAAAAACTTGATGTTTTGAAAAAAAGAATTCAATAGATAGATATAGATAGATTTAGCCATTACCAATGTTAGTTAAATCTATCCAATCAGATCAGATCTATTATTTCTTTTGTAATGAAACAAAGTGAATGTGTATCATTTGAACATACAAATCTAATCATACATGTTTAATAAATTTGACTGAAGAAACACTAACCACAAAATTTAATCCCGTAAAATGTCAATAATTTCTGTCTTATCACATATCATGTGTGTATACCAATTCAACTGCTCCTATGGAGCTAGTTACATAGACCGTACTCAGAGGGCTTTATCCTTGCGTGTTCGTGAACATGTACCAGCATGGTTGAGAAAAGAAGTTACTAAATCGATTAACAGTGCTATTCTTTCACACTTGGTAGATAATGAACATCATATCAAAATAGAGGAAGCTTTCTCTGTTCCAAATTATCTACCTTAAGAAGCTAGATTACGACTACTTTACATAGCCGAAGCCATCTGGATCAACTCTAGAAGACCTAATTTATGTATCCAGAAAAAATTTATATCCAGCTTCTATGTTTACCTTGGCGTACGACTGGATCACCAAACACTTAGTCTGAATATTTTAAACCTCTTACCCCCTTCCTCTAATTTTATTTATTTTCCTTATTATCATTAATTTTGATTATCTCTATCTTAATCTTCACATCCATCATTCCCAATTCGTTTATCGTAGTTACCTTGATAACACCCCCTACCCCCTTATTACATATTGAATTCACATAACAATCTTATTATTTATTAATTAAAAAATATCATAATTTTACCAATGTTTATTTTATCAAGTGTACTAATCTTAAGAGAGCGAGGCATAATCAACAAATTCATGGTAAAATGGAATATGACTTCTGATGTTGATCCAATGGATGTGCAATACCAAGCTCTGACAATATGGAATGTCGCTGGGGCATTCATCGTCACCTCAGTATTTATTGGGATAAGTCTGTTTATTCTACTCGTTGAATGTATATGGTATAAATGGAGAAATAGAAAAAATATAGACACTAACAATAATAATAATAATAATAATAATAATAATAATAATAATAATGGTAGATAATACTAAATTCACTAGTACAGTTGACAATACAATAATAATTCTTTGTGTATTGCTTCGTATTCTTTTTTATTATGATTTTATGTAGTTTACATTAAGAAAACCAATAAATGTTATAAATCTGTCTTATTACATGGTTTAGCTTCGACTGTGGACACGTTTTTAAAGTAGTACACGATTATTGTAAGTGACGTTTCTCTGCTTATCGCTCATTTAATGTCAGGTAAACACTGCATAGATAGTGGTTGGAGGTAGTCGACAAGAAACCCTGGACCCAGGTTTCGTGCTACTTGGCACTCGTCAGCAAGGTGTACCTGTAATCTTTGAGGGAACTGGTGCTCCCTGGCGGATTCGATCCCGAGTCACCCAGCTTCACAATCAGAGACGTTACCACTGAGCTATCCGGGCCGCGACCGACCTCCTGTAGGACTGAGATGTAATCTCAATTGATTGATCACTGGGTGGTGACCAATGTCATGTGTGTCTAGTTCTTATTATTACCACCAACCACCATCTAATCTTACAATAGTGCCCGCAGTGTCGATTCACTTAGACTGGTGGCCACACTGCAACATAATCGATAGCATTCAATCTGCACTAATAATAAAGACTAGACACGTATGACATTGGTCACCCAGTGATCAATCAATTGTGAAACACTGCATAATAAAGCGTCGGTTGGGCAAAAAAATGTCTTACCTTTCATTCATTCATTCATTCATTCATTCATTCATTCATTCATTCATTCATTCATTCATTCATTCATTCATTCATTCATTCATTCATTCATTCATTCATTCATTCATTAGGAAACACATGTTTCAACATGATGATTTGGAATAATTCAAGTTAATGAAACCAGATACTTTAGAAATTCGAATTACCATTTCATTTGAAAATCACAAATAGTTCATTTGAACAAGTGAAAAATAAATCAAAAATATAATAGAATAAAGCTTAGATTAATTTAGTAGTAAGAAATTCAAAACAACAAACGAAGTTATTAATGAAAGATATTATTGTGAACTCCGTGGTGGCTACTCTAAATTCTACCGATTGATCAACTGAAGATATCCCAGTACGACCCTAATACTGTTCCCCAATCTCCACTGTATCAGAAAACGAACCGTTAGATGAAAATTGTTTATGGGGTCAGGAGGATAAGAAGAATGAGAATAATAATTCACAGACAAATGCATATTTATACAGTTAGGAGGACCATGAATATTGACCAATAGGAAAATGACACCATTTCACGTTCAAGGAAAGCATGAGACTTAACAGGATAATTTTTGGGATATTTTTTTGAATATCCCAACAGATATTAATTTAGTTACAAAGAAGAATAAGAAAATTCTAGCCCTATAAAGAGATCTATGACAAAGGCTTGTGTGAAACAAACTTTTATTTATATTACTCAAGGGGTTTATTCGGTTAGTGTTCTGACTAATCTACCGTTACCAATCTTGCTTCTCTCCGAACACTAATCGATTTTTATATTGATCGTTTGAATCTTCCTTTTAATGCTAAGAACTGCAAGTGATCAGTCTCTTATTGGCATATATGAATCCTGTACAGATAGCCTCGATATTACCTTTAGTCCCTAGTATTATAAGCGCGATGACATTTGCAGCGAACGGCACCGGGTTCGAGTCCGGTAGTGAGTGTCAACTGTATGATGCAGGTCCATCCAGTTGATCAGTCCCAGATAGAACTAAACGAGCTTCCTGGATTCCATTGCTAGTCAACATCCATCTTTCCAAACATACTGTTTCAGAAATACGTGTAGAAATAAAACTAAAACATTTCTCTTAGTATTTTTCAGTGCACTTGTTTCATTGAGCTTATTTTCACTAAGTACTGTAACTTAAGACTGTTTATTAACCAACAAATTTTGTTTTTATTGCCCTATTCAAAGTTCTAGAGAAAATGTAATATAATCGATAAATTTTAGGCAGAAGAGCATATACTCAAAGATAAACAAATCTAATAGATAAGGCAATAACAAAGGAATGAAGTAACATATAAGAATAATTGAGTAGTTCAATATCACTTTAGATTTTTTTTCACCGGTAAAGAGATTTCTATAATGTATTAATTTGCTTTAAATAGATAATCTTACTTATAGTAAACATCGGTTGCCAATCATTGGGATTAGTTTAATTCATCTAATGTCTTCCTTTCTCAACAAGTATTGCTTACCCTTGTATTACCATTTATACAATCTTGAACTGTTGCTTCATGAACTATATTGAATCTTAATATTCTTTCCCTATCAAAATTATTTAAAAGCAATTTAAAAAAAAAAAACAACACTTAAATACCTAATTGTAATGAAAATAATAAAATATATTCGGTAGTTCTATATGACCACAACGATTCGAGTATCAAAATTAACATAAAATATTAACATTTGGTATCATGTCCAATATTGTGTTGTTGACAAAAAACTGGATATGACTATGAGAATAAATCCGCTTAGTCGATTAATTTGAAACTGAAAATCCCGACCGTAGCTGCTACCTTGACGTGGTGGTCGGGCTTGCCTATCGTGATGACCCAACCGAGCTATATTGGCTGGAACTCAAGTTCCTGCAGGTTCTACCATGCCAGGCAGGTCGATTGGAGAACGGTAAGACTAAAAGCAGCAACTCAAGGTCTGAGGGCGAAGTCGTACTGCTGACTGTACAGAGGTGTGATAGCAGTAAGGTGTTTCCTTCGGACAACCAGCATCTGCAGCGATGCTGCCTTCTCACAAGGAAGGAAGGGGTTAGAAAAGGTTGACCCTAAAAATGTCACACCTCACCTTACCCCACGGATTTCCGTCTCCGGCGGTAAGGCCCTTTGAAGAACGGAGTTAACACATTAAAAACCTCCCACAAAAAGGCCGTGCGCGACCGGCCTCAAGCAGTTGTCCCTTGGGCTCTGCGGTCACGCACTCAAGTCGCTAAGACCAACACTAATCCAATTTCCTTTTCAGGTTCCTCAAGAAATACCCTTCCACGGTGTGGGCAACCGGGAAGTGATATCAGCCCTCATACCCGTAACAGCACACGAGACCAAGTTGGTCACATTCAAATCCTTCCTACACCTCCAAATAAATCTCTTATCTCCACGACTAACCCTTCTCACGTCCCTTTATCACCTCGCTCCGCTAGTGCGAACGATTCGAGTACGCGGAATGTTATTCCTGGTCTCCTGAAACCACGCTCCAAACTACACGTAGGAGCTTTCAACGTCCGAACACTGTGCCAAATAGGACAACAGGCTTCCTTAGCTAAGACTTTAGAATCTCGCTCCATCGATGTGTGCTGCGTCTCCGAAACGCGCACACAGGATCCTAGTAGTGTCATTCATTTGTCTGCACCATGCCAAAGTAACGAACCAACTCGATTTACGCTTCGTGTATCTGGAAGCCCTGATGCTGCATCCCGTGGCCTCGCTGGCGTAGGTATAGCACTGAGTCCTAGGGCAGAACTAGCTCTCTTAGACTGGATCCCAGTAGACAGTCGTTTGTGTGCTGTCCGACTAAACGGAACAGTAAGGACTCGAAAAGATAGGGACACTCGTCGTTGCCTCTTCGTCGTCTCTGCCTACTCTCCCACTGACTGCAGCTCAGATGATGTAAAAGATGAGTTTTACAGAAAGCTTTCCGACCTTCTCCGAAAAGCTAGGCATTCAGATGTAGTAATAGTGGCTGGTGACTTTAATGCTCAAGTAGGTAAACTAAGCGAAAAGGAAAGATACGTGGGTGGATCTTATGGTGTCGCGGTTCAAAGAACAGATAACGGCGACCGTCTGTTGCAGCTATGCTCAGATAACCGCCTGTTTCTTGCAAACACTAACTTTAAGCATAAGGAAAAACATCTTTTAACATGGCGACCCCCTAATTCGTCTCAACGTTGGACCCAAATAGATCACATCGCTATCAGCCACCGATGGAGGGGCTCGATAGAAGACTGTCGCTCATTCTGGAGCACATGCTTAGACTCAGATCATGCTCTAGTGCGAGCGCGTATCTGTCTACGTCTTACTGGACGTAGGAAACATGCTGCAAGGAAACCCCTTAGGGTCCTACTTAATGATAGTCAAGCTAAGAGTATATTTCAGGAACATCTAGAAAAACAGTTAGGCAGCCATGTAAGTGATACCCACCCCGAGGCAGCATGGAATGACATCCGAAAAGCTGTAGAAACAGCAGTGATGTCTGCAAGTACGGTAAACCATAAGGTTAGGGAGAAACACTGGATCTCAGCAGCATCTACCGCACTGATAGATGCTCGAAAACTCATTCCATCTGGCTCTGAACATAACGAAGAGCGGAGTCAGCTTAAGCGTGAGCTGACTAGAAGCCTACGCAAAGATCGTGAACAATGGTGGGTAGCGAAAGCAAGAGAGATGGAAAAGGCAGCGGCAATAGGTAACAGCAGGCAACTGTTCAGACTTGTTAAGGAAACCGGTATTAGGAACCCAACTGTTAGCGAAACAATCTCAGAGAAAGATGGACATATTATTCATTCTCAATCCAGGAGATTGGATCGATGGGCAGAATACTTTAGGGATCAGTTCAACTGGCCTTCAGCCACACTTCGGTTTCCCACGATCCCCAGTCGACCTGAATGGCAAGTTGATGTAAGTCCTCCGACTCTTTACGAAGTTGAAAAAGCTATAGGAAATCTGAAGCTTGGGAGAGCAGCAGGCCCAGACAGGTTTACCCCTGAGATTTTTAAGGATGGCGGTCCAGTATTAGCAGCGAGATTGACTGAGGTCTTAGGTAGAATCTGGGAACTGGACGTAATCCCATCTGACTGATCTCAATCACTGATTGTGCCAGTCTATAAGAAAGGACAAAATTCCTCCTGTGACAATAACAGAGGAATTAGTTTGACTAATATAGTGTCTAAAATATTAGCTTCAATAATACTTCGACGTCTAACCAAAGCTCGTGAAGAGCAGACTAGAGAAAACCAGGCTGGTTTTCGACCTGGACGTGGTTGTATTGATCAAATATTCACATTATGTCAGGTCCTAGAACATAGACACACATTCAGACGTCCCACAATGGCAGTATTTCTCGACCTTAAGGCGGCATTTGACTCTGTTGATCGTAAAGTTCTATGGCAATGTTTGTCACTGAAGGGAGTACCAAAGAAGTACGTCAACCTTATAAAGGCTCTCTACTCGAACACTACTGGTCGAGTGAGAGCTTATGGTGAACTGTCATCAGAACTGATTACCTCAAGTGGTGTTAGTCAGGGCTGTCCACTCTCTCCATTCTTGTTTAACTTTGTCGTTGACGTCCTTTTAGAGATGACACTTTCCTCATCTAAATTTTCAGGAGTTGAACTTCTACCGGGAGATCCACTTGTTGACTTAGAATATGCCGATGACATAGTTCTATTTAGTGAAGACGCTGACAGAATGCAGAGTCTGCTGACCACTCTAAGCAACAATGCATGCATGTTCGGCATGCGATTCTCTTCGTCGAAATGCAAAATGTTACTTCAGGATTGGGTTGCGTCGACACCCGAACTAGTGATAGGGAGTGAAGTAGTTGAGCGTGTCGACCGCTTCACTTATCTCGGAAGTCTCATCAGCCCTTGTGGTTTGGTGTGTGACGAAATCTCAGCACGGATACAAAAGGCTCGACTAGCTTTTGCCAACTTGCGTCATTTGTGGCGTAGGCGAGATATCCGTCTATCAACCAAAGGACGTGTTTACTGCGCAGCAGTTCGTTCCGTCCTACTTTATGGCAGTGAAACAAGGCCGGTAAGAGTAGAGGATATTCGTAGGTTACTAGTATTTGACCATAGATGTCTTCGAAACATTGCTCGTATATCTTGGGACCACCGGGTAAGTAATGCAGTTGTTAGGAAACGGGTACTAGGTAAAGATGACAAATCAATTGATGAAGTAGTGAAACTTAATCAGTTGAGATGGCTCGGACATGTGTTGCGCATGCCCGACCACCGACTGCCACGACGTGCGATGTTTTATGGTTTAGGAGTAGGTTGGAAGAAAGCTAGGGGCGGCCAGACCAAAACATGGCACAAATCCATCAAGTCACTGAAAAGTGGACTGAGTCATGTTGGTAGATGTAGACTACCTGGTTGAGGACCGCGAGATGATAGCAACCGATGGTCAGATACCCTGAATGATATGGCTCAAGATCGTTTGCAGTGACACAGGTGCATCCACTCTTTGTGTTCTTTGAAACTCGAATCTTCTGAATTCTTCATGTCCTTTATTTTCTTTCCCAATTTATTCCACTGGACTATACTCCTTAAATAACATCATCAAACCTTAATGTCCCCTATCTCTACTTATACTTTCAGTACCTCTACCACTATGGGATTTGAATCGATACCTGAATCTCTGTGCTAATGTGGTATGGCAACTCGAACTGATGTACGTACGTACGAAGTTCCACGTTTTTACTGACTGACTGACTGACTGAAAATAGTTTAAAGGTTAGTTGAATGAAAGCGTCAGTAGACTTAACCAGAGACCCTTTTATATATTTTTTGATACTATCTGTGTATTAAGATGTTGACAAAGTCGTTCGAAGTAAAGACTGGCGTTAGGCTAGGTTGCTTACTCTCACCCTTTCTCTTTCTCCTGGTGATCGACTGGATCATGAAGACATCAACATCTGAAGGGAAGCACGGGATACAGTGGATAGCTAGGATGCAATTGGATGATCTAGACTTCGCAGATAATCTGGCTCTTCTATCGCATACGCAACAACAAATGTAGGAGAAGACAACCAGTGTAGCAGCAACCTCAGCAGCAATAGGTCTCAATATACACAAAGGGAAAAGCAAGATTCTTCGATACAACACAGCATATAGCAATCCAATCACAATTGACGGAGAAGCTTTAGAAGATGTAAAAACCTTTACATATTTGGGCAGTATCATCGATGAACACGGTAGATCTGATGCAGATGTGAAGGCACGGATTGGCAAAGCAAGAGCAGCATATTTACAACTGAAGAATATCTGGAACTCAAAACAACTATCTGTCAACCAACACCAAAATCAGAATTTTCAATACAAATGTCAAGACAGTTCTACTGTATGGGGCGGAAACCTGGAGAACTACAAAAGCCATTTTCCAAAAGATACAGGTGTTTATTAACAGTTGTCTACGCAAAATACTTCAGATCCACTGGCCGGACACTATAAGCAACAACCTACTGTGGGAGAGAACAAATCAGATCCCAGTGGAGGAAGAAATCAGGAAGAAGCGCTGGAAGTGGATAGGACACACATTGAGGAAAGCACCGAACTGCGCCACAAGACAAGCCCTCATATGGAATCCTCAAGGTCGAAGGAAGAGAGGATGACCAAAGAATACATTACGCCGAGAAATGGAGATAGATATGAGAAAAATGAACAAGAATTGGATGGAACTAGAAAAGAAGGCCCAGGACAGAGTGGGTTGGAGAATGCTGGTCGGCGGCCTATGCTCCATTGGGAGTAACAGGCGTAAGTAAGTATGTAAGTAAGTGTATTAAGATCTTACCATCACGTAGTTACTTTCTGATAATCAATAGAAACAAATTATATCAGATGCTTTGATAATTAAAAGTCATTAGTCAAAATATACTGAGAATCAAAAAGACAAGGGTTATGCTTATTCATTTTCAAATATTTAACAACAAAACTTAAACTTTTGAATAATTCATCAAATCTATTAAGGATTGTTAATCTGTTCACCTATATGCTAAATCATAATGAATCTAAACACAGATACAGAAAATTATGGGAGTTAATATTGAATATACAGAGAGTTCCATTGTACTTACAGGTGCCTTAGAAATATTGCGGGTATCTGCTGGGATCACCGGGTAAGTAATAGTGAGGTTAGACGCAGCCTATTAGGGAATGATGGTAAATCAGTTGATGAGGTTATGAATCTTCATCGACTGAGATGGTTGGGCCACGTGTTACGTATGCCTGAACACCGATAACCACGACGCGCAATGCTAACCGGTGTTAGGGATGATTGGAAGAAAGCTAGGGGCAGCCAAACCAAAACGTGACATCAGTGCTTGAAATCACTAACTTCTGGTCTGAGCCATGTTGGAAGATTCAGACTGCCTGGTTGGGGTCCGTGTGACTATCGTAACCAATGGTTGGAGACTCTTGGTGACATGGCTCAGAATCGATCACAATGGTGTAGGTGTATACACTCTCTGTCTTCCTTTAAACTAAGAGATTAAAATCGCTTCATATCATTATTTCTACGAACTAATTCTTTCTTCCTGTACTATCTCCTTATACACAATCTCTCTTCTATATATTACCACCACTGAATTAACTACTTCTATGAATCCGGTGTTCATCTTGTTGTGCTAATGCGGTATGGCAACTTGGACCGATGCATATACGTAACTGGTCCTACGTTGCAGCTGACTGACTGACTGACTTACAGCTTTCTATATAACCATAAATATGGTCATTTTGTAAAACCAGCTCAAATCATTGTCAGAATACCATCTCTGCCTAGTTATAAAATGACAAACGCATTCCAGTTTCATTGAGTATATAAAGTTGAATACTCCCAGTAGCTAAATATAATTCTTGATTTAACTAATGAAATATATACCAGAATTCAAATGGAATTCTGGTCATATCTTATATATATACGTTTATGTTCAGCGTAATCCATAAAGAAAAGCTCCGTAATATGGTAAGAAAGAGCAGTACGATTGGAAAAGTTGTTTATACTGTTTGTAGGTTTTGTGTTCACAAGAGTCATTCATATACAATCATGTTAAATTACGTTTGTGGTAGACAGTAATTCATTGGAGCGATAAACCTGATTCTATTAAGTATAACAAAGTTAATTAACATACTTTAATGATAATAATAAAGTGTCGACTGATTGTTTTGATTTTATAAGACTAGTATTAGCGTCTTCCTTTAACTAGATGTCTCTATTCCAATTATTTTTAGGTACAAGTCAACTAGAATTATATCTTCATAAAGCAGTTTGTTTTCGTTCTCGTCTATGTATCCATAAGTTCCGTTCACTTGTGTTACATTGTAAACATATATAAATAATATCAGAAGGGGTTTTGTGGATATTATAGTAATTTCAATGGTTCAGATCATGAGTAAATTGAAGCTAGAAAACCATGGAAAACTTGAAAGCACTGGACAGCCGTTTTAATATATTAATACATATTTACAAGTTTGATAAGTCATTCGTACCTTATTCTCTTAATCAAAAATGAATATATCAAGAATTTTCTTATTGTTGTTTGACAATTAAATTAGTAACAATGAATTCACAATCTGAAGGATCTTGAGTAAGATGACGAAATACAAAATATTTTGATGGAGTTTTGTTCTCTGAGCTGGATGGTTTGGTCGTGGAGCTTTCATCGTTCTTCTGAACGACATCATCAGCACAAACTTCAGATAGAAGTGAAGTGTTCGAATTTCTCCATATGCGTTTCATAGCTTGTTCTGTGCACCTCCATGTTGATTAGTTCTTATTGACCTTGAATTTGTCATTGTTTACTTTTTTGTCTTGGTTTTGTCTCCTATTGGTTTGATTCGTGCTCCTATATTTGTGCATAAGTTTCCTGATTGGTTGATAAATCGGATCGATTTCAATATGTTTGTTGATTGCTGATTGACCTGAATGCCAGGCTTCTAAAAATTCTCTTGTGTTTTTAGAATTTCCTCTGTCCACGATTTCAACATTTTTCCAATCGAATGTGTGTCCGCAGTTGTCCACGTGTATTGATATAAGTGAGGAGATATCATGCCGTTTGACTGCTAATTGATGTTCATGTAGGAGAACGTGGTGTGTTCCAATCTGAAGTTTGTGCTGAAGATATCGTTCAGAAAAACGATGAAAGCTCCACGACTAAACCCTCCAGCTCAGAGAACAAAACTCCATCAAAATCATTCACCTGAGCTACATATCTTCTCCACCATCTCAAACACAAACTATTTAAGATTTTTTGTCATTTTTGTAATTTATTTATTTCTCAAATTATTTTAGATACAAAATGATTTATTTAATGAAGTAAAATAAGAGATTTAATTAAATAAGTTATTGGCTCATAGTAAGCTATCCCTTCAAACTTTAATTGACGTTACTCTTTTTTTCAATAGTTGAAATCAAGAATCAATTGAAGCTACACCACCATGGAAAGCCTGGAAGCACTACATGGCCGTTTCGTTCTAGTATGGGACACCTCAGCAGTGCTCATCGACGATCTCGCCTCCCTCGGGATTCGAACCCAGGACCTATCAGACTTGCGCCAGGCGCTTAGCAAACTAGACCGCAGAGGAGTCCCATACTGGAACGAAAGGGCCGTCCAGTGCTTCCAGGTTTTCCTTGGTGTTGTTTAGATTCAATTGAATCATGATTTCAACTATTGAAATTACCATTTCTCCACAAAACCCCTTCTTTTTTTGTTGGTAAAATATATGGATTTGTTTACTTGTTGGTGACCAGCTGTAAGTAATTTGAGCTCTTCATCATCAGTTAAGTAAGACTGACTTTTGAAGTGATTTAGTTAACTTATATTACTCTTTCCTAGAAGGATTGATTTTCTTGTTATAGTTCATGGACAAAGAAATAGAATAATTCTAATTTGTTGACATATAAGACATACTACTGTTATTATGATTTGAGCCTTTCAGAAAAACTTTTATTGAAAGTCATTGCTCTGTGAAATAGTCAATGTGATAGTTTTAGGGGGGTTATTTTCTTGAAAAATTTTGGCCTTTCTAATATACAATAAAGTGTGTGTGTGTGTGTGTAAGAAAGCAAAAAATATTTTGATTGAATGACTGTAAGTCGGATTCTTTCTTTAAAAGTTTATTTTTCTTAATTAATGGCACTGAACCAATCGTTGGTCACCGGATACCATGGGACTGCATCTCCTCACGATGCTCCACTGCCTTGTGAATCAGACGTTCAGGTCAAAGGCTCAAGGTGTGGCCCTCTAAGTAAACCACCTGCTTCGGTTTGGGCACCCGTGCAGTATCACAGCCCTCATACAAATCAAATGAGATCTGTGTGGCGCATATGTATTTGGTGCCTTCTTGTACCGATATCTATGTGTTAAAATAAAAAAAAAAATTAATTAAATGGCATACTTCATAGAAATTAATGAACAATAGTTTAAAAACATGGACTGATTATGCGTTTTGTCTTACTCTGAGATCAAATCATTGTGGACACCTATAAGTTTGACTGGAATCAGAACTAGGTCCTTTAGGTTTTGTAAAGAGTGTTACACAATCAGATTACTGATTTGGCATACAATAATTCACATTCCCAATTTCTGTCAATTGTCGATAATGCACAACAATGGTAATTATTTTTCCATATTTTCTTCTTAAATGAATTTAATAGTTCAGTAAGTTTTTATAAGACATTGCTTACACTTAAGTTACAGTCGGAACTTTAAAAACTAGTTCATAATATTGATTTACATGAAATACCGCATATGTAATTCTCGACATATACATGTAAGAAGCAGACAACGATCAACATATCCAAACGACATCTCATTATTTTGAGGACCGTCTGACCAACGTCACATGCTAAACCACTGATCAGAATTCTGATTCTAATTTACTCTGTAATTTACTCTATAACTTAGTGTCTCTGACTTGGTCAGTTGCACGTTCCACCATGACTACTAACGTTGAGCTGACCACTAAGCTCCTATTGGTTCACTATTTCCAAATTCCTCCTTACCCTTTGCTTCGGAGTCAAAAGTAGCAACCGTGTTCTACGATATTTATATTTCGAATAGAAATGGTCTATACACAGATATATCAGACCGCATAACACTATAAATTGGAAAAAAACAGTTATACGTGAACACGCGAAAAGTGGTTATGAATAGGTGAGACTATAAGTAATCCACTGACAACAAATTAGGAGTAGTAAATCTTGTAACCGTAATTTATAAGTCAACTGAAAGCTTATACCAAATGGATTACATATACATAATAATCTAGTTAATTAGTAATTATACAACAAAGTTATAATTGTCAGAAGGGGTTTTGTGGAGATTGTAGTAATTTCAATGATTAAGATCATGAGTCAGTTGAAGCTAGACAACCATGGAAAACCTGGAAGCACTGGACGGCCGTTTCATTCTATTGTTGGATACCGGCTCAGTGGTCTAGTGCTCGCGCGAGAAACCAGTAGGTCCTGGGTTCGAATCTCGCAGGGGGTGATGTCTTGGATGCGCACTGCTGAGGAGTCCCACAATAGGACGAAACAGCCGTCCAGTGCTTCTAGGTTTTCCATGGTGATCTAGCTTCAACTGATTCATGATCTTAATCATTAAAGTAATAATTCTTAGAACTCCGAAAGCTTATTTTAACTTCCACACTATTCGTCCCGTTATAAGATTCATAAATTATTATGTATACAACATCAATGAATTCTTGTGCTTTTGAAATTTATAGGTTTTGTTTAGCGTTCATTTATCGTAATGCCTGAAGATTTCCTAAAACAGATCTCTTTTTATAATTTTGCTTTCTGTTATTTCCAGCATTTTTCTTTATATTATATGTTCATTCTTGCTCATTGTTTTGATTTGTTTTATTTCTTTCATTATAAAATTTCATTTGTATAAGTTGTCTAACTATTTAGTAAGATTCAATGAGAGAAGGGAAATCGGCGAGACTCTAATTTAGGGACGAGCCAATCAGAAGCGCTTGAGCCGTTTCAAGGTCACGGAGTCAAGCTTAACACCTGATGCTCACATATGATCGGTTTACAGCGGATTTTAGAGAAGGGGTGATTATTGAGAGGCTACAAGGGATAGGATTACTAAAACGTTCTTGTACGTGAGACTGCGGTTATCAAAAGACTGCAGTAAATTGTGCAAATCACCGTGGTGAGATTATATTTCGTTGTCCTTCATGTTGGAGGAGAAAGTCTGCTAGAACGGGGACTTTCTTTGCTGGGAGGAGCTATTATAGCAACTCACGTTCAATTGAGTTTGCTCTCACCTAATTCGGTTAAGCCCTTTTATTAACTTTATTAAACGGACAAAGTCACCTTCACTATAATAACTTATTGTATCCTTATTACTGTTGCGAATGTATGCACCTTTATTATTGTTATCCTTATATGAATATGTATGCTCGGCAAGCCTTACTGCTTACGCATTTATTCACGCTACTAGCTTTACTATTAACCGCTTAATTGAGTCGATGATTCATTCATTTCACTATGTATATATATGTCCATGTTATTCATATTCATGACTCGATCGATCGCTCGCTTGCCTGTTTGCCTTTCGGCACAACTATTTCATGCTTGCTTAACGCATTTGTAATTTTGGATATCTGTGTGTGGTCCCTTAATAAACGTAACTAACACTTCGTTTTTGCCTTCTGATTAATATACCGTTGGAGCATTATTTAGTGACGGTTACCGAGACGAACTGTATACGGAGTTTAAGCAATATATCGAACACCGACCACCACAAAGTACATGAATAATCTTCATTCAGATAATAACCTTGATTTAAAAATTGATAACAGTTAAATATTCATATCATCACATAATGTTATGAATGTGACGTCAGTAAATATTTACAAAGGAGATTCGCCAGTCGGAATCTTATCTATTATTTTACCACTCTGAAAATACATTTTCGTTTATGACTAAGCGTCCTGGTCAGTGATACCTCTCGATTCATATGACTCCTATTGATTAGTCGATTAGTACGCCTTTATCCCTAATCTTGAGTCCGATAAAGAAAAACACACCATGAAAGATTCTGTTATTTAGATTGCTTTATGTACATAAATTATTAGACCTTAGTGCATCCCGGATAAAAAAATAATAATACTTTACATACAAACATTCTATACGTGGTAGAGAACGAAGCACACAATATGTAGCTAAGAAGCAATGATTAAGGAAAAATAAAGTGTACAACGGCAGTCACTTGGTCCAACGGAAGCTAACAAGAAGGGGAACAAGGTACGCAGTAGCCCAATTATTTAATAATCATACAAAAAAAAAACATAAACAGTAACTTTCGGTAAAGTAATTCTGAAAATTCCAATATCTTCAATACTCTTGTGGTTATAATGCATAATCACAAATTTGAGCCACCCACAGGTAATATACACTCAATAATACCGAATCTGATCAGTTAATTTTCTGAAATATTTCCTAGCATTGTGTTTGTTTTTTTTTCCGTTCAATATTTTACTCTTATTGGTTTAACTTGCTATAAATGTATTGCCTTCTTTGAAATGGTGAAAACTGAGACTGGAATTGATTATATATCTCGTTCGGTAACGTTTTTGCAAAATTGGTTGGAATATTGTTGAACACTTAATAAATACTATGCATGTTAGGTAACCTTTATTGATTGTAATCGGAATAGTCTATACAAATAGTGTAGTGAACAGAACACCAGTAGGGACAATCGTATGTATTTAACAAATTACAGAACTTGTTATTGAAATCTAACAACCATATATAGTAAATGGTCAATTTGCAAATTGTTCATCAATTGTCTTAAAATGGCTTAGAATCCCTTTGTTCTTGCATTTTCATACAAATTGCATTCTTTCTTCATTCTTTATTGTTTGATCTCGCCTCTCTGCTGCCAGACATTCTGTACAGTACTCACGTCATTATACTACTTATGTCTACATAAGTAGCACACAGAACAATAGCATCAACTACTGATTACTAATTTCTTATCGCATTATTTACAATAGCAATTTAGTTCAGATGTTCGTAACAGACTGTACGTATTTTATAAGCAAGAAAATTATTGACATAAAGTGTTAATTAAAACAGAATTTCCTCTTACTAAAAATTGAAACACTTTGTTTTTCCTGATTTTCTCAATGTCTTTTTTAATGAATTTTTTTATTGATGGTTAGAAGCTATTTGTCGTTTTCATGTTTATAAATCGACTTTCAGCATTTACAATCGATTATTTCCTCAATATTTAGGGGGCCTGGTGAGACCAGCTGAGGTACATACTTACTTATTTACGCCTGTTACTCCTCGTGAAGGAGCATAGGCCGCTTACCAGCATTCTCCATCCAACCCTGTCCTCGGCAATCCTTTCAAGCTCTTTCCAATTCTTATTCATCCTTTTCATATCTGCTTCTATTTCCCGACGTAATCTGTTCTTTGGCCTTCCTCTTTTCCGTTTCCCTTCAGGATTCCAAGTTAGCGCTTGTTTCGTGAAGCAGTTTGATGATTTCCTCAATGTATGTTCTATCCATTTCCATCGTCTTTTCCTAATTTCCTCTTCCGCTGGAAGCTGGTTGGTTCTCTCCCACAAACGTCTGTTGCTGATGGTATACGGCCAATGGATGTTGAGAATCTTGCGTAGACAGCTATTTATAAATACTTGTACCTTCTTGATGGTGGTTGTTTTAGTTCTCCAAGTTTCAGCTCCGTACATTAGGACTGTCTTGATTTTCGTATTGAAGATTCTGACTTTGATATTGGTTGAAAGTTGTTTTGAGTTCCATATGTTCTTCAGTTGAAGGAATGGCGCTCTAGCGACACGCCTGGAGTCCCTTTCGGGGGGCTACCGCCGGTCCCAAGCCCGGGTAAAGGAGGAGGGTTGGGCATGGGGTTAGCGTCCCCATCCCGTGGAAAACTAAGTCGCTAAAAAAACGCTAACAAGCTGAGTTACATACTTGAGGTAAATGCAAGTTGATTTTAGGGTGAACTCTGTGAATTCATACTGTAAACCAAATCCACCATAAGAGTACATTATTTGAATCAGATATCTCTTGGAGGTTTCTGGCCTAATAGCTATTCTCTTTATTCAGCAATATAATATGGATTCAAATATCTTCATGAGGAATTATACAGTTTACAAGGGAGTAGCTAAAAGTTTGGGAACTTTCCCAGTTCAGTTAGTTTTTACTTGAATTTCACCTGAATTGATGGTAAATCATTCAAATTTACTAAGCAAAATCTTTAAACTCAAACTACTTATTGTGCTAATCCTAGATACGGTGCAATTTATTTAATCTATTGAATTTTATAGTGACATTGTTAAATTGTATGAACAGTTTACGAATTAAAGTTTTCAAGTCAGTTCCATAAAGTATGATTTTATGATTTTAAAACCAAGTCTGAATTTACACCTTATATGAAGCTTTACTCTATATCCATTTGTTCAGTTACATTTCAGTCAGTCATCCACAATGTAGAATCAGGCACATATATGCATCGGTCCAAGTTGCCATACCGCATCAGCACAACAAGATGAACATCGGATTCATAGAAGTAGTCACATCAAATGTAGTAGTATATAGAAGAAAGATTGCATATAAGGAGATAGTACAGGAAGAAAGATTTAATACGTAGAAAGAAAGATATGAAATGATTTTAATCTCTTAGTTTCAAGGAAGACAGAGAGTGTATACACCGACGCCATTGTGATCAATTCCAGTTACATTTCACAATAATACAACGTAAACGTTCAGTGTCAAGTTTACAAAGTAATATTTTACATTTTATCAACTTGATAGAAATAGTTAGATTGTCTTCATTGAGCATTAGTATGCTATAATTGTTTTCCGGTAAATTTTTCTGTGACTAATTTTTTCAGAACTCAATAATTATAGATAAAAGAAATTAAATGATCGGAATATTTGTTCATCTAACTTCAACTAATTGACAATATTGAGAAACCATCTTCTATTGTCCTCCAGGTTTTTAATGGTGTTTAAATACTGATCGGTTCATAATCTCAATAAAAACTTGTTATGATTTAATGTTCAACTTTCGATCACGTGACTTATCCACCAATTAGAATACGACTTATCCAAATCTTCGCACTATGACAAAATCAATGACGTTCAACCGGTCTGAGCAGTCTAGCGTCCTTAATTGGTCCTATGTTCTTCTAACCCGTCCACTTGAGTCCAGAACAGAATACCAGCTTCTGTAATATGAATCGAATCGTACCAAATCGAACCAAATCATTTATTTCAGACATACTTGGTTTATATACATCAATCAGGCAGACCACAACGTACCATAAAATAGAAAATAACATGTGTACACAAATAGGCCAAAAAGTGGCTGGGAATGTGGGAGACAGTAAATAATAAACTGAGCATAATTTAGGGACAGTAAATCGTACAATGATAAATTATAGATCAAAGTGAAGCTTATAATAAGAGGAATATAAATATACATAATGTAATTCTTGAATAATTATACAATAAGAATATTTATAGAATATTTGTCCATTAATAGTCCTCAAAAGTTACCTGTAGTTTAATCTTCACTAGTATATAACAAAACTAAAAAAAATCGCCATAACCCTATAGCGATAATACATTCATGGTTATAGTTTACTCAAGCCATTCAAGTTAAAAGTTGCTTCTTTATTTATATTAAATGATTCATCTTACCGAACTATTTTTACATCCTTTATTCATTAGGTCATCGTTGATCATATCTTAGAGTACTTTGGTCATAAAATGTATTTTTTTTTTTTTTTTGAAACTGAAATGGAAACAATTTCAAGTATATGAATATACAACTAGATATGAATTGTGCCGTTAATGTGAACAACGAATTAAAAATCTTTTCTCTGAATCTTGTAACCTTTTAACTGTTCAGAGTTTTATTTTATCGAAGACCGACTATAGCCATTAACTTTTTGATCCTGATACTTTTTATCTTATCTGATTTGTAAAAAAAACTAATCAGTGTTATGAATAGGGGAATAAATAGGAATAGGAAATATTGGAAGTTGTCCTTCTGTGACTCAGGATATAAATTCAATAATTAATTAGCGGTAGTCTGATTAATTAACTAATTATGTGATTCCATTAGCTGTTGCTACGAACAAATGCAGATAAAGACAGCCAGCATAGCAGCAGTCTCTGCATCAGTAGGCCTCAACATACACAAAGGGAAAACCAAGGTCCTCAAATACAGTACGGAGAACAGCGATCCAATCACACTTGATGGCGAAACTCTGTAAGATGTAAAATTCTTCACATACCTGGGAAGCATCATCGATGAACAAGGAGGTTCACATGCAGACGTAAAAGTGAGAATTGGCAAAGCTAGAGCGGCATTCCTTCAACTGAAGAACATATGGAACTCAAAACAACTTTCAACCAATATCAAAGTCAGAATCTTCAATACGAACGTCAAAGCAGTTCTACTGTACGGAGCTGAAACTTGGAGAACTAAAACAACCACCATCAAGAAGGTACAGGTATTTATTAATAGCTGTCTACGCATGATACTCAACATCCATTGGCTGGATACCATCAGTAACAGACTTCTGTGGGAGAGAACCAACCAGCTTCCAGCTGAAGAGGAAATTAGGAAAAGACGATGGAAATGGATAGAACATACATTGAGGAAATCATCAAACTGCTTCACGAGACAAGCGCTAACTTGGAATCCTGAAGGGAAGCGGAAAAGAGGAAGGCCAAGGAACACATTACGTCGGGAAATAGAAGCAGATATGAAAAAGATGAATAAGAACTGGAAAGAGCTTGAAAGGATCGCCCAGGACAGGGTTGGATGGAGAATGCTGGTGAGCGGCCTATGCTCCTTCACGAGGAGTAACAGGCGTAAGTAAGTAAGTAAGTAATTAGCTGTTGCCACATAGTTTTCCATTCCTAGATTATAGAAAATTAGTCGTAAAGCTATTACTCAGTTTTTTTTCCCTATAAAAATTCTGGTTACTGAACATAATGAGAATTATCGTTTGTGATAGTGTAGTGAACTGAGCACCAGTGGGGACAATCGAATATATTAAACAACAAATTACAGAACTATTCAGTAAAATCCAACAACTATATAATAAATCGTTAATTTGCAAATTGTTCATCAATTGCCTTAAATGACTCAGACATCCTTTGTTCTTGCATTCTGTCTTTATTCTTTATTGTTCAATCTTCTCGTCTGTCTGCTGCCAGACATTCTGTACAGTACTCACGTCATATACTACTTATGTCTACATAAGTAGCACACACCACAATAGAACATGATCTTGTTTCTTATGCTTATAATTATATGACTTTCAAAGTCTAAATAGTACAGAATAGTATTATGTACTCATGAAGTTCTCCTAGAGTTTTAATAGGTAGTGTTAAGAACGGGTTACCGATCATTTTAACAAGTACAGTTGTCAATGTTTGGGAATCCACTGAAAATAGTACATAACTAGGGAAGAAACATTAAGTTCAAACAGCTTGTTTAAAAAGTACTCAGTTAACTCGTGTTCTTCATATCAAAAACAGCTGAGTTTTACGTGTTAACATAGACTGTCTCACTATTTTTCAACATGATAGAGTGAAATTCTGAAATCAGTAAATACTGCATTTGCGGAGCGCGTGTTTGTTCTTTTACCCATAATATTAATTGAATTATCGGTTCGGAGTTATTTTACGAACTGCACAATAAGCCCTTAACATTTTTCACGTTACCGGATATGAACAAAATGTATTCATGAATCTAAGTAGAAGTTGATGAATCTCGTAATCCTTTGGAGAAAGGACTGATTACAGTCATCAAAATCAATACTTGGTTTAGGAAGACGACAAACTGGATAATACAAACATACAAGTAAGCAGTCATGTGTACATAAAACTCGGCGAATGAGTAAAAGTTAGTAAGTAGTTATATGATAATAAGGAAATGGTTGATGAGATCAATAAGGATACGTGAAAATGTTGCTAAATAAGGGTTAGTAGCTAATCCTGCTGATTCGTACAAAATAACTAACAGGATAAAAGTTAGGCTGTACAGCTGTCAGAGGCAACTAATTTTCGATAAATATACAGTATTTCAACACCTTTTAATTTAAGTGCCTGGTACAGTGATAACCGAGTGGCACGTTTGAATGTAAAATTGACGTTAGACGGTGTATGCAAATGCATTTTAACAGTATATACACCAGTCGTCCTGATATAGTATGCGCAAGGTACTGGAACCTCACTCTAGTGGGGGTGTACAGGTGATGAGGGAGACTGATGCAATAATGACAGCACAAAGATCTACAATAAGGGAATATTCAAATAATTGTAAACTTCGACCAACCTACATTGATAAACCAACCTCGTTTACAACATCACTATTGTGACTTTAAGACCCGCTAGTTGTTACACAATTTACTCGCCAATCGAGATACGACTTATCCAATCTTAGTACTGTGCTAAACTAATGACGTTCGACCGATATGAGCAACCTAGAATCCTTATTGGTCCTTCGTTCGCCAAGTCCATCCAGTTGAATCTAGAGCACCAGTAACAGCTTCTACTATGCAAATCATTTATTTCAAACATACTTGATTTATATACCAGCCAAACAGACCGTATCATATCATAAAATAGGAAATAACATTTATACAAGATCAAGCCAAGAAGTGACTGTGAACGTGGGAGACGGTAGTCAATAAACTGAGTACAGCTTAAGAACACTAAATCGTATAATAATAATAATACTCTATAGGTCAATATGAAGCTTATAATAAGAGGAATATAAATATACGTAACCTAGTTACTGAACAGTTATACAATAGGAATATATATAATATTAGTCCATTAATAGTTCTCAGAAGTTACCTGTAATTTAATCTTCGCTGGAATATAACAATCATGCATGAAAGTAAGCAACAAAAACAATGCACCAGGACAAAAGTAATCATGAATCCGATCATTTGGTCATTAATTACGTCCAATTGACGTTGTACAGAATGTAACACATATTTGTTTATTATATTATTAACATAACTGTATATAAATTATTGCTGGATTCACTTTTATATGTATATACACTTAAATGGCATCACTAATATTCTGTATTAAAAAAAATATCAACAACTCTATGAAGATGGTTTATTTTCTTTATCTTCTTCGTTCACACACTCAATCATATGGTTTGATTCATTTGTGGCCACCACTTCAGCAGGGACGATATCACCAGAATGTGCTTGTTTCATGTAGTAATATAGACCTCTATGAAAAATAAACAGTGACGAAAAAATGGTTTTAGACATATATAGTCAGTTAGTTTGTGGGAAATTATATTAACGCATAAGTTTATTCGTTATTTGCCAATAAATCTTGAATGCAGAATGACCGTTGTTGCTACCTTAACGTGGTTGTCGGGCTTGCCTATCGTAATGAAACAACTGAGCTCTAATGGCTGGAACAATCGTTCCTCAAGGTCCTATCATGCCAGACAGGTCGGTTGAAAAGCGGTAAGACTAAAAGCAACAAAACAAAGTTCCGGAGACAAAGTCGTACTGCTGACTGTGCAGAGGTGTGACAGCAGTAAGGTGTTTCCTTCAGACAACCAGCATAACAGCGATGCTGCCTTCCCAAAAGGACGGGAGGGGTTAGAAAAGGTCGACCCTAAAAATGCACACCTCGCCTTATCCCACGGATATCCGTCTCCGGCGGTAAGGTCTCAACAAGTACGGAGCTAATACAAAAATTACTCATGAAAAGGTCGTGTGTGACCGACCTCAAGCAGCTGTCCATTGGGCACTACGGTCACGCTCTCAGGTCACTATGACCACCTATAATCCAATTTCCTTTTCAGGTACCTCAAGCAGAACCCTTCCACGGTGTGGGCAACCGGGAAGTGATAACCGCCCTCATACCTCTAACAGCACTCAAGACCACTGTATTCATAATCAACCTACCTCTTCAATTCCTATTATTCCTCCTACATCGACTTTCAAATCTAAACTCCCTCTTTCGGCTTCCTCCTCAAGTGTCACCACAGCCAACGATTCTAGTGCTCAAAACACTGTCCCAGGTCTATTGAAACCTCGCTCCAAACTACACATTGGAGCCTTCAACGTACGCACACTATGTCAAATCGATTAGCAGGCTTCCTTGGCTAAAACCTTAGAAACTCGTACGATTGATGTATGCTGTGTCTCCGAAACACGCATACAGGATCCTAGTGTGGTCATTCACTTGAACTCACCTCGGCAAAACGGAGAGCCGACGAGATACACCCTCCGTGTATCTGGCGACCCGATGACTAGTTCTCGTGGACTGGCAGGTGTAGGCATAGCACTAAGCATGAGGGCGGAACAAGCGCTATTAGAGTGGATCCCCGTTAATAGTCGTCTATGCGCTGTTCGGCTAAACGGCTCCGTAAGAACTCATTCTTGAGTACCTGCTTGGACTCCGACCATGCCCTAATACGAGCACGAATCTGCTTGCGCCTCACTGGACGCAAAAAAGCCACACAAAAAAGACTCATTAAAACCGAATTGAGTAATGAGAAAGCCAAAAGTAGGTTCCAGGAACAACTGAGGTCACACTTAGGTAGTTCTGAAAACGAGGCTGACCCCGATGTTGATTGGAAAGACATACAAGCAGCTGTGGAAACAGCAGTGACATCTACCAGTGATTTAAACCACAGGGTTACAAAGAACCAATGGATTTCTTCAAGGTCTATTGCACTGATAGATTCTCGTAAACTCATCCCATCAGGCTCTGAACACGATGAAGAGCGTAAAGAAATCAGATCTAGGTTAAGCAAAAGTCTAAGGAACGATCGTGAGCAGTGGTGGGCAACGAAAGCAAAAGAGATGGAAAAGGCGGCGGCTATAGGGAACACAAGACAACTCTACAGACTAATAAAAGAAACTGGAATTAATAAGTCAAGTGTAAGTCAGACTATTTCGAAAAAAACGACACTCATCTGCTCCCAGTCCAGACGCTTAGAACGATGGGCGCAACATTTTAAGGAGCAATTCAGTTGGCCTTCAGCTACTCTACAATTACCCTCTATTCCCAGACAGTATGAATGGAACATTGAAGTAGGTCCCCCAACTCTAGCTGAAGTTCAAAAGGCTATAGCTAATCTGAAACGAGGAAGGGCAGCTGGTCCAGACGGATTGGCCCCAGAGGTCTTTAAGGATGGTGGTCTAGTTTTAGCGATTAGGTTGACTAATATTTTAGCTAAAATCTGGGAGTTAGACGTTATCCCATCTAACTGGTCACAATCACTTATCGTCCCAATATTTAAGAAAGGGTCAAAATCATCCTGTGACAACCACAGAGGGATTAGTTTAACTAATATAATATCTAAAATACTAGCTTCGATAATTTTTGGACGCCTAACTAAGACTCGTGTACTGCAAACACGTGAAAATCAGGCTGGCTTCAGACCTGGTCGGGGCTGCATCGACCACATATTCACCATTCGTCAGGTTCTAGAACACAGGCATACATATCGGCGTCCGACAATGGTGGTCTTCCTTGATTTAAAAGCAGCGTTTGACTCTGTTGACCGAGAGGTTCTATGGCAGTGTCTGTCATTGAAAGGCGTACCTCAGAAGTACATAAACCTCGTGAAAGCTCTTTACTCGAACACTACTAGTCGGGTCAGAGCTTATGGCGAACTGTCATCTAATTTTGCAACCTCAATTTGTCAATCAAGACTGTCCACTTTCTCCATTTTTGTTTAACTTCATCATAGATCTACTGATGGAAATAACGTTCTCATCGACTGAATTCTCGGGCATTGATCTCCTACTAGGAGGTCCACTTATCGAATTAGAATACGCAGATGACATAGTCCTGTTTGGTGAAGACGCTAAGAAAATGCAGTTTTTCGGTAGCACTGAGCAACAATGCCAGAATGTTTGGGATGCGCTTCTCTCCCTCTAAATGCAAGTTGTTGCTTCAGGACTGGTCTTCGTCAACACCTGAACTAAGGATAGGGAGTGAAGTAGTCGAACGTGTTGACAACTTCACTTATCTTGGAAGTCTGATCAGCCCTAATGGGTTGGTGTCTGACGAAATCTCAGCACGGATTCGAAAAGCTCGCTTGGCTTTTGCTAACTTACGTCACCTATGGCGAAGGCGAGATATCCGTCTATCAATTAAGGGACGAGTATACTGCGTGGCTATTCGTTCCATTCTACTATACGGCTGCGAAACATGGCCTTTGAGAGTAGAAGGTATTCGTAATTTACTATTATTTGACCGCAGGTGCCTTAGAAATATTGCGGGTATCAGCTTGGATCACAAGGTAAGTAATAATGAGGTTAGACGCGAAGTATTAGGAAATGATGGTAAGTGAGTTGATGAGGTTATGAATCTTCATCGACTGAGATGGTTGGTCCACGTGCTGCGTATGCCTGAACACCGATTACCACGGCGCGCAATGCTAACCGATGTTAGGGATGATTGGAAGAAAGCTAGGGGCGGCCAAACCAAAACGTGGCATCAGTGCTTGAAATCACTAACTTCTGGTCTGAGCCATGTTGGTAGATGCAGACTGCCTGGTTGGGGTCCGTGTGACTATCGTAACCCATGGTTGGAGACTCTTGGTGACATGGCTCAGAATCAATCACAGTGACGTCGGTGTATACACTCTCTGTCTTCCTTTAAACTAAGAGATTAAAATCGCTTCATATCATTATTTCTACGAACTAATTATTTCTTCCTTTACTATCTCCTTATACACACTCTTTTTTCTATATATTGCCACCACTGAATTAACTACTTCTATGAATCCGGTGTTCATCTTGTTGTGCTAATGCGGTATGGCAACTTGGACCGATGCATATATGTGCCTGGTCCTACGTAGCAGCTGACTGACTTTCTCTTTTTAATTTTATTTATTTCTCAAATTATTTTTCTGTTATTTATAGTCATTTACTTATATCCTCACTGTTATTTTCACACGTTTGCTTTGATTCCTATTTATTTCCTGTGGGATGTATTAACTTGAACCCAATACACATTTGTCCCAGATTCCATGTTTTCTGTTCCTGTATAAAATAGTTTCAAAAGTTTTTTAATGTGAATGTAAATTTTCCTATTTTCAGTCTATAAAAAATCGGATACGAGTGTATATGAGAAATAATCAGGTGTTGATATTAATATTCAGAGTAGCAAGTCAATAACACTGATCATATGTAAAAGTTTGCACTAACGGTTTGTGTTACACTGAAAAAAAGAATAAGTAGACAACAAATAGTCACACATATAAACAAAATGTAAATGATTTTAGTAAACACTTACGCATCAGTCTGTTGTTTAGGGAATAGAACACGTTCAACTTCACCGGAAGGCATACATATATCGTGAATGGGTTGATCATGTTTGAATAATTTATGAGTAACAATCCGAGGCAATTGCTCAGGTTCAGGTTTTACGATTGGGATTTGATGTCTTCGCCAATCCCCCTTTGATACAACCAAATAAGAAATGAGCTCACTAGACGGTTCACTTTTGAACTGAAAATCAATTAAATTAGAAAACATTACCGTTCGAATTAAAGGAAAACGACCGAAATAGTTCTATATTAGAAAGGTATAAAATAAACAGCCGGGTGCACAGTAACAAACAATGATGATAAAACATTATCTTGTTGAGTGTACAGTAACTGCACGATTTAAATGTCGGCTTTACACACAACAAAGATTTGAACATTAACTTGATAATGTATAATAACTTTGTTCAATGTATCTGAACGAAAATGCTATTGATCGACAAGTTTCATCATAAAAAAATATTAACAATGGTTGTGTCATTTCTTTGTTCAATATTAAATAAATGAATACTTACTCGCGTTAATCCAAAGTTGTAATATCGTACAATAATATTACAGTTGGAATCTTTTTTTCCACAAGTCTGAACATGAGGACACTAAAAATAATTGGAAATAGTAGGTCAAACATGGGTAAATGGAGTAGTTATCACAAAACATTAAAATCATTACGTAATAAGAAGTGTGTAAATAATTAGATAGTGAAGAATGCAAATGTAAAGAGGCGAATAATTCCAAACAAATAATGGATAAGTAAATAAGGTTAATGATAGAATATTAATAATAATAGTAATCATAAAGAAATAAAAAAAAAAATTAATCGTTAGTTAAGTTATCACTGGCCATGGAAGGGATAGGGGGGTTACAAATTTCTTTTGTACACATAGATTGGGGTTATATGTACGGATTCCTATGGCTTCAGCTATATACTACCAGGCAACTTAACCAACGAATGAATGAACATCTACCAACTTGGTTCATAAACGGCCAGATAAAAACAGTACGCAGTTCAATCCTGGCGCATCTTATTGATAGTGGTCATGCGGTAGATAAATCGAAATCATTTCGAGTGATCTATCGTATACCCCCATCATTTCCCAATGGAGTTCGTTCCCGTCTCCTACATATAGCTGAAGCCATAGGAATCCGTACATATAACCCCAATCTATGTGTACAAAAGAAATTTGTAACCCCACTAAAAATAATTATAAAACACTAACAATTCATTCTTATATAAGAGATTTTGTTTATAATATAATTGCAGAAATATATCAGCAATAATATTGGAAAGTTCGGTGTATGATGTAGTAAATTGCAACTGAAGAAATTCAGCTTAGTAGGAACTGAGATCCCATTAGAGTATTCATAATTTTCAAGCAACACATGGTGAACTAAGGTACAATAGTTACGAATCTTTAATGAAGTTTAGTACTAGTAGTGTAGTGAACAAAACACAGGTGGGGACAATCGAATTTATTTGACAATAAATTACAGTATTTGTTAATAAAATCTAACAATCATACAGTAAATCGTTAATTTGTAAAATATCAATCCATCGTCACAAACTGTACTGTTCCTGTTGCAAACATCAATCGATTATCTCAGATTTCATTGTTCATCAATTTCCATACAAATTCCATTGTGTTCCCGCTCTTCCCCCATCTTCTGCTTCCAGACATTACGTTTAAAACACGCGTCATATACTACTTATTATATCAATATAAGTAGCGCGCACCACAGTAGGACAAAAAGCATTATTTTTAATCCCACAACTGACATCATATAAGAATATTTAAAGGTACAGTTATTAAACTAGTCTATTAAATGATTAGTTTGAAATTTTCACACTTCTATGGAAATAAATGGAATATTTATCAGCAACAGTAACTCTCAACAAAGTCGAGTATGCGAAAGTTGCACAAAACATTCTGCCCTAATGATAAGTAACAGAATTTTCACATTTCTAAAAGTTCAAAATTAATACTAACAATTACTTACTGGACTGAAAATATGAACATCAGATCCCCCATTTGTGCGCTGGAAAAAAATTTTTAAATAACGTACTTGAATGCTCTTTTAACAAAGTGTGGAGAACGATTATTACAGTTGTGTGGTAAAATAACCAGTGTTATATAATCTTAAATACTTGTTAAATTTTAACATAGAAAAGATTATAAAACATTTAACATGAGATTATGGGACCAGGTAAACATTTGATGGAGTTTTGTTCTCTGAGCTGGATGGTTTGGTCGTGGAGCTTTCATCGTTCTTCTGAACGACATTATCCACAGCACAAACTTCAGATAGAAGTGAAGTGTTCGAATTTCTCCATGTGCGTTTCACAGCTTGTTCTGTGCACCTCGATGTTGATTGTGCTGATGATGTCGTTTAGAAGAACGATGAAAACTCCACGACCGAATCATCCAGCTCAGAGAACAAAACTCCATCAAAATCATCCACCTGAGCTACAAATCTTCTCCACGATCTCAGGTAAACATTTCGCATGAGCATAATCAGGAAATATCTAAATTCTAAACTTGTCATTTACAGAGAAAATATTAACACATTTATCTATTAACAACTATTACTTAGAATTCAAAATAGATAGTAAATTGGAATTGTTTCTCGCTTTTTCCAATTTCTTTTTTCCTATTAAGACAAGTGATATGTACATACAAAGATCCACTTACATTAAAAATAACATGGAATAAGGCAGTTAATTGAATTCTCTACATGGTTACATCTTGGGAGAAAAAAAAGGAAATCTTTCAAGTTCTCGTCCCTGATATTTTGAATATCGATTGCAAAAACATAATATTTTTCGAAAGAAACTAATTTGAAAACTATTTAAAATAGAAAAGATGGAATGTAGCTAGTAGTGGAATCCGGAACGCACGTTTCATCTTGTTTGGGACTCGTCAGTCGGATGTACCTGCATCCCAGAACTAAACAAACGAGTGAAAAACATTAGAGTTGGTGAGAAAAAATATATGACAGAAGAAAAGTTGCAAGATAACGAAGTATAAGAGAACTATATGATACAACCAAGAAGTTAGTAGGTGAATATAGTAAATCAAAGCAACCAGTCAGGGAAAAACAAGGAAAATCAATCACTGGGGTTCAACAGCAGAGGAAGAGGTGGGTAGAGCACTTTGAAAAGTTCTTGAGTAGATTGGCCCTACTGAACCCACAGGAAATCGAGGCAGTAAACGAAGACCTCCCTTATGTGTCACCTCACCAACAACAGGAATCAGTAAGGCCATTAAACAAATCAGAAGTAGGAAAGCAGTAGAACCAGATAGCATACCAGATGAAGCCCATAAAGTCAGATATAGTGGCAAGATTTGGGAGCAAGAACATGTACCAACAGACTGGAAAGGAGTACACCTAATCAAAATACTAAAAAATGCAGATCTTAGTAAGCGTAAGAAATACGGAGACATGACACTACTATCAGCACCAGGCCAAATTTTTAGTAGAGCGTTGCTAAACTGAGTGGAAAATTCAGTGAAAGCCCAACTTCTAAACCCATAAGCTGGCTTTCGAAAGAATCAATCATGTACTGTCCAAAGCGCGACACTGTAGATCATTGTTGAACAATCAGTAACATGGAACTCATTGCTATACATCAACTTTCTTGATTATGGGATGCCATTCAACAATGCGGCTAAGAAAACCTTGTGGGATCTTCATCACTATAGAGTACCTGAGAGAACCATCACTATTATACGGGACTCCTACAATGAACTGAATTGCAGATCCGTGCATGGAAGGCAGTTCAAAGATGCGTTTCAAGTGAAGAGTGATCCGACCCAAGACTGCTTGCTCAGGCCTGTTGCCTATCTTCTAGTTGCTTACTCAATTATGAAGACCACATCTTAGAGGAAGCACGAATACAGTGAACGCCATGGATGAAGTTGGATGATTTAAACTTTATAGACGATCCATCGCTTCTAAAGCACAAAGTAAAAAATGAAAGTGATGACAACCATGGTACCAGTGTGTCTCAGTGTCCACAGGGGTAAAAAAGGATCCCGTGACAATACAACGAGCAGTTAACAAGTCACCTTTGATGAAAAATATCTCGAGGAGGTAAAAACCTTCACGAATCTGGCAGCATCGTTGATAATCAAGGAGAATCTAATGAAAATGTGAAGATACGGATAAGCAAAGCAAGGGCAGTGTTTCTATGGTTGAAGAACACCTGGAACTCAAAACAACGGTTACCACCAAGGAGTCCAACCCATTTGTACTACACCCAGTTGAACTAAAAATCCTAACATTATTCATTAAAGTTTAGCGAAAGGATGTAAACTAAAAGTACAAGGACAAATTTATTGATTATTAAATTTAGATAATAACTTTTATAATTAGTAGGCAATTTAAAAAATCAAATTGACAAACCAAAAAGTCTCTTGCTTCAAGTATCGCCTGAAATCCGGACTTTGTTCCTTGTTCAATAAAGACCAGGAAATCAGTTGTTTTCTCCCACAAGGATGAAATAACACGTGAACGAGAAGATTTGCATGGGATTTCCAGTAAAGTGTTAGCACAGACTACCAAATTATATTGATTCTTTTTTATGAAGGAAAAAAGAAATCGAAGAAACAGTAGGTTAAATTTTGTTTCTGTTCTTTCTTTAAAAAAAGCTACGGAAGTTTGATTTAGTAATCATGGTAATAAACATGGTTTGAATTGGAATCAAACAAAAAGCAGCATAAATACTGAGAAATTGGGATTTATAGAGCAAAGAAAACTCTTACAGACACGTTTCACTCCAAAAGAACGTTTGAAAGATACTTAAACAAGCACTTTTTCGAAGATGACAACTAGATGGAAAAAACAGAAAACTTGATGGAGTTCCAACTATGATTAAAGAGAACTAAGCACTAAAAGAATTTCAGTAACGTAAATAAAACATTTCATGTGGTCAACTTTACACAGCAAAAGTGATACCATACTGTTCCCTGGAACAATGATTTAACCTTTTGTGGTAGTATCTGACACATGATATGATAGTTATCACAGAAGTTTATAGTTGACATCACCTGACTTCGGATTATGGTAAACCCAAAATATGTGTGTCTGGTTGAATATATGTCTGCACCTCAATCTTTATATATCCTACCACTGGTTGTACACACGGACAACCAATAACTTACTCGCGATTAATAACTTAATTAAGCCTGTTACGCCTTGTGGAGAAGCATAGACTGTTCAAGCAGCATTCTTCATACAACTCTGTCCTAGGCAATTCTTTCCAGTTGCTACTCAACCTTTTCGTGTCCGCTTCTGATTCTCGACGCAGTGTATTCTTTGGCCTTCCTTGTCTCTGTTTTCTTTCACGATTCCAAGTTAGAGCTTGCCTCGTGATGCAGTTTGGTGATTTCCACAATGTATGTCCTATCCACTACCAATGTCTTTTCCTAGTTTCCTCCTTAGCTGGAAGCTGTTTTATTCTCTCCCATAGTAGGCTGTTGTCGATGGTATCCGACCAACGGACATTGAGTACCTTGCGTAGACCATTGCTTACAAATACTTGTACTTTTTGATGATGGTTGTGGTAGTTCATCAAGTTTCAACTATCTTAACGTTCGTACTGAAGATTCTGAATTTGATGTTAGTTGACAGTTGTTTCGAGTTCCATATATTATTCAACTGTATGAATGCTGCTATTGCTTTACCAGTCCTTACCTTTAAGTCTGCATCAGATCCTCCTTCTTCATCAATGATGCTGCCTAAGTACGTGAGTTTTCACCTGTTCCACAATTTGTCCATCAAATGTGATTGGGTTGGTGTTCTCCGTATTGTATTTGAGGATCTTTCATTTTCCCTTATGAATGTTGAGACCTACTGATGCAGAGGCTACTGCTACACTTTTTATCTCGACCTGCGTCGGTTGGTGTGTGTGGGATAGAAGGGCCAGGTCATCCGAGAATTCCAAATCATCTAGTTGCATGCAAGCTGTCCATTCTATTTCTTGCATTACCTCAGATGTAGAGATCTTTATAATCTAGTCAACCACCAGAAGAAAGAGAAAGGGAGAGAGTAAGTAGACCTGTCTGACTCTGGTCCTCACTTAGAGTGCGTCTGTCAGCTGCCCTCCATTTGTGAATACCTTCAGTTTAATCACATGTATTACATTGTGTATTCAGAAAACTAATAGGTAAATTACTTTACTTCTAGTGACTGAGAATGTGCTTCAAATATGTATCTCCTTACGCGAAAGAAACCAGTAGCGTAAGGAAAGAAATAAAGTAAGACGAAACAAACTCTTAGTTTATACTATTAGTCTTGTAAGAACGTAGACAAAAAGCAGACAACTAGTCAATAAAAATACTGCTTTTGATTAGGATAGCTTTGATAACCTTCCCAGTATTAATGCTATCAGATTCATATGCGGGGAAATACACAACACAGTCCAATACTATGACCTATATATGCCCCGAAAAAATTTTCCGATCGTTTTCCAATCAAATTAACATATGGAAATTAATAAAGGCCAATTAAATGAAAGTTCAAATAAAAGGTAACAAAGGGGAGAGAAACAATTTTACATAAGAAAGATTAGTTCAGCGAAGAGTTCTCTTTTGGCCGAATTCATTTTCAAAGCTGTGCAATCGCAAATATATATACTTATTTTTACAGGATGATAATAATACTGATAATAAACTTGTTATAAATGGTGACAGTGAGGTTAAATGGACAAAGATACAAAAGTCAGTTAATGCCAAGACCTCTTGTTTATTCAGTTCCAAAGAAAAAAGTTTATATCAATCTACCATATAGAGGCGAATCCAACAGCACAGTTTTAAGACAGAGATTGAAAGCAGCCATCAAGAATACCTATTATGCTGCTCAATTGGTTGTGATTTTAAAGTCTAAGCCCATGATTCCTAATAGACCCAAACAATGCACTGATGATTACGTCACATCCCATTGTATTTACCAATTTACATGTTTGTGTGGACACAGATACATAGGGAGGAGTAATCTAACAATGCAATCAAGGGTCAATGAACATGTGCCTAGATGGCTTCAAAATCAATGTGTGCCAAATGATCCGATTAACGTGGAAGGTAGCAAACCATATTCATCGATAGCGAGACATATAACTGAGACGGGGCACAAAATTGACAAATTAACATACTCATGTTAAGTTACATATAAACAATTTAATGTATTCGCTAAAGATGAACGTTATCCAACTGCTTCTGTCTAGGCTTAAATACCTAGAGAAGGTTAAAACCGAGTTCACATTTTATTAAACTTTTATAAGAAAAACCATACTAATAGTAGTTTGTCAATAAATTTTCCCCTACTTAAAATTAAACTACATCCAGTCAAACGAAACGTTTCAGTAGGGATTGTTGAACTTCCTGGGATCAACTTAACCTGCCTTAAAATATATACAATGTCATGAGGTCATATTTCGTCATATCATCTAATATCAAGTAGAGAAAAAAGCCATCTCAGTTGCTATTTTACTTACATTACTGGTAGCTTCTATACACGAGGTCTCCGAACGAGTAAATTAATGAGCATATACAACAACTGGTATACCATATAGATTACCCAACTCATAGTAAATTTGAGAGCTCTTACAGGCAAGTCACAATGGCAGGATATATCATCTGCATAAAGCCACTTAACGGTGTGATTTATCAATAAAATACAACTTTACATTCCACGGACAATGTTGAGAGATACCATCGCTTTGTGATATGACCTATTAACTCAACAGCTCAGTAACTAACAGCACAAATTTGCCCTAACTTCAATCATAGTTTACGTTCAGAACCCGGCAATTGAGAAAAATAATAACCGAATGTGATCAGTGGAAAACGTGTGAGTGTTGTGTTTATGAACAACAGTTACTAAGAATAAGCTTCAGGAAGCCAAGTGCAATTTTTTCCTATAAGTCTATTTCCACGTTAATGTTATCAACTCTTTTGTATCTGTTTTTATTTAACCACAAAGTCAGTCAAAGGAGGATCCATTGGTGGCAACTGTCTATTTACATGTCGAGCATATGTGACAATAGGACCGTTATAAAACTTTTCCTGGGTTAATTCAGAAACCGATGTATTCTAATATACCTAACAAACCATGAAGCGAATTAGAAAGACTTTTTGTGACCATTATCTAATGCAACTCATCAGCCTAAGTAAATACATGTTAAGAACCTTACCTTGATGTACTAAATACTTTTATGAAATGTTTAATGCTGACTACATTATCTAGGCCAGTAGCTGAAATTTATTTAACCTAGTGCAGAAAGCTACCTAGTTCATAACCTTACAGAAAATATAATTTTGGGTAACACTACGACAAGTGAGGAAGATTAATGAATATATAACCCGTTGTGAGTTTGAATAAATTAAGAAAAACAACATACGTAAAGTCGATTACCTTGGTACTAGGCATGAAGCGGCGATGGTAAACACCAGGAAACACAAATTCAGTGGGTTGAACACTCCCCTGCTTTTGAAGCATAAACTCCGATATTCGTGTCATATGTAATGACGGTTCCACTAGATAATGATGGCGTACGCAACCAACTGGCCAGACTGTGTTTGTCGCCCTAAATTTTCAGCGTATAACATAGGAGAAAATTAAGTGAATCGAAAAACTACGAATAATGAAGAAATAAGTATATTAGTGATTCATTAATTATCATCTAAGTTAGTAGGTCACTAGACCAGTGGAACGATAAAAATGAGACTTTTAAAGTATCATTTTGCATCCAATCTAAAATTTCATTTCACTAAAAATATCTTGAAAAAAACCACTTACGTTTCTACTTTGTTATATTACAGTTGGTGTTCGCGCTATGAAGTGAAAATGATTACACTGAAAAAACGACAAGATGGATACGAAGTAGTCAAAATAAAGGTGGTAAGAGGAAAATTAGCAGTTTTATCGAGAAGTAAACAGGAATCTTAAATCTATCAAACGCTGCTACGTTAATTGATTTAGTTGCTCACTTTTTGGCGAATTAATATACTTTTTATATATGATAGTGTTTGTCCACAACATGATAATCTTATCTGAATGACGAAATACAATGGATTCTAGATTTGGACAACAACGCTAAGAGAGCAATCTATTTCTTACTGATAACTTTCTCAGAATCTAAGTCCTACTGAATGAAAAACTGCAACTTTATTGTAGTCTAAATTAAAGAGGATATATATATGAATACTTCCAAATAGATGCTTTGGTATAGCAAAAAGATAGGAAGCAATTGTATTGCGATTTTCCTTCATCAAACTCCATATCAGTGAATCAAGAGATAAAGCAAGATGGAATTAAGTCGCGATTTTTATAACAGTTAGTTTTTGTTACACATATAACAATACGGTTTCAGTGTGAATCGAAATTTCCCTTTAGCGTGCTGTTTCCAAACATTTATTTTCCTTGAAAAGGATAAAACTGACACGAATTCATTTCACTTCACTAGATAGCCATAAACTGGTAACACTCGTTATCTAGAAATATTTATTTACGACATCAGTCAGCCAGTCACAACCAACGTAAGCAAGCTGGTGCAAATGTATGTTAGCCCAAGTACAATAAATACATTTTGAATTCCGGGTATAATTTCCCAAACGATATCCTACTTCTTAGTCTCAGCAAACAAAAAAAGATTATAGTTCCACTGTTATCTTGTGTTCTCAATGTTGCAGGTTATGAAAGCTGGCTAGATATCGATGAAACAAAATGAAGTCACTGTGTTTCACAGTCAAACTAGTTATTTTTAGTACTACCACTCTGATATAATACAAGCTTAGGAGATGTGCGTTTACATCTATGCGTCCCGACATGGTCAGAATAAGGCATAAGCACCACCATTAGATTACAGGCAGTAGAGGAAGTTAAATTATTTACAGTGTATTGTAATTTACAGACAATTATTCCCTTGCAGTATATGATAATTAATATGCATCAAAAAAGTCACTTCTCAATAAACCAAAATAGTACTAGTTGACAATGTAGGATTCCACTGTGAGAGATCTGTAATAAAAATTCATCCAGAATACTCACCAGGTGACTGTTCCGAGCCCAGAGCCAAAATCAAATAATGACTTTGGAATAAAACTTGGGCATCGTTTACGGATTTCGTACAAGACACGGCAAACGGTAGCAAAGTTGGGTGCCAAACGTGAGACAAGGTACAGCTCACAAGTGTGCCCAGAGTAACTAAAACAGGAAACAAAGAGTTAGCTCGGAGTTTGAGGATCGGCTTGGCAACAATAAACGGAAAAAACCACGCTTCGAAACCAACTACTTCAGATATGTCTGCCACTGATAAAAAAACGGAAACCAAAAACAATGAGAATACAATATTACAATGGTTATACTACAGTCTTAAGTGAAAGTAATCAGAAAATTGGTCGGAATTTCTCAATATTTATTTTATTCCAAATGCGCAGAAATATATAAAAGTATAAGATGATCTGTAATATTCCCAATGGCAAATAAGTCAATCCTTGGATCTTCGATGTACAACTGCCCACAAATGCCCTGGTATGGCCGAGAGTAGGGAGAGTCCGCTTTCCCTCTCGAAACGCTCTCACATGGCCACGCGTTTATAGCCTCTGTCAGGGAAGTCCTACTCAATGCCTTCTCGTGGCGGGGGTGTTGTTTACGAAAATGAGAGGACGAAAAGCGAATTTCCGGCACTTTAACCGGATCCCAAATCAATGGTGTACATGGGCTCCAGTATCCTGAAGGAACAAATGGCGTATGAACCATTCGTTGGTCACCGGCTACCATGGGACTGCATCTCCTTACGATGCCCCACTGCCTTGTGGGTCAGACGTTCAGGTCGAAGGCTCGGGGTGTGGCCCCCTAAGAAAACCACCTGCTTCGGTTTGGGCACCCGGGCAGTATCACAGCCCTCACACAAATCAATTGAGATTCGTGTGGTGCATATGTATTTGGTGCCTCCTTGTACCTATACCTATGTGTTAAAATAAATAAATAATAAATAAACGATGTACAACTAAAATATCCGAATGAAAACAGAAAATTCGAACTACTAAGTACATGGATATCATTGATGGTTACATTTATACATAAACATTGCCAAAATAGGATTATCTTTTAACTGACAGAACATCCTCTCTGTACCATATCCATGCCCAGACAAGTGATTTGATTAACTAATAAGCAATTTGAAGTCAATGGGAAAAGTGGTAGAGGACAATTATCATGTTTGTAGCAAATTATGATAAATAGTTCATAAGGTGACTTTAGTCATCAACATTGCTAACAAGATTGAATCCAAGTAAAGTTGATAGTTGTTCATTGGTTAAAAAAGCAACCTTATAGGCGAAACTGAATCATCAATAAACTAGATAGTCAAAAGACAAATCATACAATGTCGTTACACAACAGTCACTAATGCATTCTAAAGGCTTTATTACTATACAGTATTACATGATAATATTATATGAATTTACCTCTAAAGGCCGAAATATTGCTAAATGGGGAAATGCCCCCAAATGCCCTGGTATGGCCGAGAGCGGGGAGGGTTCGCCCTCCCTCTCGAAATACTCTCACACGGCCACGCGTATACAGCCTCTGCCAGGGAAGTCCTACTCACTGCCTTCTCGTGGCGGGGGTGTTGTTTACGAAAATGAGAGGACGAAAAGCGAATGTCCGGCGCCATAACCGGATCCCAATTCTATGGTGCACATGGGCTCCAGTATCCTGCGGGAACAAATGGCGTATGAACCAACTTTTGGTCACCGGCTTCCATGGGACTGCATCTCCTCACGATGCTCCACTGCCTTGTGGACTAGACCTTTAGGTCAAAGGCTCGGGGTGTGGCCCCCTAAGAAAACCACCTGCTTCGGTCTGGGCACCCGGGCAGTATCCCAGCCCACTCACTAAAACTATGATGAACAATTTGCTTATGGAAAATATTCCTTTCTATCTGATTAACATTGAAATAACTCGTACTATTATTATTATTATTATTGCTATTATTATTATTATTATTATTATTATTATTATTATTATTATTATTATTATTATTATTATTATTATTATTATTATAACTCTACCACGTCATTTATTCACCCTCTCTTATTCCTACTTTATATATGCGTTTCGACCTAGACAGCAGCTCACCTATGGTGAAAATTCAGCTTTATTTAAACGTTCCCGAGTCACTGCCTGGTTGAAAATTGTATGTTACTACCGAACATGAGTACTGAAGCAGTTTTTCTGAAACCGCGTGCACCATTCAAACTGGCTACCTTTAACGTTCGCACACTTATGCAGGTCGGACAACAGATAGGACTGGCTATGTCTTTGGAAAGTCTTAATATTGACGTGTGTTGTCTATCCGAGACCCGTATTCAAGACTCTGGTGAAGTTCTACAAGTTCGCTCTCCATCTGTCACTTCAAAAAGCTTGTTTTATGTGCGTTTATCCGGGGACCCTGTGGCATCTTCGTCTGGTCTTGCTGGCGTTGGTGTCGCACTAAGCGCAAGAGCTGAGGCGGCACTAGTCGACTGGATCCCCATTAATAGTCGGTTATGTGCTGTTAGATTAGAAAGTTCCATCAAAGTGAGAAGAAATCGGCGTGAGAAACGCTGTCTTTTCGTCATCTCCGCCTATGCCCCGACAGATTACAGCCCGGATGCAATCAAGGACGAGTTCTACCACCAGTTATCTGTTCTTCTCCAGAAAGTGCGTTCGACAGATATTGTAGTACTAGCTGGAGACTTGAATGCTCAGGTCGAGCGTCTAGGCACAGAAGAGAGTCGTTTAGGTGGCCGATGGGGACTCGTTGGTCGCAGGACAGATAACGGGGAACGTCTACTGCAACTATGCACAGACCACAACCTGTTTCTGGCTAGCACTAACTTTCGGCACAGTCATCGCCGATGTGCCACCTGGCGTCCTCCTTCTACATCTCAAGCCTGGATACAGATTGATCACATCGCGATCAGCTACCGCTGGCGCGGTTGTGTACAAGACTGCCGCTCCTTTTGGAGTACCTATCTGGACGCTGGTCATGCCCTGGTCTGCGCCAATCTTACCTTACTTTTCAGTGGACAACGAAGTGACCGCCACCAAAGGATTGATGTTAGCAAGCTGGCTGCAACTTCTGTTGCTAGTAAGTACCGAACCGAGCTAGCTTCTAGGCTAGCTACCATTCCACCGAAAAGTATAGATGAGCATTGGTTGCAATTGCATGACGCCATGAAAATGGCGGGTACAGTCTGTTGTGGGTTTGCGAAACGTCCCGCTTACAAGCACTGGGTTTCTTCTGGTTCCTTACAACTGATTGAAGCCCGTCGGTCTACTCCGGGTGACCGTGAGTTTGACCACAGACGAAGGATGTTACGTAATGAAATCGGGCAAAGCTTGCGTAAGGACCGAGAAGCCTGGCGGTCGGAGCGTGCCAGTGAGTTGGAAGCAGCAGCTGCATCTGGTAATTACCGGAAGCTCTTCCAACTCATCCGAGCCACCGGCAGCAAGAAGTCTGGTGTGAGCGAAACAATCTGCGAGGATGACGGAACGCCAATCACTAACATCCATCGACGTCTTGGACGATGGGCAGAATTCTTTGAACGGCAGTTCAACTGGCCTGCTGCTCCGGCAACATCGGTCAGACTGTCCTGCCCTCCATGGCCGGTGACGACTGATCCACCAAATGAGGCGGAAGTCCGCAAGGAACTCCAACTCTTGAAACGTTACAAATCACCGGGCCCAGACGACTTACCTCCGGCTCTTTTTAAAGATGGTGGTGACTTTTTGACTAAGGGACTGACGACGTTGTTTACAAAGATCTGGGAACTAGAGAGTGTACCAACGTCATGGAATGAGTCGATAGTTGTCCCTATCTTAAAAAGGGTTCACGTTGTTCCTGTAACAACTATCGGGGGATAAGTCTACTTCCGATTGCGTCCAAGCTATTGGCTTCCGTCATACTTCGTAGGTTGTTCAGGACCCGAGAAGGATTGACTCGCGAGGAGCAGGCTGGGTTTCGTTCTGGTCGAGGATGTATTGATCATATCTTCACCCTCCGCCAAGTGTTAAAACACCGCCATACTTATCAAAGGCCAACAATCGTAGTGTTTCTTGATATCAGGGCTGCCTTCGATTCGTTGGACAGAACTGTTCTCTGGGATTGTCTATTGAAGAAGGGTGTGCCTGAGAAGTTTATTAACATCCTAAAAGCCCTATACACAAACACCTCAGGCAGAGTGAGGGCATACAACCACCTTTCTCCGTTATTCCATTCAAGCAGTGGGGTTAGGCAGGGTTGCCCAATCTCACCATTCATCTTCAACTTTGCCATCGATGACATTCAGGAAACAGCTGTGATGGATGCAAGTAATAGCGGTGTGGATCTGTTGCCTGGAGAAAGACTTCTCGACCTTGAGTATGCGGATGATATTGTCTTACTGTGCGATAATGCCCAAGCTATGCAATCCGCACTTAATCAGTTGGCAATCAATGTCCGTAGGTATGGTATGTGCTTTGCACCTTCGAAGTGCAAAGTACTTCTACAAGACTGGCAGGATTCTAATCCTGTACTCACTCTGGATGGTGAGCAGATTGAAGTAGTCGAGAAGTTCGTGTATCTAGGTAGCTGCATAAGTGCTGGTGGTGGTGTGAGTGATGAGATCAATGCTCGTATAGTGAAAGCCAGAGCGGCTTATGCCAATCTGGGCCATCTTTGGCGCCTTCATGATGTCAGTCTGGCTGTAAAAGGTCGGATCTACAACGCGTCGGTGAGAGCAGTTTTGCTCTATGCTTGTGAAACCTGGCCTCTCCGAGTTGAGGATGTTAGACGACTCTCTGTGTTCGATCATCGTTGTCTCCGAAGGATTGCTGACATTCAGTGGCAACACCATGTCAGTAATGCAGAGGTTCGGCATCGTGTGTTCGGGCACAGAGACGATAATGCAATCGGTGTCACCATCTTGAAACACCGACTTCGGTGGCTTGGACATGTTCTACGAATGTCGTCCCAGAGAATTCCACGTCGTGCATTATTTGCCGACTCTGGGACTGGTTGGAAAAAGCGGAGAGGTGGTCAGTATATGACATGGTGTCGTGGTATGAAAGAAAGCTGCAAAGGGCTAGCTTCTGTTGGTCCTTCACGACTCCCTGGTTGGGGTCCGAGAGACGGTGTAACGCAGTGGCTAGAGACGTTATCAGATATGGCTAAGAATAGAAGCCAGTGGCGATCGTGCTGTAACCTCTTACTTTCTTCATAAAAAGTGTTTATATCTTCCTAAACTGAAAGATCTGTTCTGATTGTACCTTTCCGTTTCCCCCACCATTGTTCTCTCTCTCTCCCTTTTTTTTAGAATTCCCCACGTTCATTACTTTTTTTTTCTCTTTTCTCCTCTTCAAATTATCATTGTTTTGTGTGGCGCATATATATTTGGTGCCCCTCTGTACCAATATTTATGTGTTCAAATAAATAAATAAATGGGGAAATAAGAAATGGTGCATGTTCAGACTTTTCTCTGTGTTAGTGGGACATAGATTGGATTTAAGCATGCTCAATGCACGATTGCTTTGGCGCACGCTGATTGGCTGATTCTTATCCAATCAGCGCTAGTCTATACATGGAGAAGCTTCTAGATTCTTCTTATGTAAAAAGCTATAAATATACTAACGGTTTTCCTATTTCGCTTCTTGCTTCTTGCTTCACCTAACCTTGTTATTTGGAATATAATCTCCTTCCTGCTCAATCGTGTTCTGATTTGGGGCCTTGTCGTGTGAATCTGTGACCGTGAATACTAAGCGATAGGAATAGCTGGGTTATAACCGTAATAGCGAAAATATAACAGTGGCGACGAGGAAAAAGGAAAATAAATTCAATATGTCCATATCAGACGACCAGCTTAACCGAATACTACAACAACAGCAACAACAATTAAATGCACAAATGCGGTTGTTAGAGACTCTGACTCAACAGCTTAGCTTCCACTGCTCGAGTTCACATGCCATTTCAAGTACGTCTTGTGATGCAGTTGCTAGCAGCATACCAGAATTCATCTATGATCCCGAAAGCGGAAATACTTTTCTCACGTGGTTCAAACGTTGGGAAGATACATTTAGAATAGAATTCTGTAACCAAGACGACGCGTGGAAGACTCGACTGTTGGTACGTAAGTTAGGAATTAATGAACATGCACGCTATGCTGACCATATATTGCCTAAGTTACCTCGAGAGCTCAGTTTCGAGGAGACGATAATTCAATTGTCAGAGATATTCGGTGAATCCTCCTCATTGTTTAGTATTCGACATCAGTGTCTAAATTTGGTGAAACGCGAAGCCGATGAATATGGTGTTTTAGCAGACATCGTCAACAGAGAATGTGAACGGTTCAAGTTACGCTCGTTGACAGAAGACCAATTTAAATGCCTAATATTCATCAAAGCTCTTCAGTCACCACAAGATGCTGAGATCAGGACTAGACTTTTGGCTCGACTAGATCAAGACCCAAACGTCACACTCAGAACGTTAACAGATGAGTGTAAGCGGCTACAAAGCATCAGACACGACAACAAGTTGATTGAACAGGTAAATCCTAATTTAACCTGCATAGTGTCAATGCTATTACTAGGTTAAAAGTTAAGAAGCCGATAACAACTCGTAATAAACCAACGACTGCATGCTGGTTATGTGGTGATTGGCATTATGTACGATTCTGTCCATTTAAAAAGCATATATGTCAGGTGTGCAGCAAACGTGGACATAAAGAAGGTTATTGTCCACCGAATCGTACGTCTCATCCCAAAAAGAAGCATAAACGTTCTCGACATGTGAAATCAGCCGAGTTTAAATCTCTTTCTCTGGTAGCTGCCTTTCAAACAAACTATGACATTCGGAGAAAGTATGTTACCATCCAGATAAACGGCATATCAGCTCGTCTTCAAATTGACACGGCATCAGATATCACCTTAGTATCTAGAGAAACGTATAACTTGCTGGGTAAACCGCCAATGAAGCCATCTAAGAAAACGGCCAAAAACGCATCAGGTGGTGTGCTAAAACTGGTTGGTGAATTACAGTGTGAATTTTCCTTCAATGGAACTAACTGTACAGGAATATGTTACCTAACAGAACGGCCAAACCTTGATCTTCTTGGTCTAGATATGTTAGATAAACTTGGAATAATGGATGTACCGATTAACAGTGTCTGCAACGTATTGTGTTCATCATTAGACACCCTAGTACTTGCAAAGAAGACATGTGAAAGGTTACTAGAAAAACTGAAAAGAAAGTTTGCCTCTGTTTTTCAGAATAGCCTTGGCCACTGTACCAAGATGAAAGCTCATTTACCACTGAAACCAGATGCCAAACCTATTTTTCGTCCTAGACGTCCTGTACCATATGCTGCTCTTGAGTTAGTCGATCAGGAACTTAATCGCTTGCAACAGGCTGGTGTAATTCAACCAGTCAACTACTCTGCATGGGCCGCACCGATCGTAGTGATTAAGAAGGCGAATGGAACTATACGCATATGTGCCGATTTCTCGACCGGTTTAAATGCTGCATTAGATGTGTATCAATATCCATTACCAGTTCCTGAAGACCTGTTTGCCAAACTTAATGGTGGGACATGTTTCGCGAAAATAGACTTTTCCGATGCCTATCTACAAGTAGAAGTAGATGAAGACAGTAGAGAGCTTTTGACCATTAACACTCATCGAGGGTTATTTCAATACACCCGTCTACCATTTGGCATCAAGACTGCACCTGCCATCTTTCAGCAAATAATGGATACGATGCTAACAGGTATACCTGGTACAGCAGCTTATCTAGATGATATCATAGTTATGGGTTCAACTGACAATGAACTTTCTGATCGACTACATCAAGTCCTTAACCGAGTGTTGGAATATGGTTTCCAACTACGTGAGGAAAAGTGTACTTTCTTTATGCATTCCATCAAATACCTTGGTTTTATCTTAGATAAGAACGGTCGCCGACCAGACCCTGCCAACATCGAAGCCATTCAGAAGATGCCTGCACCAACTGATGTCTCTTCATTAAGATCCTTCTTGGGGTTAATCAGTCACTATAGCACATTCTTGCCTGAAATGCATCGAGTGAGAGGTCCGCTGAATGAATTACTATCAAAAGATAAACCTTGGCAGTGGTCAGCAGAATGTCAAGCATCTTTCGACAGAGTCAAATCAATGCTCAGCTCAAAGATTCTTTTGACACACTTCGATCCCAGCTTGGAAATTGTTGTTGCATCTGATGCATCTAGTCATGGAGTTGGAGCAGTAATATCTCACGTGTTTCCGGACAAATCAGAAAAGACAATTGCCCATGCTGCTAGATCACTTACCCCAGCCGAGCGGAACTACAGTCAAATTGAAAAGGAAGTTCTTGCGATCATTTTCGCTGTCAAAAGATTTCATAAAATGCTCTATGGTCGTACATTTACTCTACTGACAGATCACAAACCTTTGATTGCAATCTTTGGTTCTAAGAAAGGAATCCCTGTCTATACGGCTAATAGACTACAGCGCTGGGCAACAATGCTCCTCAGTTATGATTTCAATATCAAGTATCAGTCGACAAATACTATCGGTCAAGCCGACGCTCTCTCTCGATTAATTGGAGTTCAGCATCCTGGACCAGAGGATATAATCATTGCCTCCATAGCAGTAGACCCAGAAATACGAAGTATAGTGGCAGATGCCATTCGAAACACTCCAGTGTCGTCAGATGAAGTCAGAGAAGAAACTCTTCGAGACCCGATTCTACAAGAAGTTAGAAAGTTCCACCTGGAAGGATGGCCCACGAAGATCAGTTCCACAGAGCTTCAACAGTTTTACCAGCGTAGACTCTCTCTCTCAATCATCGACGACTGCCTGCTGTTTGCAGAACGTGTCATAATCCCAAAGAAGCTACAACCAGCAGTGCTTGAACAGTTGCACGCAGGACATCCTGGAATAAATCGCATGAAAGCATTAGCACGAAGTTATGTATACTGGCCGCATTTAGACACTCAACTGGAGCAGCTATCCCGTTCATGTACCAAATGTGCATTAGCAACGAAAGCACCGCGGAAAGCAGAGCTGCAATCATGGCCAATACCACAGTCACCGTGGCAGCGTATACACTTGGACTTTGCTGGTCCACTTCATGGACAAACTTACCTTTTGGTAGTTGATGCATATAGCAAGTGGCCAGAAATCTTTCTCATGGAACACCCGACTGCAAGCTGCACAGTCAGTAAGCTACGTCAACTATTCAGTCGTTTCGGAGTCCCGGAATTGATAGTTAGTGACAACGGAACACAGTTTACGTCCGTAATTTTCTCACAATTTTGTCGGCAGAACGGAATCCATCACGTCCGAACACCTCCATTCCATCCCCAATCAAATGGTCAAGTGGAACGCTTTGTGAGTACATTTAAAAATGCTCCAAAAAAATCTAAAGGGGAGGGGACCACCGAAGAGATCTTAGAGAGGTTCCTGCTTATTTATCGCTCGACACCGAACCCTCAGACGATTAAGGGGGTCTCTCCAGCAGAAGCTCTACTTGGCAGAAAAATACGAACACATTTCGATGTCATCCGTCCTACGCCAGCTCTTGAGCCTCAACGAAACCTATCTATGGAGAATCAGTTCAATCGACATCATGGGGCACAAAAACGATTGTTCACGGTGGGACAAAAAGTACTTGCTATGGACTACCGTGAGAAACATCCTACATGGACAGCTGGTCGGATCTTGAAAAAGAAGGGGAGTGTGGTTTATGAGGTGTCAGTTGGCTCAGAAGTTTGGGTACGTCATGCTAACCAATTGAAAGCAACTTAGATAGCCAGCAACGAGATTCAATATCGATTACCTCTTGATGTTCTGCTAGACACCTTTGAAATCAAAACGCCTGGAACAGACAGGTCAGTTTCTGTGCAAGCAAAGAGTGATACTTCTTTATTGCCTAGACGATGGACAAATCGAAAGCACAGGCCAGTCACTCGGTTGCAGTTGGACCCTAGCACCAGATCCTACGAATCTGCTCAAAGGGGAGGTGTTAGTGGGACATAGATTGGATTTAAGCATGCTCAATGCACGATTGCTTTGGCGCACGCTGATTGGCTGATTCTTATCCAATCAGCGCTAGTCTATACATGGAGAAGCTTCTAGATTCTTCTTATGTAAAAAGCTATAAATATACTAACGGTTTTCCTATTTCGCTTCTTGCTTCTTGCTTCACCTAACCTTGTTATTTGGAATATAATCTCCTTCCTGCTCAATCGTGTTCCGATTTGGGGCCTTGTCGTGTGAATCTGTGACCGTGAATACTAAGCGATAGGAATAGCTGGGTTATAACCGTAATAGCGAAAATATAACACTCTGCCAACAAAAACGAGTATTTTATAGATAAAATCAAATACATTAAATTATTTAGTGAGAATATGATGTGAGTAAGGTGAAAGCTTACCTTAGTGATTTCCATGACTTTAAATCCAATTCTCTACTAATTTGAGCTTCACGTTGAGAAGTAAAGTTCTTCAGAGCGAACACCAGACCTTCGTCTTCATCCCATGAATCCAAGTCTCCTGAGTCTTCAATTTTCGACAATTTACGGATAACTTTTTCCTATGGTAGAATTTAAAAAGCCGTCACTGATGTTCGGTCTTATAATTTGGATTTAAAAAATCAGCGTCGAAGAATTAGGCGATGTAAAAACATATTCATGACGTAAATAAATGAATAGTAATAGCTGTTTACCTCAGACATAAGAGGGCGCGACCACAGATAATTTGTAAGAATTTTAGAACGATCTTCAATCGCCTTCGGGGGAGAAAGAGAATGCTCTCGGAGATAGTCGATAGCCACTGCATCTAGTTGAGTAGGTAGAGATATAGGAGGCAGCTGCAGATAACATGGAAGTTGCTTTAACCTTGAAGCCCAGGTTGTTGAACATTCATCAGAGTCTTTGTCACGTTTTCGAGAGTTCTGTGGGGGTGGTGTTGAGAAAGTTGATTGTAGTTCATCAGACGCACGATATCGTAAACTCCCATTAATTAAACGGCCAGTAAAGTCAACCACAGTTTTTCCACGAGAGGCCTAAACGATTTTCATTTCATGTATAACACAGAGCATACTCAGATATATGACTCAAAATTTACGTATTTACGACAAATAAAAAGCTTATTTAGAGAACTGAGAAATTTTTGAATTAGATTATAAAAAATTATGGGCTTTATGTATAATTTAGTTAAATTCACTATCAATCTGTGGTTTAATTCAGTCTCATGGTTATGATGCGCTCGAATCACTTAGTGCCAAACAATCTAAATTAATTAGAAACAATCAAAGTAACCGATTAAACAGAACCAAAGGATAATCAAGATAAGATTTTAAATTGATTATGAAATAAGTAGGAAACTCAAGTATACTGATCAAAATATTCTCCAATTACTCGGAAGAGCACTTTAGGTTCAGTAAGTTTGGGAAGGACGACTCAAATGTCGAGATAAAGTAAGAAAAGGTATCAAAGAGAGAGATAATACTCGGGCGGTCAAACCAAGGCATTACATAAAACCTGTTGAAAAACCCTTGTCTAAGCCGCACAGAGAAATGGGAACTTGGATGGACCATGGATAGATTTTGGAACGGTTGGGTATAGGTTTCAAAACACTAAACAAAAGCCAAGAAATTTCCTTTGAGAAACTTAAAAGGACCAACAACTTACACACAGATGACGACTAGTAAGTGTACATGCAGCTTAGTTGATATTTCGGAAAGTCAGTAAAGAAACGACAGAGGTTCTGATCTGCTACAACATCAAGGATACGTGGAGTTGTTAAATATTATGAAAACCTAAGGGGTCGTAAGTGCATATCTGGCACTTCCAAATTTTATTCAGAAGGCGAAGAACTCACTAATTAAAAAGACCATACAATATCAAGAAGAAAGCCAGCACAAATTTAGTTATATTAATAGGTGGGAATGGTATTGATTGAAAACAGAAAATAGAATGACTTGTTTAAAATTTATAAGATAAAGAGAAACTTTTTTTAGGTTTATACTATCAGTAGTCACTAACCACCGATCTTTATCATCCTCAAATCAAGTGAGCGATTTTAGAACTCGTGTCGTGCATAACGTTGATTTTTTCAACCGTGTTCTGCTCTGGCCGGTATTGCAAGTCTCGGTAGGCGGTAGAGTGATATGTTACATATGAGTAGTTCGGTTAAAGCATTTTTCCAAACTTGTTGACTGAATTAGCTTCTAGTTCACTCGGTGGTGTAGTGTCATTAATATTATGACAATTAAACTTATTCAAGTACATGTTAGTGCACAAGGCTTTGAGCGATAGTAGAAGTGCTAATAATATTAGCTGGTTGCTTGAACCAAAGATGCTGCGGACTTAACAATTCCCGAATGATAACTAAATATTTATGTACTTTATTCATTAAGGTACCTCTTCAATGAATGATACATCTGAACTCATATGGTTATAACATGACAATGAGAGATATGTCAAAAATGACAACAGATACGAAACATATTCAACTGTTATTAATGAGCTGATGGATGTGGTACTCCGTAGATACGTTTCAAGGATTCATTTCTCGCTTAAATTCTTTACAAGACTGATGAACTAACATGTAGGAAGCATACTGAGCATAAGAAATAACATCAGTAAAATGCCTTGTCTAAATAATTCTACATTTCTACGATACATCATGATTGAGTTATTTTTACTAAATAGTAGTCATCAACATTTCTTAGAAATTTCCACAAAACCAGTTGATAAATCCGCAAAAGGGCTCAATAATAGTTAGTTTCTGTAATCAATAATTAGACGTCCTTTACTTAACACGAATCTTAGAGCTGGTTTTCATGATTATGAAACATATACCAACTATTTACTATTTGAATCATCTGGTACTGATTAGAATAAGTAGCGCATGAACAACTCCGAAATCATCAGGCATTCAGCACACCCAAAATAAAGATTCGGGAAAAATATGGAAGTTTCACCAGAACCACAGTAAATAAGACCTTGTTTCTGATCAATGTTTTTACGATCGATTCATGAGGACCACTACTGCATTAATAATCAGAAACTTGATGGTGGGAAAAGGTTAATTATACATCGTATTGCAGCACAAGAACTTTTGTCAAGTTTTTGGCTCATATACAAACACGAGTCGTCACCATATGCTTGGTGTAATATTTTCATTTTGGAAACACCTAATAAAGTCCTTCTAAGCAACTTTTTTCGTAAAAATATATGATCTAGCTAAAAAATGGCAGGTTCACATATCGTAAATAGCAATATGGTTGAGAAACGAAAGATAAACTGTGATTATGTCGCCTCTTTGTGTGATTAACATTACAGCACTTTAATGAATACAGAAAACTGAAATTTTGTAGTCACAGCAAATACACAAAGCAATCAGACAATTAACACAATGCAGTTGGCAGCAATCTATTTATGATAAGAAGGGTGAGGAAACGTCTTAATCGGATTTCCTTCTGCGTTCAAAACATGAGGATAAGTAGCGCCTTGGAGTTGAAAGCACCGCTCCACTTAAGCAACCTTGATCGGATTGCCTCAAAGTTGCCATTTCATTTCTGAATTGCCTCATGTCGGTGGCCTCTTTGTAGGCTAGCTTAACTTATCAGTATGTGAAATTTAAGGATACTTTTACATGCCAGAAAACGCCGAATAACATATAGCCATGGGAAAAATATGTTTTGCCTGTCTTAGTTACTACTCATATTTGTCAGTGTGATGACCATACACCACAAGAATAGACAAACAAGTGTCTAATATAAGTACAATGTAGGATCACACGCTTCCAGAGCCTAGAGGATCATGTGAGATATGCATTATACAAGAAAAATAAAGTAAAAATGGTCGCTAAAATATGAACATTCTGTTATATCGATATGTACTTGTGAAGCTAGATGAAAAGCGATAAATAGTAAATAATAATTTGTAGGCAAATGTTTCACGAGAAGCAATAAAAACATATAGATATATTCAATGACACACTTCAAATTTATGAAGCGTACTTTTTCTTGAGATCGTAATTCACATTTATTTTCTTATTCTCTTGCGTCGTGTAAGAAAGCCTAGCTTGCAACATTCATTGGGCTACTTAGTTTTCGGGACAGGCTGCACTTTTGAACCATAAACTTATAATATATAAAAAATAGCTTACTGTAATTTTGGATTACTGAGACTTGTTAAGTAGAGTTAACGGTTGCTTTTGCCATTTCGCTTTTAGTTCCATTTAAGTTATAAATAATAGCCACTTCATACGCCAACATATGAACTAAAGAAGTCTTCGTGGACATCCATATATCATGACGAACGGTCTTCAGCAATTTTATCACTTTAGATTTTATATATAACTATCACAAGCTGATCATGGAATTTTTTCGTTTATTCCAACTGAGATGTAATCACAATTGATTGATCACTGGGTGACTAATGTCATCTCAGTCTTACAGGAGGTCGGACAGCTAAGTGGTAACGTCTCTGACTGTGAAGCTGGGTAACACGGGATCAAATCCGCCAGGGAGCACCAGTTCCCTCAAAGATTACAGGTACACCTTGCTGACGACTGCCAAGTAGCACGAAACCCGGGTCCAGGATTTCCTGTCGACTACCTCCAACCACCATTTAATCTTACAATAGTGCCCGTAGTGTCGAGTCACCTAGACTGGTGGCCACATTGCAACATGATCGATAGCATTCAATCTGCACTAAGAATAAGGACTAGACACGCATGACATCGGTCACCCAGTGATCGATCAATTGTAGCACGAATCGCGGGTTCAGGGTTTCCTGTCGATTACCTCCAACCACCATCTAATAAATTGTCGCTTTGAAGAGATAATTTACTTGGTACATTTAGTTACCGAAACAGCGTTTAAATGAACTTTTATGCTTTAAAATAAAAGTCTATCGCTAACTCCACGGCCTTGTTTTTAACAACTTCAACGAGTACCGTGATAACACACAAGGATCTACGGAAACACCTTGAGCTAGTTTTATCTCGTGCCAGCCATGTGGCTTTGAGTATCCACAGCTAGCGTAGCGCCCCAGCCAACCACTTTCGCTTTCAGTTTGGAAATGGCAAGGGGCTTGGTGGCCTATCTAGTCCTGCCCTAGTTGATTCAACTTTCCTTTGAAAGCGATGACGAGCGAGGTTCCATTTGCATGTCAACGTGATGAGTTTGATTCGTTGATGACTCGATAGGGGAAAGATTTGTTCCGGACTTATGAGATCTATTAGTGTGTCCTGAAAAATTCTGTTTTGGAAGACAATAAAAGGCATATCCATTGCAGATCTATCACCTCCAGTTCTTCGATGTGGCAGTAGAAATAGGTTTAGTTTAGTCAGTCGATCATTGTGTGGGATATTTGCTATTGCGAGAATCCGCTTCGTTAAGGTTCTATGTATATTTACCAACAGCTCGCGGTCTCTTTTGTCAGAGACTAGCCGCTCATATTTGGTACTCGAGTTTAGGACGAACAAACACTATATACAATGTCAAAAAAAATTTTGACATCGACATGGCTAAAGGCTCTACATATTGACCATAGGGTCCCAAAAGCTTTGAAGCTAACCGGAAGGCATGTATAGTAGCTTTTAAGTCTTGGCTAATGATGACTCCCAAGTAATTGTGTGACTGGACAACAGGTAGCTTAATGTTGTTCTTCATGTATGTATGTACCGTAGTGATCATTGTGCATTATAATACATCTATCAGCAACTACCAAATTTTAGAATGCTCAGATAATTTCTCCAGGTTATTTTGAAGCTCCGAACTATCACCTTTAATTTTATCGCCCTCCATGTCTTGACATCGTCAGCATATAACAAAACTGATGGTGATTGGGGACTAGGGAGGTCATTAACGAACAGGAGGGACTACACTGGCTTCAAAACTGTACTCTGAGACATACTGCCAAGTATAGAATTCCAGCTAAACAACTTGAGGTTAAACCGTATTCCTTGTTGACGCCCTACTTGGAACTCCTCTATCCATATTAACAAATTGCCACCGATTCCGACATTTCTTAACTCATGTAACAGTTGGTTGTAGGGAACTTTGTTATAAACCTTGTTGAATTTAATCTAGGCTATATCCATAAGTAATTTTTAATCTTTTACACCGCACTATTTTGAGCCTTTTAATGCTGGGATATTGTCTCGTTAATATCCGATGCCCTAAATCTCTCAAATTCTCCTCTTCTTAAGGAAAATGGTGAAAACCTATTTACTTAAACACAGTGGGAGTTTCTCGGACCCATTGATGTAGTTCAAGGAGTGTGCGGTGTAGTGACTTTTACGTGCACATTACTGAATACATCCCCCACCGTTTCAATGGAGAGCTCTGGTTCTATTGACCAATTTACTGTGGATGCTAAAGGTATGATGTCTTGTATATTTGCTTTCTAGACGTTTGGTCTGACCCCAACTGAGACATACTCGTTATATGATATTATATTGGAATCAGAGACTGTGAATGCATGGTCACTCTTACTTAGTTGCGGCATATAATAGATTTTTGAAATGTCATACCCATAACGGGTCAATATGTTATCTAGTAAAGATCCTGCCTAATTACTTCCTCCCGTTTTATACTAGAGCATATGTAATAATCGCGCTAACTGGTTTCTGTTTCAAATAATTTTCCGACAACTGAGTTCTCACATTTTCCGGTCTACTGTAAGTACATTAAAGTCACTTAATATTTGACATCGACCACTTTGTGACCAAGTATTGAGACAGTCTGGCTAAACCTCATTTATTTCACAGCTTAGACTGCAGTACACTAAACAAATTAGCAGCTCTTGTTTATTGCATCTAAATCAGCAACTGACTAATTTGCACGTCTTACTATTATAGGATACTCCACCCTCGTTTACGCTTGTGGATTCTGTCGGCTCTTACTAACATGAAACCTTCAAAATCAAGTTCCCTACTATCTATAAGCTGCCTCAGCCAAGTTTCTGTTGAGGCCTCTTAACCCGACAATTTGTACTTTTTAGGTCCTTTTCGCGGGCATCTTACCTAAGTTTGAGCTGTTTTTTGGCTCCTCATCTTTTAACACGGTCTGCGGGCGGCAAGTCCTTGTTGAGCTAGCTTTGGGCACTTGTGTGACAGATTCGAAGAACATTTAGATAGCTTTGTGTTGCACCCATAGTTACTCCGTTGTCATTCTCTGTCGAATCTTCACCGCCTGAAAATATACCGTTTTTAGTTTCTTCTCTTCAACATCTAGCCTTAGTTTTAGTACCTATTCAGGCGTTTCCTGCTTCCTGCCATTTAAGAGGCAAGAGACGTAGGAAGCTTCCTTCCTTGGGCTTTTAATTCTAACAGACCTGTTTGAAGTTGGTGTTTCCTAACTTGGCATATGTACATCCATAAACTATGAGCTTCTTCGAGACAACTTCAAATCAATTTGTGTATAGACGGAGAAAGTACCATGTGATGTGTCTCGATTACGCTTGCTGATACTTCTAGAAGTGTTCACTACCACAATGACTTCATATAGTAAAACTGTCTGCATCTGAACAGTATTGTTGTCACAATCACATGTAGCTATTTTAACTAAAGAGCTTGAAGGCCTCAGGAATTAGATTCATGCAGAAGTCGTGGTATCATCCTTTGCTTTCATTGCGCTCTATACCACTTTCCACACTGTCAATAGCCTGAGCATTGACAGTTGCTTTTTCGCACTGCCCAGCTTTCAATCTGAGGTTTTCAAAACAAAACTGGACACAAACGACACCCGTAGACAAAATAAAACGATGGTCAGAAACAAGATGAAAAACTAAATTGTCAGAACTAAAAGTGTAGACAAGTAGAAAAAAAGACAATGTACTCAAACGTACAGATGATAAATTATTTTCGAATTAAATTGAACTTTTGGAAATTACTTTAATTAAAATAAATTCAATTAAGTTATAACGATAGCCTCGATGCGTAGTAAACAATCAAAACAATAAGATTGATTCAGTGAGTTAAAATGTCACTGTTTATTTAAATAGCGTGTGAAATGCTGTAATACAGATGTAGAGGCTCACGTTGAAGGTCATCCACCATAATTTCGTCTCAACAATAGTGAAGTATCCATCATTCTCCAGAACATTTTACCACTTATGAACGCAACATACTTACTTACTTACTTACGCCTGTTACTCCTCGTGAAGGAGCATAGGCCGATCACCAGCATTCTCCATCCAACCCTGTCCTGGGCAATCCTTACAAGCTCTTTCCAGTTCTTATTCATCTTTTTCATATCTGCTTCTATTTCCCGACGTAATGTGTTCTTTGGCCTTCCTCTTTTCCGCTTCCCTTCAGGATTCCAAGTTAGCGTTTGTCTCATAATGCAGTTTGATGATTTCCTCAATGTATGTCCTATCCATTTCCATCGTCTTTTCCTAATTTCCTCTTCAGCTGGAAGCTGGTTGGTTCTCTCCCACAAAAGGCTGTTGCTGATGGTATCCGGCCAATGGATGTTGAGTATCTTGCGTAGACAGCTATTAATAAATACCTGTACCTTCTTGATGGTGGTTGTTGTAGTTTTCCAAGTTTCAGCTCCGTACAGTAGAACTGCCTTGACGTTCGTATTGAAGATTCTGACTTTGATATTGGTTGAAAGTTGTTTTGAGTTCCATATGTTCTTCAGTTGAAGGAATGCCGCTCTAGCTTTGCCAATCCTCGCCTTGACGTCTGCATCTGAACCTCCTTGTTTATCGACGATGCTTCCCAGGTATGTGAAGGATTCCACATCTTCCAGAGTTTCGCCATCAAGAGTGATTGGATTGCTGTTCTCCGTGTTGTGTTTGAGGACCTTGGTTTTCCCTTTGTGTATGTTGAGGCCTACTGATGCAGAGACTGCTGCTATGCTGGCTGTCTTTATCTGCATTTGTTCGTGTGTATGTGATAGGAGGGCTAGGTCATCTGCGAAGTCCAAGTCGTCTAATTGGTTCTGAGCTGTCCATCGTATGCCGTAGTTTCCCTCAGATGTCGAGGTCTTCATAATCCAGTCGACCACCAGAAGAAACAGGAAGGGAGAGAGTAGACAGCCTTGTCTTACTCCCGTCCTTACTTAGGATGCCTCTGTCAGCTGTCCTCCATGCACTACTTTGCACTGTAGTCCGTCGTATGAGTTCCGGATAATGTTGACAATCTTCTCAGGAACTCCGTAGTGTCGAAGAAGTTTCCATAACGTCCTCCTATCTACACTGTCAAATGCCTTCTCGTAATCAATGAAGTTGATGTAGAGTGACGAGTTCCACTCAATTGATTGTTCGACGATGATCCGTAGTGTCTCAATCTGGTCTGTGCACGACCGGTCCTTACGGAATCCAGCTTGTTGATCTCGAAGTTGAGCGTCTACTGTGTCTTTCATCCTGTTCAGTAACATTCTGTTGAAGACTTAACCCGGTATTGACAGTAGTGTGATGCCTCTGTAGTTTTCACACTTGCTCAGATCTCCTTTCTTTGGAATCTTGATGAGGTGTCCTTCTTTCCAATCCAACGGCACTTGTTCCTCTTCCCAAATCTTCTTGAATAGAAGATAAAGCATGCTTGTAGTTACTTTGATGTCTGACTTCAACGCTTCAGCTGGTATATTGTCAGGCCCTGCTGCTTTCCCGCTTTTGATTTGTCTGACGGCCATTCTTATTTCTTCAGTCGTTGGTGGATTGACATTTATAAGAAGATCTGTATGTGCTGCTTCGATGTCCGGTGGATTCATTGGAGCCGGCCTGTTCAGGAGTTCCTCGAAGTACTCTGCCCATCTGTTGCGCTGTTGTTGAATCTCAGTAATTGGTCTTCCTTCTTTGTCTTTGACTGGTCTCTCTGGTTTACTGTATTTCCCTGCTAGTTTCTTCGTCGTATCGTAAAGCTGTCTCATATTTCCTTCTCTTGCAGCTTTTTCCGCCGTCGATGCTAGTTCTTCCACGTATTTTTGCTTATCAGCTCTAATGCTCTTCTTCACTTTCTTGTTTGCTTCTATGTACTCTGCTTGTGCTTGGACTTTCTCTGCTCTTGTTCGACTGTTGTTAGTTGCTGTCTTCTTGTTCTTTCTTTCTTTGATCCTGTCCAGTGTTTCTGTAGAGATCCATTCCTTGTGATGATGTTTCTTGGGGCCCAGAACCTCTTGACACGTTGAAGTTAATGTTTCTTTGATACCTTTCCAGCTATCCTCCATAGTAGTTTCTTCTTCCTTCAGTAGATCCTGTAAGGCTTGGAACCTGTTGTTGAGAGCTACCTTGAATTCATTGAGTTTGTCAGTATCTCGAAGGAAGGCTGTATTGAACCTTTGTGGTGCTGTTTGTCCAGTTGTCCAGTTCTTCTTTAGCTTCAGTTTCAATTTGGCCACAACTAGGTGATGATCTGAAGCTATGTCCGCTCCTCTCCTGGTTTTCGCATCTTCCATTGTCCTTCGGAACTTTTTATTGATGCAAATGTGATCTATCTGGTTCTCTGTGGTGTGGTCCGGTGAGATCCATGTAGCTTTGTGTATACGTTTGTGTGGAGATATTGTGCCGCCTATGACCAATTTGCTGAATGCACACAGATTTGCAAATCTTTCTCCGTTTTCGTTCCTCTCTCCCAGTTTATGCAGTCCCATGATATCTTCGTATCCGGTGTTGTCTATTCCGACTTTGGCGTTTAGATCTCCCATCAGAATGGTGAGGTCCTTTCTCGGGCACTTCTCTATGATTGATTGCAGCCTCTCATAGAATTGATCTTTAACGTCGTCGTTGCTATCATTGGTGGGTGCATAACATTGGATAATGTTCATTGTGATCCCCTCCTTCTTTGTTTTGAATGATGCTTTGATGATTCTGGATCCGTGAGATTCCCATCCTACAAGTGCATTTCGTGCTACTTTGGATAGCATTAGAGCAACTCCCTGAGTGTGTGGAGCATTTTCCTCTTCGTGACCGGAGTATAGCAGCATCTCTCCCGTATTTAGCCTTTGTTGTCCAGCTTGGGTCCAATGGGTTTCACTGATTCCCAGCACTGCCAAGTTGTATCTCCTCATTTCCGTTGCTATTTGACTGGTCTTCCCGGTCTCCCACATTGTCCGGACGTTCCATGTACCTATAAAAATTGTTGCTCTGGTTGTTAGAAGGGGCATCGGCCTCGTGGCTTCCGAAGAAACTCGGCTTTCACCATGAAGCGTCATATTACCTCTAACTCTCAGGGCAGAGTTTAAATGGTTTGAGTTATTTTTTCTGGTTAGCGTTTTTTTAGCGAGTTAGGTTTCTACGGGATGGGGACGCTAACCCCATGCCCAACCCTCCTCCTTTACCCGGGCTTGGGACCGGCAGTAACTCTGGAAGAGCTACAGGCGGAGTTATGAACGCAACATACAAGAACAAAATTTTAATTTTGGATTTCACTCTAAACATCTCGTTCTTTATAACAGTGTTTAGACTCCCAGCTTGTTGAATAAAAAAAGCGAAATCAGGAGCGGATGTTTGACCAAACTTATACCACGTTCATTGCATCATTCCAAATTTTAAGCCATTCAGTATAAGGCAAATTTATTTACCCTGAACTTTGAAAATAACTTACACTACCTTAATAAATCGTCTTGCTCGAAACGACCTCCTGGAATCGTTTCAGTATAGATTTGATTAAATTTCCGATTTTCTGAAGCCAGTGTAATATAATATACAACAACATCTCTCTCAAATCTTATCTTTTTTGTCCATCTTGCTTCTAACGTGTTTCATTGATTCTGAGAACTGCCAAGTTGTATCTTCTCACTTCCGTAGCTATTTGATATGTCATCCTGGTCTCCTACATCATGTGAATACTCCGTGTACATAAATTGATTGTTGCTCTGGCTTTTAGAAGGAGAGTTGGTTTCGCGACTTCCGCAGCGTATTGACTTTCATCATAAGGCGCCTAAATAAGCATACATGTTATACAACCTTTTTAAACACACATCATATCGCATTCTTAAGTTCACAGAAAGTTAAAAGCTTGGGTTAATGAATTAATATGCACAGCCGATCATTGTAATTATACTTAAAGATAAAAAAATATATCGACAAAAATACACAAGGAAATCACAAGTGTGGGAGCCGACAAAATTATGTACGCTTTTTGATGACAATAATAAGCAGAAGCAAAGTTACTTTATAACGAGTACGAAATCAATGGTAATTTATAAATCGCGTAAAAATATGACTCTGAGGTTGAATTATATTCTCCGTTATATGGAAACACCTATCATTCATAACAATTAATGACCCTTTACAATCTTTAATGTTTCGTTCACTTTTTACCTTATGGTTTTAATTATTCACATATGAGTGAATTAAAAGGAACCATTCATTTGGGTAGGACCGACTTTGCTTGGCAAAACACCATTACCCACTGTTAAGTAGTTAACTTTTAGTTTATAATACTTTTCTGTGGTTAAATTTTTTGGATTTATTGTGTTCTATTTTAGGAGCATAAGTTTACGTACAGTCCATTTCCAAAACTGGTCCGGAATGTTATATAATTGCACCTTTATACTTATTTTATTAAAAGTCTAGTATTTGATCGAAGAATATTCTTTTCGTTAAATTCTCTTCAGGTTCTACAATTATATATCCATATTAATAATCCGAAAAATGGCCAGGTTAAGGGTAAAGTACAGTGTTTAAAGCATGTGAATTCAGGATAAACAAAATACAATGAAATTGTTAATGTTGGTATGACTCAAATAGAATGTTGACTTGAATCTGCGTACATGTTTAGTGAGATTTCAATATCCATGAATAGAACAAATATATTTCAAGTAGGGTGAGAGATCAAATAAGTAAGAAGTAATAAGGAGAGAAGAAGTTAAAGTGGGTGAATCATGTATAGGGGAGATTAATAATGATGTTTAACCAATAATACGAATAATAATAATAATGACAATATAAAGATTTGTGAATAAAGTTAACAGAGAAAATTACGATTGACTGTGAAAGGTCATAGTCAAATTACGTCATTCAATAGTTAAGATTATGATTGATTAATTGGCCTTGATTTTGGCCAGGGGAGGAGGAGTGGTTGAATATATTTCTTCTGTACACATAGCTCCGGTTTCTTCATCCGGACGGCTACTGCTTCAGCCGTTTGAAGGACTTTCAGTCTGACCAGTTTGGGCAAAAAATTACTGACCTTATAAATAATTGAAAAAGACTAGTTTATACTGGCACTATGACCAGTTTGTACTAAATGGGCTAATATTGAGCTGTTCACTTTCTTCGTCAAACCTTTGTTAAGCCACGACGTAGATGTAGTACGGGAAAACATAAAAATCGAATAAAATTTTTAGAAAAAAGGGAATTATAATTACGATGAAATAATATTATCTCATTTTTAATAAAAAAAACCTGACGAAATATACATCTGAGAGGATGTAAAGTAGTAAATTACAAAAGTGTATATATTGAGGGATTTTCATGAACAAACAGCCAAAACTTCCAAAAAGAATCCTACGGTTAGTGTACTCTGAATGGTAGATTTAGTTTAGAGATTCCAAAAGTTATAAAACATAGAAAGTAATGCAGTAACACCTTAGTTATAGTTTCACACAGATAAGTTTGCCTGTAAAGTAACACTGAAAAAACAGACTGCCAGGAGATCAACGGGCGGGAAAGCTCTTAGGATACAACTTCAAATCAGAGCAGCTAGAAAGTCTGCACCATCAACCAGTAATGTTAAAAACCACATCGATACAGATCAGGATCCGTAGCTATCTGTGAGACCAGGTGTTACCAAAATTTGACTGAAAATTTCATAAGAAAGTTTCCATCCGAACACTCATCCTGTGAAATCCTACAGAATTTTAAAATTGATTTGGGATTTCAAGAGCAAAAGTCGATTCTGTTCGATGAGCCAGAGAAACATATATATTCTTTAGGGCACTAATCTAAGTACTATCTGTGACAAACGAGTTGCAAACATCGCAAGAAACATTCTCGAAGAACAAACATTATGTTTGGGGACAGACCTTATGTTGCTGAACTTACGGTTGATCAATTTTCAGTTATTTTATAGCAGCGTATAATTATTTGATGATTTACTACAAAACTTAAGTGTTATTTTACATTTAAGATTAAGATAGATGTGTAGTGATATTGAGTCTTCACCACACAATCCTCAAAGCTGAGCACGAGGCAACTGGAAAAATAGATACTTAACATTTAAAGCGGAGGTGGTGGGAAGAATGAATTCAATTAGATCTAATTGATTGGACGGCATGTCTCGACATAATTTTTATCCACATTAAACATACTGTTATATCTGCAGTCTAAATGTGTTCTTCATCATGTGTTGATGATTGTTACAAGGCGAAGAATCAAGATAGACAATGATGTGAATTTCATGTAAGATCTTATAGATTGTGCAGTTACATAAACAGACAGGAGAAGGTACTGCGCTCACTGCTGCATCTATAGCCCAAACCCTATGTCGTCTCCTTGCAAAACGCATATCACAATATTCACTCCTTACTGCACGATGGTGTGACATACTATGACCGAACCGTCATATGTGAACTGTTAAGTGAATGGTCTTCTCACAGCAAAATACATCTCATACCCTAGATTTTAACATAAAGTGCTTCAGCAAAAATTATCTTAGCACCATAAAATTTGATATTAGTAGTATACATAGCGTCATCAAAACCCCTGAGCCGAATGCGAGTTCTGGTGCCGATGACATCCCATCAATCCTTTATTGTTGGGGACGTTAGATCTCCAAAACTCATATTTCGTAATTTCATCTTTGTGGGGCTTGTATGCCGATGTATGCTTGGGCATTTCTTACCACTCACGCACATATTCGATTGACGAACTTATTGATTAAATGTTTAAAAGTTTCCATGGCAATATCGATCATATATTTTCGTATAAATACTCTTGATTTGTGTGCCTAATTAACCTGGTCTCTTCCGGTGTCCTGTAGAATACACTTTCTACGTCTTACCAAGACTTCTTGATAGAGTTAGATGAGTCGGGGATAACAGACCAGAACAGCCTATCGAGTCTCTGAATCCTTGATTCTCCGTTCCGTTCCGAGTAAGACGAATCTGTGGTAGCAGTCAAGCATAACGAACTTAACATTTATAAAATGTCAGAACCGGACATACAGACACTGTTACTCAATATACACACATTATCTTTGGAGATAATCTTCTAATCAACAGACTTTATTCAGTTGGAATTATAAACCCCCTTTTGCGACAGATCAAATCTTTTCTCACAAACAGATACCAAATAACCAAGATTAACTGTACAACATCTACTCCTCCACCAATAAACAGTGATGTTGTGAAGGGTGTGTCTTGAATCCATTGCTCTTTATAATCTCCATCAACTATATATGCAAGTGTTTTAGCACACGTAAGACCTAGCTCCATGACGATGACTTAAAAGTCATCCATAAAACTGACATTTGCAATGTACGTAGTACTATGCAAACTATCCAATATGAACTAAACATGGTAGACGACAGGTGCAAACGCTGGAGTTTCGAGCTCAACACAGAGAATTGCGGCCGGTTATGTGTAGGAGACACGTCTCTTAAAATAAAACTAACAATTAACAAGAAGACACTGCCCAAACTAGCATAAGTAACTGACCTAGGGGTATATTACTCACACAGTCTTAACTTCTTTGAACATATCTCAACTAAAGCATGTAAAATACGGAAATTGCCTGGTCTCATTCCCCGTAATTTCTTTCACAATCAATCTGAAATCCTTCTTTATAAAGTCTGTGTAAGACCTATCTTTGAATACTGCTCGTTTTTATTTTTCAACCTTCGCCTATTCGATATACTGAAAGTGGAAGGAATGCAAAGATATTTCACTCATAAAATACTTAAAAAATGACTTACTCATTGATTACAGTTTCCAATGCCATATCTTAGAACTAGAACCCTATTTGGAAAAGGAGGCTTAAGTGCGATTTGATTCTCTATTTCGAACTCTTCAAAAATTTTACTTAATCTACATGTAATCTAGTTCTTGCCCAAGGCACATAAATACGACCTTCGAGACAAAGTATCCGCGGTCTAAGTTGAGAAATATAAAACAAAAACTCGGGAAAATCTCTTTCTCATCAAGGATGCACTAATATGAAGTAATCTTTCCTCTGAAATACTGATGGAAAATGAACTACATACGTTTGTAAGACATATTGATCAAACGTGACGACTCCAACAAGCCACCTAAAGTTGGTAGACAATCTTACTGAGCAACATACGGATTCATCAAGATTGATAAACTCTTAGTCGTGCGCTTGATGTACCTCCAGGCAAGTATGATTCTACTCCACCCCCAATTCCTGTTTTTCTGTAATCGCAAAACATATACATCCCGAGTACTGTTAGGTCCTGGTCAGTAAACTGATAAGCTATCGAAAATATCCCATATCATAAACGGTTTTGGGGGTGTTTCATATGAAATATATACAGACAGTCTAAGTGAAAAGAAATATAAGTTAGGAAGTACTGAAAACATAATAGATTATCCAGGAAAAATAAAGTAAAACTCGCCTGTATAGCTTTTGGAATTCGTCGTTATTGCAAGGGTTTATTGATTGGCTTTACAATTTGTGTTCACAAGGAATTTGTTCGACATTTTCATGCAACTTTCTCAGTGTCTACTACTAGTGGCAAAATCTAAGAAAATTATTGATTTGACAGGCGAAGCTTACCTGCATCACTCACCACATTCGAAGATTTTTCGTTCTTTTGTGATTTAATCCTTTTGAATTGTTTTAGATTTTTATTACTCAGCTGTTCTTTAGAAGTAAATAGCTTATATATTCCGTGTTTTAAAAAACGAATACAACGCTTATACATCAAAAGCAAATATCTGAGGTGTGGGTAGCATAATATTTCAAACTAGTGCTTCTTGGTAGTGTTTTTGCTAATTAAATAAAATAGCTGAAACGGTACGAAAAAACTTTCCTAGTTAAATAAACTATAGATTTTAGTAGATACTTGGTTGAATTTCAGGCTGCAGCGAAAACGGTGGATATTCTTTTCTGAATAGTTGGCTGTGCCCGTCTAACGTTTTTAGACACTGTTGCAGAATTCCTCAAACCGGAAGGCGTGCGTACAAACTTGAGAAAATCAAAAGGTGTAGTAATAGCTGTCTTAGGGGTATCATCCCTAGCTACTGGGATATTGGGTTATGCCCCGACCAAGTAAACTTTAGTAAATATGTTCATACCCTGTAAATAGTTAATAAAATCATGGATATAATATGTGGTATCGAGTATTAAGAAATATGCAATTCCCGCACTTTATCAATCACCTTCGTTTTTCTTTGAGACCATATGCAAAGGGAATGACCACTGCAGTAGCATGGAGTCGAATTCAGCTATAGAGATATTGAGCTTATCTGGTGCTAGTCTCCTGGGTATAGCAAACACAAGTGCGAATTCAGTTTTGATCGTATCACTTAGTTTTCTTTGGCTTTGGAAGGCTGTATGTTTGGTTTAGTTTAGTTTAGATATCCTGCGAGTATATCTCGGTTTTGGTATTAAAAATCCAGGGAAATTGTCTCCTGAACCTCATATCTGGCATTAAATTTTTCGGCTCAAATGTCGCGACATTAGTTTTATTTGCGGCTTGAGGTGTGACTGGGGATGTTTCTCGACCCAGCTCAGTTTTATACTGGGGGAATTATAATAAGAGCAGCTCCAGTATCCGCCAAGAAATTCAAGCCTGTATTTCTGTCTCTGAGATAAAATAAGCATCTGTTTAGGCGTTTTCCATGTTCTTGAGATTCTGTTTAGACCAGGCGCATGGTTGCCTGAACTTGGTAGGGTTGATACCACATTTCCAGTGAAACCAACAGAACAGCCCAGACTGTCTGAACATTTGTGACCTATCTTGTGCGTTGGATCTCCTTCGTTGTGGTGATCTGTTGCTCTTTCTATGACCCATCTGCATTCTGGAGATACAACTTCAGTGAAACTTCTGGGACTGAGTCCTCCAATTGTTCCTGTTTTTTTGTGGATTTATCGTTCGTGATTCAGTTGTAGGGCCTATTCCTATTATCTTATCTGCTATACTCACTAAATGAAATAAAGGGGTGTCAGGGTCTCGTGCATCCAAACATTGTTCGACGTAGCATCGAAGAGCTTGTATCCATCCTTGTTTTAGGACTGCTTCACCCACTGTGTTGTCAAACACTAAGACTTGGAGGTGACGTAAAAAATGTGATGGTGGCCTATCATCTAATGTTTCTTCCTGGAGAAGCCTTTGGGTTCTTTGGCTGTTTGAAAATGATAAACGGTTCGTTATCTTTTGTCTTAAGATGGTATAGGGACCATGTGCATCAGAGATGCCCATGGGTTGTTTGATGGTCGTATGATTCCTAAGTCCATCATGTCGTCAAATTCGTTTTTCGCCAACCCTAGCTTTTCGGGAGACAGGTGGTTCTGTAGTTGTGATGTAATGTGTAACGTTGCTGGTAACACACGGCAATTTCGGTTGCGATTTGTATATCCCAGAATACTTATCGAGTACCGGTCGATAGAATCGGTCCGTCAAGTGCTTGATTAGAACTGGAGATAATCCGCAACCGGATAAATAAGTTACGCACACAGATAAATTAGTATTTCCATCTACTAACCTTCGTTCGCGCCTATCGATGATTAAATTGTAATGCTGTAGGAGGACCATACCAATGATTGGCGTAGAAACATCTGCGACAACAAGGATCCAGTGATTGGGTTTGCGTAAACCCACGTTAAGATAAACGTACCTTCTGCCATACGTAGAGATAGGCTTTCGGTTTGCCGCCTGTAGATTTAAAACCGATTCGTGAAGTCGGTCTTTAGAATTTGCAGGGGGAACTCTAACGTCTGCGCCAGTATCGACGAGTTGGCGAACTCTCGTTATAACATCTGCGACGTATAACAGACGGCTAAGTTTGCCGGCTACGGTTGCCATTAACGCGTGCCGGCTTGGAAGTTTCCCGAATCGTTTTTCGTGTCGATCGATTTTGCGTCGGAAAAATTGCAGGGTTTTCTGCAATTCAGATTTCAGGTTTGTAAAGTAAGGACAGAAGGCCTATGGCCTATGTTATTCCTTTTCTAGTATGCTTCTGTGAGTATCCAGACTTCTCTTGAACGAGTCAACTGAGGGTGCGGACACCACTACTTTGGGCAGCAGGTTCCAAGTATTGATGAATCGGTGTGAAAACCTGTATGCCACGGGTATTTTGTTCGTTCTTGGCTTTTCTACTCGCCTGCTATGTCCTCCGAGATGTCCCGATCTAGTGGGAAGAAAAAGAGAGAGTAAGTTAGGTCCAAAATCGTTTCTCAGTATTCTGTACATCAAAATTAAATTTCCCCTTAGTCTGCGATAGGACAGTGTGAAGAGATCTATCTTTTCAAGCCGCTCTTTGTATGGTAAACCCCGGAGTTCTGGAATTGCACGGTAGCTGCTTTCTGTACTTTTTCTAGGATATTCGAGTCACCTTTTAAACATGGGCTTGCGGCCTGAACGCAGTTCTCAAGTTTAGTTCTCATTAAAGACGTGTATACTTTGGTGAACATAATAGTATCTAGCTTTGTGAATGTCCGTTTTAAAGCCTAGAGGGTTCGAAACCCCTTAACTGAAACCTCCCAACAATGGGTCGTCGTCTTAAGATCCTGACTGACTGTCACCCCCAGATCCTTATGGGACCGAACCACTGGTAATTGCACTTCCCCTATGTTATATCTATTAACATTTGAGTCCCAGAAGTGCATGTAGACACACTTTGCCGCGTTGATAGGCATCAGCCACTCTTTAGACCAGTTAATTATATTATTTAGGTCTGCTTGAAATGCATCTGAGTCTGTGTCTCCAGTTATTACTCGCCAGATCTTTACATCGTCAGCGTATATTAACATTGGAGATTGTACTTTACTTGGAAGATCATTTACATACAGTATAAAAAGTAAAGGACCTAGGACGGAACCTTGAGGTACTCCACTAAGTACTGGTCTCCAGATGGAGCACTTGGAATTTATTCTTACCTTCTGTCTACGTATGATAATTAGAAGTATTTGAATTATAGTATGAACTACGAATCCCAGGGATAACGCAATTGAATCAAGAAGTACTATACAATCACTAACGAATGTACTGTATTTAGAATTCGAAATCAAACATTCAACAAGTACAAAGGAGTCATTAGTTCATTCAAACACCACATCCGCCACAGCTTAAATTAGAGTCTAAGTGTCTGTAATCAATTGTACGTCTTCTCCTCAAGTTCATGCTGTGTCTGTCCGACAATGTATTGGATAAAGACTCTGTATTATCTAGAATGCACTCATTATTATTAGAATAAACAACTGAAATCGGAACAGACTCACTTGATTTCTGGGATTGTGTACAATCATCATGTCCGTTGAGTACTGAAAGTACTGCTACCTAGAATTTGAACCATAGACATTCAGACTATCCTCCCCCACGAAATAATGTCGGATCTTCATATCCCCAAGTTATGAATAATGTGGCTTCATTTAAATCATCTTTCTCAATTTGACTAGAGTAAACATTGGAAGTGAATTTATGATAAGGACAAACAATAATTGATATGGAATCATCTGAATTGTAATCAGACTCTAACTCATTTAATACTCGTGCTTCGCATTGAACAAGTTTCTCACAAGAAACAAATGCATCATGAGGACAAACAATATTTGATATGACATCAAGATTCGATTCTTCTGAAATAGTTTCCTCGAATTTATTAAGAATGTCATTGCAGAGTAAAGGATCGTTAGAAAAATCAGCATCTATCAAAACTACATCAGTTTTTTGATCATCATTAGGTTTATTCGAAATATTTTCACCAGATTTCTAGGAAATTTCACCAGAAATATGTGAATCATTAGGAAAAACCATATCTGGTACAATAACATGAGAAATCTGATAGGTTGATACATTAGAAATTGTTGTCTCGCAAGAATCTTGAGTTCCATTTAACTCTGAACTGCTATATGACTCTAAACTGTCTTTTGAAATCGTCGATAAAGATAAATGATCATTATAAATATTCAGATTAATAGAATCAGAATCAAAAGACTTAATATTAGTTGCAGTAACATGAACAGTAGTATTACAAACTGACTGAATATGTCCAACATCAACACATTTAAAGCACTTAGAATTACGAAATTTACATGAATTAAAAGTGTGGAACCTGCCACAGGACAACCATTGACCAAACTTGTGCCCATCCTCGTCAACTGCATCGCAATTCCCAAACAAATTATCTGCATAATCTTGAGTATACACTCGGATGGGGCGACGTAATGTAGTAGAATTTTTTATATCCTCATGAATTATTTTACGAAATCTCCCTTTACCGCATTCGAAATTTGTATACTTAGCATAGTCTAGAAGTAGTCCCTTGAGAGTTGTATAAGGAAGAGAAATGGGCTTTTCCGGTGAAGCCAAAATTTTTAATAAGCGATATGCTTCTTTCCCAATGAATGTGAGAAAATGTGCCACAATGTTAATATCCTCATCATCTTCCTTGGTCATAGCCCAGATTTCGAACCTTTCAAAGTAATCCTCATAAGCATCAAAATCCGAATGAAAATCTAACTGTTCCATCGCAGGCCCCATCGCGACGCCAATATGATAATTAGAAGTATTTGAATTATAGTATGAACTACGAATCCCAGGGATAACGCAATTGAATCAAGAAGTACTATACAATCACTAACGAATGTACTGTATTTAGAATTCGAAATCAAACATTCAACAAGTACAAAGGAGTCATTAGTTCATTCAAACACCACACTAAGACCTACTAGGAAGTCCTTAATCCATTTTGAAAGGGGTCCAGCAATACCAAGGTTTTCCAACTTCAATAAGAGTCTATTTGTCGGCACCTTGTCAAAATCCTTACTGAAGTCTTTGTAGACAACATCCACTGAGTTTCCGTTGTCTAGCGCCTTTATCCAGAATTCCCTTGCTAAAAGGAGGTTTGTTGTACAGGATAGACCCTTTTTAAAACCATTTTGTTCTATGTTTAACAAGTTATTTGTTTCAATAAATTTTATTATTGTCCTTTTGACTATTCTTTCCAATATTTTAACTACAACGCTGGTGAGGCATACAGGTCTGTAGTTCGATGGAAGTTGTCTTGGTCCTGTTTTATGTATGGGAGTGACGATTGCGTCCTTCCAGTCCATAGGTAATACACCTTGACTAAGTGACATATTGAATATCACAGTCAGTGGGGCCGCGATATATTGTGCAATATGTCTCAATATTTTAGGGTGTAGTTCATCTGGTCCTGTTGACTTTTCCATGTTTAAGGTGCTAAGAACCTTAAGCACATCGTCTTGGTCAAATTCCACGGTGAGCAGGAGGACTTTCCGTACTGGGTATGATGTCAGCACCAATCGGGGTTATCTGTCTCTCGTGGTCTAGCGACAGACCGCCTACGTGAAGTGCTTCTTCGAGGAGTGTGACCGTTTACTGTCGTTACGAAATTAAGATAACGTGTAAGTGTATGATATAATTCTGTAAAGCCATTCTGGGTCGTCTGAGGCTTTTCTTTTCCTTCAGCTAGATAAGTCCATTAAAACTAATGTGGCTAGCATCCGATGTCCAAACCTTGCAGAACTATTTATTTTGGGGATTTATTTACGCTACAAGCTTTATTTTTGACCTTGCAATATGTGAACTTGTACTAATTGCCAAATTTTTAACTGCAAGTATTCTTTCACAACTAAACATATTTAGTCATTCACATCATCGCTTATTCTGTTTCCTGTTATTGTTTGCTGTTATATTTCCAAAAGCAGTCTTATTGAAGTACACAGACGACCTTGGGCTGCGACGAAGTCCCTACTTATAGGACGACCTATGATAATTCATTTAAATTTCATTGGTCAATAGTTTTAACATAAAGAATCAGTCATTGTACATGAATTATTGTTATTCTCATGACAAGTCAACACCAGCTAAAAGGCAAGAACGTTTTGTAGCTTTTTGAGTGGTTTTCCCATCGAAATCTTATTGGTTCATCCAATATACTCTAGAGTATACTGAACGAAGTAGCTACTCCTGCCAGCAGACTTGATCAAGTCTGCTGGACAAGTATTGGATGAAACTAGAAAAGAAGGCCCAGGACAGAGTGGGTTTGAGAATGCTGGTCGGCGGGCTATGCTACATTAGGACTAATGGGCGTAAATAAGTAAGTAATATGATATGATATAATATTACTTACTGTATGAAGTAGCTACTTCTGCCAGCAGACTTGATGACTCACATAATATTATATCATATCATATTACGTTCCACCTAACAGGCTTTCCAGACTTTTTAAAATGGTGTCTTATGGATTCGATATATATATATATATATATATATATATATATATATATCGAAGAAAAGTTTGTATACCCACTCTTCAGTATTACACAATATGAAGTGTAGTAAACAAACTTCGTTGGTTATCAAGGAAGCTATTGGTGACTTGTCAACTATTTACAATAATGCTAAGTTCTCAATAATTGTTGATGGAATAGCAGTTGGATCAAAATTAACATCGCAAAACAGGTTATATTTTCCCAAATGCATTGGCTTTTGTTTCTCCTTTCATTTAGGATTTTGGTAATCACGTCTGCATTTTCAGGAGTTTCATAAACCAATTATTGAACGAATCACCAGTGTAGTGATTTAGAATTATTATAAACTGTGTAAGTTAGATATCAATGATGGTTATTGTATTGCAGAAGCAATTTAATATCTACTATCTTGTTACTTCACCAGTGTTTCGCAGCTATGTCAGGTACCATATTTATTTAACAATTACTCATAGTTTATCAGATTCAGATTCAACTTTACCAGCCACAGACGACTTTGGGTCAAGGTTCTTAGAATTCGATGAATACTCTTTCGAGCAGACTGATAATACAGAAGTAAATTAATTATATTTTTGTGTAAATGAATGCTTGTTAACGAAACAGAAAGCGTGTTCTGACTAGTTTCATTTCCCGAGGCTATGAACCAAGTTAAATTTCCTCAAAACATTTCTCCCAGCTGTACAGATGCCTTTGAAGATAACCGTAGAGCGTCGCTTCCAACCAATCGAACTGTTTTATTAACACCAGGCTACTGGTAGCTTACGAGAGTTGGAACAGACTTAATTGACACGCAGTTGCTAGTCTACAACTCTTAATTAAGTTCTGCGCGGTCTTGCTCCTAAATGACATGCTTTATTTGTTTTGCATACAAGTGGCGTTATAAGAACGACGGAAATTAAAATTTTTAGGGACGGCAAAAAGTTCACTTTTTTAATAAGTGGTTCGTAAAGCAAAGCTGCTACCAATTTTTATGGAATCTTTTAAATGTAATTAATACTCACCTGGGCTTTCTAGTGAAGTAACATTAAGTTGTAACCTAGCAAGAGTCGATACTTGATTTAAACGACCGTTTCAACCAATTGGTTTGGGACAAGGTGTCTGTCTATCTTTAAAACCCAAGACAGATGATCTCTTATATGCTGTGGTATTAGTACAGTTCAGTCCGATTGTATGTTTTGGTTCACTTATTAAGTACCATCAATATGTTATTGCAAACTTCAGAACATAGTAGGATAAGTATTCCATAATATGTATGAAAACACGGAGTGGTCTCCAACTGGAATATGATAACCGGATCTTCTACAGACCGAAATTAACCACTGAACATAACTGCCGTCACGAAGTGACACTATAACATGCTACACTGTTATTGGTTTGCACTTTATTCAGCTCATATAACTCCCTCATTTGGTCTGAACTACGGGCAGATAACGTCTCCAAGTATGTTCGATGCATACAGTCACCAAAGTCACTTATTATACTCCAGCACTAACAATCCATAACTTGCTACTTTGCAGTTTACAAGAAAAAATAGAAACGTTCACTGGAGTAAGAGGACTTTTTAATGAAAACTGAAAGATGCAGTGAAGTTCGTAATATCCCTGACATTCATGCAAATTAGTTACAAGGTCACAGTTCCATATAGGATGAAATTATGTAGATAGTTCAGCACATCAAATGGAATTTTAGAGGATGGAGTATAGTTGTACTCGATAATAACAGCTATATGGTTAAAAATGGAATAATATTACAATTAAGTCGTTTCGAAAGAACTTCTGAATTAAGAGACAAGTGTAGAAAAAACGAAACTATGTGATGCATTTGGGCATAGGTTAAAGGTACGTAAGGGGACGCCAGGTGCTGTATATTCAGCAACTGTTCCAAATGTTGTTTCTGGTTACAATTAGACTTTGGTCTGCACAAACTACATCCTCTGTTATGTGAACAATGTTTCCAATTTCCTAGTGAGCACCACGATATCTGCCGGGAAAAGGCTTTTAGTTTGTGGTGATTTCCCATACAAACTGGGATGTTTTAGTTGAAGTGGATGTTACAAGACATCGTTTTCTTTTTAGTTTATTAAACTAAGTGAACTTAGCCTAGCGAAACGTAAATAAGTTTTGTTTAGGATTCAGTGGATTAGTTTTGCTTCTCTTGTATAACGTATTTCCGTGATTATTAGATGAGTAGTATTACGATATGCTCTTGAATATGATTGTCTGCTACAGCAAACATCAATGAATATATAGTTTAAAATTTTTCTGCTGTTAGACCATCATGGAGTTACGAATGACATTTGGTTTCAGGATAGTTGTATGAATTGAATTTAAAGACAAGTTTCGGAAAGCGACATTCGGCGTAATGATTTTCTAAATATGTTAGGTGAACCCTCTGGACCTACTAACCATCCCGGATGCAAGTAGTGTGACGATATATATATATATATATATATATATATATATATATATTGCAGATAATTTAAGCTATTATTGGTTTGCAAAATGTTCAGCTATAGTAAAATAACTTAAATGGTGTAAACCAAAGATAAAAATAAAACAACCAATGTTTATTTTAACATTACTACCCAGTTCACTTTTTAGAATGATTTTTGGTCAATGTTTGTCTTTCAGAGTGATGCTTTTTCTGCGTTTCTACATCAATTTCGCTCCGTTGCCGAACAAAAGGTTTCGTTTTTTGATGAGCGGTTACTTGCAACAACTAGTGGACGTAAGAAATACATAAACCCTGCTCTTGAAGATGACCAGGATTCTAATACCAGTGACAATTTGAAGGCCGGGGCTAGCTCTGGCAACGATTCTGAAGATGATGAAATGGAATATAAACCTCCAAAGTTGTTAACCGCACGACAGATAAGTTTACAATCACAGAAAACTGCTGTTCCAACTGATATTAAGAACATGAATCAGTCTACAGCTCATTCCAAACTAATTAGTCTAGAATGCTTGAATTCACCTAAACCAACTCCAACCTTAACACCAGAACAAATTGCCGTTCGGCAAAAAAGAATAGCTCACCGCCGAGAATCAGCTAAACACAAAGCAGAAATGGAAAAGCTCCAAACAGTGGAACGTTTGCTCAAGGTAAGTTACCGTATCCACAGGGTCCAAAACATCAGTCACCGAAACTAACTGAATGGATGCAAATTTTACTTTTCACAGTAACTTATGCTTCATTCCGAGTGAATGTGTAAGCTTCTAAATTTGAACGACTTGTGTAGTTCACTGATTATTGGATCCACTTTGTGACATTTGCTTCTCAGGGGCGTTTTGGTTATTCTGATCAACATAAAAGTATATAATAAACGAACTAGAAGAAGTTACTAAGATATACTACTTAATATCACATATCCTCAAACCATACGTATCACAGTAGTCAGTTACTGCAGGTGTGTTATGTTAATTTTGTTTTCACAGTTAAATAGTGATACTTGAGCATAAGACATTTCGGACAAATTAACCGAAGTATGGATTTTTTTTTTAGATCAATGCCAATGTTATTGGGCGACGTGGTCGAGGTAGAGGTAAAGGCCTTCGGAATAATGGTTTGGCACAGTGTGATCAGATCTCATCTCAAACGCTTTCACAGTTTGGTGTTTTAAAGTATGAAGGGGATTTAATTGAAAAAGAGTATCTCGATGACACGCATGCTTCTTTACAACCCAGTGAAAGTAATTGCACGAATACCGATTTTGTGGACAGTGCTTATGAAAATACGAAATTGTCTGATAATATGTCTGCTAGTTTGCCAAATGTTCAATCATATAATCCCAAACCAGGATACATCCGCTTTGTATCTTCATCACGTTTATCAACACAAACAGTCATCTGTTTACCTGAGACAGATAATAATAGTGACAAGGATATTTATATGCACGCTAATGCTTGCATGCAAAAAGTCAAAGCCCCTGAAATACCGAAGTTACGTCTATGCGACATGGGTTGCGGCTGTGCTAGGCGCTACGAATGTGCTAAAACAGGCCGCTCCTTATGTAGTTTATCCTGTTATAAAGCTAATTTGTCAGGATTCCCACTAACTATCTCAACTTAAATTATAGAATTTAGACTTGTACAATGAATCTTGATTTCTAATAAAAAATATATATCATAATAAAGTATGTTACATATTTCTTATCTGCGGTACTATTGTATCTACTTAAAAATTATCAAGATGTACCTATTAAGAAACGCCTTAGATGGTTATTTTTAGATAAATATATGTTAAGGTCTATACACCTCCTGGAAACGAGGGTTATATGCTAATAGAATTCAATTTAACGAAAGATTGCTCCAAAAAAATCTTTGCAAGTCATATTTAGAGTAACTCTCTCTCTCTCTCTCTCTCTCTATATATATATATATATATATATATATATATATATATATATAATCTTAAGACGAATGCGATCGGTTGTCACCACTATTTTTGCTGTTATCATCTACGTATACATTTCAGTCGTTCCTAAGTTGTTATTTGCCATTCTTTGGCGATATGAAATGAACATTAGATAAAGGATCAGCCACTACCATTCTTGAATATGTTGAACTCTAGGACTGGAGACCCTTGTGTAACGGAAGTAAGGCCACATCAAGAGTGGGGTTAGTAATAATCATTAAGTAGTATAGCTTTCTCACCAAACAGTTGTGTATTTGACTAAGAGTTAGCTATCTTATCTGGTCACCGAAATCATACCTGACCGTTGTTGCTACCTTGACGTGGTGGTCGGGCTTGCCTATCGTGATGAAGCGACTGAGCTATACTGGCTGGAACAACCGTTCCTCAAGGTCCTATCATGCCAGACAGGTCGGTTGAAAAGCGGTAAGACTAAAAGCAACAAAACCAAGGTCCGAAGGCGAAGTCGAACTGCTGACTGTGCAGAGGTGTGACAGCAGTAAGGTGTTTCCTTCAGACAACCAGCATAATAGCGATGCTGCCTTCCCAAAAGGAGTGTTGCAGTGGGGTTAGAAAAGGTCGACCCTAAACATGCACACCTCGCCTTATCCCACGGATATCCGTCTCCGGCGGTAAGGTCTCAACAAGTACGGAGCTAACACAAAAATTACTCATAAAAAGGTCGTGTGTGACCGACCTCAAGCAGCTGTCCCTTGGGCACTGCGGTCACGCTCTCAGGTCACTATGACCACCTCTAATCCAATTTCCTTTTCAGGTACCTCCAGGAGAACCCTTCCACGGTGTGGGCAACCGGGAAGTGATAACCGCCCTCATACCTCTAACAGCACTCAAGACCACTGTATTCATAATCAACCTACCTCTTCAATTCCTATTATTCCTCCTACATCGACTTTCAAATCTAAACTCCCTCTTTCGGCTTCCTCTTCAAGTGTCACCACAGCCAACGATTCTAGTGCGCAAAACACTGTCTCAGGTCTACTGAAACCTCGCTCCAAACTACACATCGAAGCCTTCAACGTACGCACAATATGCCAAATCGGTCAGCAGGCTTCTTTGGCTAAAACCTTAGAATCTGGTACGATTGATGTATGCTGTGTCTCCGAAACACACATACAGGATCCTAGTGTGGTCATTCACTTGACCTCACCTCAGCAAAACGGAGAGCCGACGAGATACACCCTCCGTGTATCTGGCGACCCGATGACTAGTTCTCGTGAACTGGCAGGTGTAGGCATAGCACTAAGCATGAGGGCGGAACAAGCGCTATTAGAGTGGATCCCCGTTAATAGTCGTCTATACGCTGTTCGGCTAAACGGCTCCGTAAGAACTCGAAAGGATAGGGACACACGTCGTTGCCTTTTCGTCGTTTCTGCCTACGCTCCCACTGACTGCAGTTCGGATGAAGTGAAAGATGAATTTTACAGAAAGATGTCTGAACTTCTTCAGAAAGCTAAACGTTCAGACATAGTACTCGTAGCAGGCGACTTTAATGCCCAGGTAGGTAGTTTAAACGAAACCGAAAGACATTTAGGTGGGTATTTTAGTATTCCGGCACAGCGAACAGATAATGGTGATCGTCTGCTGCAACTGTGCTCAGACAATCGTTTATTTTTAGCAAACACAAATTTTAAGCATAAGGAGAGACATCGTCTAACATGGCGACCCCCTGCACCAAACCAACGATGGACTCAAATAGACCATATTGCCATCAGTCATCGTTGCAGAGGGTCGATAGAAGATTGTCGCTCATTCTGGAGTACCTGCTTGGACTCCGACCATGCCCTAATACGAGCACGCATCTGCTTGCGCCTCACTGGACGCAAAAAAGCCACACAAAAAAGACTCATTAGAACCGAATTGAGTAATGAGAAAACCAAAAGTAGGTTCCAGGAACAACTGAGGTCACACTTAGGTAGTTCTGAAAACGAGGCTGACCCCGATGTTGCTTGGAAAGTTATACAAGCAGCTGTGGAAACAGCAGTGACATCTACTAGTGATTTAAACCACAGGGTTACAAAGAACCAATGGATTTCGTCAAGGTCTATTGCACTGATAGATTCTCGCAAACTCATCCCATCAGGTTCTGAATACGATGAAGAGCGTAAAGAAATCAGATCTAGATTAAGCAAAAGTCTAAAGAATGATCGTGAGCAGTGGTGGGCAACGAAAGCAAAAGAGATGGAAAAGGCGGCGGCTATAGGGAATACAAGACAACTCTACAGACTAATAAAAGAAACTGGAATTAATAAATCAAGTGTAAGTCAGACCATTTCGGAAAAAGACGACACTCATCTGCTCCCAGTCCAGACGCTTAGAACGATGGGCGGAACACTTCAAGGAGCAGTTTAGCTGGCCTTCAGCTACTCTACAACTACCCTCTATTCCCAGACAGTGTGAATGGAACATTGAAGTAGGTCCCCCATCTCTAGCTGAAGTTCAAAAGGCTATAGCTAATCTGAAACGAAGAAATGCAGATGGTCCAGATGGATTGACCCCAGAGGTCTTTAAGGATGGTGGTCTAGTTTTAGCGATTAGGTTGACTAATATTTTAGCTAAAATCTGGGAGTTAGACGTTATCCCATCTAACTGGTCACAATCACTTATCGTCCCAATATTTAAGAAAGGGTCAAAATCATCCTGTGACAACCACAGAGGGATTAGTTTAACCAATATAACATCTAAAATACTAGCTTCGATAATTTTTGGACGCCTAAGACTCGTGTACTGCAAACACGTGAAAATCAGGCTGGCTTCAGACCTGGTCGTGGCTGCATCGACCACATATTCACCATTCGTCAGGTTCTAGAACACAGGCATACTTATCGGCGTCCGACAATAATGGTCTTCCTTGATTTAAAAGCAGCGTTTGACTCTGTTGACCGAGAGGTTCTGTGGCAGTGTCTGTCATTGAAAGGCGTACCTCAGAAGTACATAAACCTCGTGAAAGCTCTTTACTCGAACACTACTAGCCGGGTCAGAGCTTATGGCGAACTGTCATCTAATTTTGCAACCTCAAGTGGCGTCCGTCAAGGCTGTCCACTTTCTCCTTTTTTGTTTAACTTCATCATAGATCTACTGATGGAAATAACGCTCTCATCGACTGAATTCTCGGGTATTGATCTCCTTCCAGGAGGTCCATTTATCAACATAGAATACACAGATGACATAGTTCTGTTTGGTGAAGACGCTGAGAAAATGCAGAGTCTTTTGGCAGCACTGAGCAACAATGCCAGAATGTTTGGGATGCGCTTCTCTCCCTCTAAATGCAAGTTGTTGCTTCAGGACTGGTCTGCATCAACACCTGAACTAAGGATAGGGAGTGAAGTAGTCGAACGCGTTGACAACTTCACTTATCTTGGAAGTCTGATCGGCCCTAATGGGTTGGTGTCTGACGAAATCTCAGCACGGATTCGAAAAGCTCGTTTGGCTTTTGCCAACTTACATCACTTATGTCTTGGGCCAGATATCCTTCTATCAATTAAGGGACGAGTATACTGCGGGGTAGTTCGTTCTGTTCTACTATATGGCTGCGAAACGTGGCCATTAAGAGTAGAAGATATTCGTAAGTTACTAGTATTTGACCACAGGTGCCTTAGAAATATTGCTCCCATCTGCTGGGATCGCCGGGTAAGTAATAGTGAGGTTAGACGCAGGGTATTAGGGAATGATGGTAAATCAGTTGATGAGGTTATGAACCTTCATCGACTGAGATGGTTGGGCCACGTGCTACGTATGCCTGAACCCCGATTACCACGACGCGCAATGCTAACTAGTGTAGGGGATAACTGGAAGAAAGCTAGGGGCAGCCAAACCAAAACGTGGCATCAGTGCTTGAAGTCACTAACTTCTGGTCTGAGCCATGTTGGTAGATGCAGACTGCCTGGTTGGGGTCCGCGTGACTATCGTAACCAATGGTTGGAGACTCTTGGTGACATGGCTCAGAATCGATCACAATGGCGTCGGTGTATTCACTCTCTGTCTTCCTTTAAACTAAGAGATTAAAATCACTTTAAATCTTTCTTTCTAGGAGCTAATTCTACCTTCCTGTACTTTCTCCTTATACACACTCTTTCTTCTATATATTACCACCACTGAATTAACTACTTCTATGAATCCGGTGTTCATCTTGTTGTGATAATGCGGTATGGCAACTTGGACCGATGCATATACGTGCCTGGTCCTACGTTGTAGCTGACTGACTGACTGACAACGAAATCATATATAGCGAGGTGAAGAATAAGCCTGTGGAATAAACGGGCTCGCAGAATCATTTGTAAAAGCACCTTTTTCGAAAGAGCGAAGACATTGTAGCAGTCCTGACATATGGTGGAAGAAAACTGCTTGACTGTTATTTGGAATGGCTATCCACTTAGAAAATGTTTACCAATAAATGCATTTCGAGAAATAACTGTAATCTACCAAATAGATCATGTTAACCTATTTGAGAATTATGCCAATCTGTTGAGAATAAATCAATTACGAACCAGTGCAATGTTTTCCTTAGTATGGGAACCAAACAACATGGTAAAGTAAAGAACACTATCCAAGTATGCGTTATTCTAGTTTTTTTCAAGTACCTGATTGCTTTTTACAAATTTCCGAAGAATATGGAATTTTTTCTAACTCTTGCCTCGGTGTAGCTGTCATAAAGCTAATATTATAATAATATTTATGAACACGATGGGTAATAAACCTATCTCGTTACCTTTATCTTGCGACATGCATGGCTTGCTCAGTAAATCCAACTCAGTTTACTACACTTATTTGGGACCGTCTAGTAACTATTCGTATTTGTAAAGTTATACAAAAAACCTAGGTGTAGGAAAGTTGTGAGTGGGATATTTTTCAAGTAATCAGCACAATGTTTTACAAATATCAGAAATGTACTTAAATGAAAAATGGATTTAAGTTTCAAAATACAGGGAACTTCAAAGCAAAAATATGTAATATCAAAGCAGGTATGTACATCGTATGTAGCTGTTGCGTTATAGAAGCTCGTTAGGGAATCATAGGTCAGTTTTCGGCAATTCATAAGGTTCCAACATATTTCTGAACTTTTGAGCTTTAAGTAGCATATCAGTGAAATAAGAATCAGTGTCATCTGTCTCACTTTCCGAGCGCAGTTTGTACTCGTGTATGATTGAGTCCAATAAGCTTAGAATATATTGTTTGTTTGAAAAATTGAATGATTTCCAATCACATACGTTGAAAAACTTTAAGCACGCTGTTATAACCTTTTCACGTATATCATGATTTACTTGTGCACTTAAGTCGTTATATCCGACACCCCTTTGAACATCTTGAAGTAAAGAAATATGTAGTGTTTCGCAAAATCCATACATTAGAAAGTTTTCTTCGAAAGGGATACTGAAAATAGAAAAATAAGAGATAACGTGTTTTTGCATAATAAATATTTGTCCTCTGGATAAATATATTTTAATGGGAGCTAGCAATACAAATGTCAAGACAGTTCTACTGTATGGGGCGGAAACCTTGAAAACTACGAAATCCATCATTCACAAGATACAGGTGTTTATTAACAGTTGTCTACGCAAAATACTTCAGATCCGTTGGCCGGACACTATTAGCAACAACCTACTATGGGAGAGAACAAATCAGATCCCAGTGGAGGAAGAAATCAGGAAGAAGCGCTGGAAGTGGATAGGACACACATTGAGGAAAGCACCGAACTGCGTCACAAGACAAGCCCTCACATGGAATCCTTAAGGTCGAAGGAAGAGAGGAAGACCAAAGAATACATTACGCCGAGAAATGGAGATAGATATGAGAAAAATGAACAAGAATTGGATGGAACTAGAAAAGAAGGCCCAGGACAGAGTGGGTTGGAGAATGCTGGTCGGCGGCCTATGCTCCATTGGGAGTAACAGGCGTAAGTAAGCATTTGCTCCTTCAGTAGTGTTTAGATTTACCTATTTTTGTAAATTAATTTAATTGAAGTAACCGTATAGTTAAACCATATTTGTTTTGTTATAAAAAGTCTTATCATGTAATTTAATGGTTCATTTCTATTGACTTGGTCAGACATCGATAGAACAGTTAGTGATTTTATAGATTGGTGAAATCTGTACAGCAACTCATGTATTTTCCGAATCTAATTCTACTGAACTTAGCATCGGTTATTAAGGCTAGTAATGTAATTTATAACTGTCACTTTGTTTAGCGCAGACGTAAGTCCATCTCCTAAAATTTCCGCCTAATAATATTCTGTACTCATTAATCACATTAGCGACATTTGAAGGGAAATTATATTCAGGTACCAGTAGCTCACACATCGTTTACCCTTAACGGTCGTGAAGTAAAATATATAGATACTGTGATGCAAAGGTATGTGGTGAAAAAAATTAAACGAGAGGGAATTATATTTTAGTATTAGGAATACTATAGGTCAAATTAAACAGCAAACGAACCTATCTCCGTTTTTAATTTGAGCACTGAGCTTGTACAGGACGACAGTAGTCGGTGATTTAGATGTAACTGGTAATGGGTTTCTATCACATTTGAGAATGGGATTAACAATCCAGTCGAAAGAAAAGATATTCCGGAGTCTTTCAAAACAGTTCTGCAAACTGCGATTCGGGGATCTTGTCAATTGCACTTCATGCCAAATATTAGATGAGACTACGGTAGTTAAACACTTAATTGCAAGACCATTGTTTTCCATTGACACGGAGGTTATTAACCTGACCTCAACGAACTAGTTTAGTGATTTACCATTCGAGTATCTAGGGTTTCAAAGGTAAGCTTTAACAATTCGTAACTGTTTCGCAGCCGAGGGTCGCGTGTAAGACTAGTCAGAAAGAATCATTCGGTGAAAACATGTGCTACACCCATCTGCCTAGTCTTGTTGCACTACTCCATTGGTTATGACGCAATAAGCTCTGTCAGCGTGACTAAGACAGGAAAAGTTCAAAGAGAAACTACAAGCTTCGTAGATGCACAAATAGGAGGGTAGCTTAAGAGGGTAAATGATTTAAGTGTCACCTAATGGCTTCCCGGTTTGAATTTTGTTCTGTCTAACGCTGGTGTGGGAAACTAGGTGGTATCAGATACGAAAGTATGACTCAAACCCTAAACTTAGCTAATAACCATATCTATCTACACATGTTCAATCCGCTTACCTTATTATTTCACCCACCTTTAGTATACGCCCACAATAAAAACACTATATTATCCTAACTTACATTGTTACAGTATACATTATATATATAATACCATTTTAAACCATTTTTTGAAACCCACAAAACTCAAAATAACGAGACTTAATAGACGCAATCAAATGTATAAGCTTATAAATGATAACTCGATTAACTTTAGGATACGAAAGAACGGATTGTTGACTAAATTACCATGTTTTAGATGTCATAACAAGCTGACATGTTAATAGTCATAAAATGATAAATCAACAAGCGAATAAGTACGGTTGTCATTAGATGGATATAAAATAGGTAGGCGAGCAACATAATAACAGTGATTCGATTCAGCAACCAAACACAATAATGTGTAGTTGGCTTTGAACATGGGTGAGTAATATGAACAGACCGATCTGATGGATTTTGGACCTGGTTTATCTAACGAACCAACACTCGACATTACAAATTGAATATTTCATGGTCACCCAACGAAAAGTAAAAATTGTTGTTCCAACTCGATTTTACACGAGAGTTGGATTAAAGACGATATATTTCTCCTACAGTCATAAACAAGAATCATGGATTCATACAAGAGGAGTGGAATTGAACAAGAAAAATATTGCGATCAATAGATTTGCGTATACGCAGGTATGAATCCGTCGGAACTCACCTAGCATATATATTCCATACATCCATTTTTGTTTTTGTGGGGTCTTCCCCAAAAGCTATTTGGGAATCAAGCTAAAATAATAATAATAAATTAAACACTTAAAATGAATTAGAACTGTAAAATAAAATAATTTGTTAGTACTATGAAATCAGACGAGTCATGTAAACACATAATTAGATACCGTTTGACAGTACACCTAAATTTAATAGCTAAGTATTGTGAACATACTAGTTAGAAAAGCACCAAAATGGCACGACTGTATATAATCACCAATGTTATCCTAAAACTTTACAGCCAATCCTTTCTATATAGTAAAGACTATTGATTTTTCCAGTGTTGTTAGCTAGCATAAGACTAAAGTATCAGATTTATTGTCATGGAGCCATCAAAGACGATATTTAAATAATGGCCTAAGCATAACAACAACAGTGTGGTTCCCTAACTAAAAACCCTCAACACCACTAGAATTTAGATAACATCTTTTGGTGTTGAGTTCTCTGAGCTAGATGATTTAATTGCGGATAATGGGTATCTTCAGGACATAATTCATAGTGAAGTGAGATTTTTAGTTATTTTACAAAGGTTCTATTAGGTCATTCCAAGGACTTGTTAATGACTATCTTTGCAGGTTTTGCTTTTATTTGCATTAGGAGTTAGGTTGAATGTCTTTGTGAGTCTACCACTGGCTTTATGGTTGACTGATCTATTCTACAAAGGTTCATAGACTGGGTCTAACTCGATGTGTCTTTTAATTGTATTTCTAAACAATTGTCTACGCAAGATACTCAATATCTGTTGGTCGAATAACATCAACAACAGCCTACTGTGGGAGTCAGTCAGCTACAACGTAGGATCAGGCACATATATGCGTCGGTCCAAGTTGCCACACCTCATTAGCACAACAAGGAGAACACCGGATTCATAGAAGTAGTTATTTCAATGATGGTAATATTTAAAGAAATATTACATATAAAGGCATAGTACAGGAAGAATGAATTAGTTCGTAGAAAGAAAGATATGAAGCAATTTTGATCTCATAGTTTAAGGGAAGACGGAGAGTGTACACACCTACACCATTGTGATCGATTTTGTGCCATGTCACCAAGAGTCTCCAACCATTGATTATGATAGTCAGGCGGACCCCAACCAAGTAGACTGCATCTACCAACATGGCTCAAACTAGTAGTTAGTGACTTCAAGCACTGATGCCACGTTTTGATTTGGCCGCAACTCACTTTTTTCCAACCATCCCCAACACTGGATAGCATTGCACGTCGTGGTAATCGGTGTTCAGACATACGCAACACGTGGCCCAACCATCTCGGTCGATGAAGACTTACAACCTCATTGTCTGATTTACCATCATTTCCTAATATCCTGCGTCTAACCCAAGTATTACATACCCGGTGATCACAGCATTTTCGTCCTCTCCATTTGGTAAACAACACCCCCTCGAACATTAGTGGCTTCAAGGACTGATGCCACGTTTTGGTTTGGCCAACCCTAACTTTCTTACATCCGTCTCCAACACTAGTCAGCATTGCACACAGTGGTAGTCGGTGGCTGGGCACGCGTAAAATGCATGCCTAAACATCTCAGTCAATGAAGATTTACAATCACTTCGATTGATTTACCATCATTCCATAATACCCTGCGTCTAACCTCACTATTACTTAACTGACGATCTCAGAAGATGCAGGCAATATTTCTAATGCATCTGTGGTCAAATACCAGAAGCTTACGAGTATCTTCTACTCTTAATGGCCACGTTTCGCAGCCATATAGTAGAACAGAACGAACTACCCCGCAGTATACTCGTCCCTTAATTGATAGAAGGATATCTGGCCCAAGACATAAGTGATGTAAGTTGGCAAAAGCCAAACGAGCTTTTCGAATCCGTGCTGAGATTTCGTCAGACACCAACACATTAGGGCTGACCAGACTTCCAAGATAAGTGAAGTTGTCAACACGTTCGACTACTTCACTCCCTATCCTTAGTTCAGGTGTTGACGAAGACCAGTCCTGAAGCAACAACTTGCATTTAGAGGGAGAGAAGCGCATCCCAAATATTCTGGCATTGTTGCTCAGTGCTACCAAAAGACTCTGCATTTCATCAGCGTCTTCACCAAACAGAACTATGTCATCTGCGTATTCTAAGTCAATAAGTGAACCTCGTGGTAGGAGATCAATACCTGAGAATTCAGTCGATGAGAGCGTTATTTCCATCTGGATGTCTATGATAAAGTTAAACAAAAAAGGAGAAAGTGGACAGCCTTGACGGACGCCACTTGAGGTTGCAAAAGCAGATGACAGTTCGCCATAGGCTCTGACCCGACTAGTAGTGTTCGAGTAAAGAGCCTTCACAAGGTTTATGTACTTCTGAGGTACGCCTTTCAATGACAGACACTGCCACAGAACCTCTCGGTCAACAGAGTCAAACTCTGCTTTTAAATCAAGGAAGACCACCATTGTCGGACGCCGATAAGTATGCCTGTGTTCTAGAACCTGACGAATGGTGAATATGTGGTCGATGCAGCCACGACCAGGTCTGAAGCCAGCCTGATTTTCACGTGTTTTCAGTTCACGAGTCTTAGTTGGGCGTCCGATAATTATTGAAGCTAGTATTTTAGATACTATATTGGTCTAACTAATCTTTCTATGGTTATCACAGGATGATTTTGATCGCTTCTTATGTATTGGGACAATCAGTGATTGTGACCAGTTAGATGGGATTACGTCGAACTCTCAGATTTTAGCCAAAATATTAGTCAACCTAATCGCTAAATTGGACCACCATCCTTAAAGACCTCTAGAGTATATTCATCTAGACCATCTGCATTTCTTCGTTTCAGATTAGCTATAGCCTTTCGAACTTGAGCTAGAGTTGAGGGACCTACTTCAATGTTCCATTCACACTGTCTGGGAATGGAAGGTAGTTGTAGAGCAGTTGAATGTGAGCTGAACTGCTCCTTAAAGTGTTTCGCCCATCGTTTTAAACGTCTGGACTGGGAGCAGATGAGTGTCGTCTTTTTCCGAGATAGTCTCAGACTTGACTTATTAATTCCAGTTTCTTTTACTAGTCTGTAGAGCTGTCTTGTGTTACCTACAGCCACCGCTTTTTCCATCTATTTTGCTTTCGCTACTGTAAATACGGTATGTGCTTTGCACCTTCGAAGTGCAAAGTACTCCTACAAGACTGGCAGGGTTCTAATCATGTACTCACCCTGTACGATGAGCAGACAGAAGTAGTCGAGAAGTTTCGTGTATCTAGGTAGCTGCATAAGTGCTGGTGGTGATGAGATCAATTCAGGAATAGTGAAAGCCAGAGCGGCTTATGCCAATCTGGGCCACCTTTGGTGCCTTCGTGATGTCAGTCTGGCTGTATAAGGTCGGATCTACAAAGCGTCGGTGAGAGCAGTTTTGCTCTATGCTTGTGAAACCTGGCCTCTCCGAGTTGAGAATGTTAGACGACTCTGTGTTTGATCATCGTTGTCTCCGAAGGATTGCTGACATCTAGTGGCAGCTCCATGTTAGTAATGCAGAGGTTCGGCATCGTGATCTCATTTGCTTACGGTTTACATCATTTTCAGAGCCTGATGGAATGAGTTTAGGAGAACTCATCAGTGCAATAAACTTAGTTGAAATCAATTGGTTTTTTGTAACCCTTTGGTTTAAATCACTAACAGATGTCACTGCTGTTTGTATATCTTTCCCAGCAACATCTGGGTCATCTTCGTTTTCGGAACTATCTAAGTGTGACCTTAGTTGTTCCTGGAATCTACTTTATGAAGAAGTTCAGAAAACTTTCTGTAAAAGTCATCTTTCACTTCATCCGGGATGCAGTCAGTGGGAGCGAGTTCTTACTGATCCGTCTTGCCAAAGAGTACATTGGCGACTGTTAACAGTGATGCATTCGAAATGTTTCTGTTCTGCCCTCGTACGTAGTACTATGCCTACACGTACCAGTCCACTAGAATCTGCCATCGGGTCGCCAGGTAAACGGAGGGTATCTCGTGGACTCCCCGTTTTTGCTAAGTATGGTCAAGTGAGTGATCACACTAGGATCCTGTATGCGTGATTCGGAGACACAGTATACATCAATGGTACGAGATTCTAGGGTTTTAACCAAGGAAGCGTGCTGACCGATTTGACATAAGGTACGCACATGGAAGGCTCCAATGTGTAGTTTGGAGCGAGGTTTCCGTAGACTTGAGACAGTATTTCGCGCACTAGAGCCGTTAGCCATGGTTGCAGTTGAGGACGTTTAGGCTTGAAAGTCAATTTAGGAGGGATAATAGGAATTGAAGAGGGAGGTTGATTATGAATACAGTGGTCTTGAGTACTTTTAGAGGTATGAGGGCGGTTATCACTTCTCGGTTGCCCACACCGTGGGAGGGTTATTCTAGAGGCACCTGAAAAGGAAATTGGACTAGAGTTGGTCTTAGCGATCTGAGAGCGTGACCGCAGTGTCCAAGAGACAACTGCTTGTGATCGGTCACACACGACCATTTTATGAGTAATTTTTGTGTTAGCTCCTCACTTGTTGAGACCTTAACGCCGGAGAATGAAATCCGTGGGATGAGTTGTGCACTTTTAGGGTCAACCTTATCTAACCTCGCCCTTCCAATGTGGGAAGGCAGCATTATTGTTATGCTGGTTGTTTGAGGGAAACCCCTTACTGTCGTCACACTTTTGTACAGTTAGTAGTACGACTTCACCCTCGGAGCTTGGGTTTGCTGCTTTTAGTCGTACCGCTCTTCAATCGACCTGTCAGTCATTGTAGAACCTTGAGGAACGATTATTCCAGTTAGTACAGTTCAATTATTTCATCACGATACGCGAGCCCAACCACTATGTCAAGGTGTCACCAACGGTGAGGAATTGATTTCGTAATGGGAGAAATGAGTGAATGAACGGATTAATCTTATCATTTATTCATTGAAACCGATGTACTATACACTAACACGATATCATTTTAAAAACTTTATTATTGTCACTTCAGTTTTAAACTTACATGTACGTGGATAAAAAGAAATTGACGAGGTTTATTCACAATGGTGAGGACTTGATGTGGCAAAAACCTGACTATATTCCAATAGAAACCACTTAGCAAATTGCACTAGACAGTAAGATGACTACTCCCACCACTATTAGGCAGTTTATGAATGAGGCTGAACGCTAAAAGGTGAAGGTTAATTACAGTATCAAACCTCTCATTCCTAATCATATTAGATTTACGCATTTATGCAATTCTCTAACATAGTTGTTTTCTTAGGAAACCATGATAATACGTCAACTGGTACGTAAATTCGAAGTATTAAACAATATATCACTCGTAATGACATATGTATACAATTTAGACACAAAAATGAACATACCCGTTCACTGTAAAGATCTGTCAAAAGAGTCAGGATTCGAACTCGTAAGCCTCGAATACCATTTGAAGTGTTTAGACGACTAAGTTGTGCAAGCAGCTCGAAACCAGATGGCGATATTACTGAAGTTGAAAAGAACTGTTTTTGAGCGATTGGGAAGTTACGTAGCAACGCACCTAATGTTGACACTCCTCCTGATAGTAACGTAGTGAATTCCAATGAATCTTGCTCATCCATGTTTGCTATCAAAAAAGAATGTAGTTGGTCAACCACACCATTTTGAAGTGCGACTACCTGAACATCAGGAATCCTATAAACATGATTATTGAAAAAACACTCACTAAGATTTGGAAGCTTGGTAACACTCACGTTTTGAAACAGTAATGTTAATAAACAATCATATTAAATAAAAGAAGCAGCGCATTTAGCTTTTTATTCGACTATCATCTAAAACAATATGCAAAAAAAAGATCGACGAACAACCCATAAATATAGTATTTACAAATGCGATAGCGAATTTCCATAGTTTTGCATGTATAAGTATAGCACTAAGAAAGCAAAAGTCAGTCAGTCAGCACGTATATGCATCGGTCCAAGTTGCCATACCGCATTAGCACAACAAGATGAACACCGGATTCATAGGAGTAGTTAATACAGTGGTGGTAATATATAGAAGATTGTGTATAAGGAGATAGTAAGGGAAGAAAGAATTAGTTCCTAGACAGATATGAAGCGATTTTAATCTCTTAATTTAAGGAAGACAGAGAGTGTATACACCGACGCCATTCTGATCGATTCTGAGCCATGTCACCAAGAGTCTCCAACCATTGGTTACGATAGTCACGCGGACCCCAACCAGGCAGTCTGAATCTCCCAACATGGCTCAGACCAGAAGTTAGTGACTTCAAGCACTGATGCCACGTTTTGGTTTGGCCGCCCCTAACTTTCTTCCAATTATCCCCTGCACTAGTCAGCATTGCGCGTCGTGGTAATCGGTGTTCAGGCATACGCAACACGTGGCCCAACCATCTCAGTCGATGAAGATTCATAACCTCATCAACTGATTTACCATCATTCCCTAATACCCTGCGTCTAACCTCACTATTACTTACCCGGTGATCCCAGCAGATACCCGAAATATTTCTAAGGCACCTGTAGTCAAATACTAGTAACTTACGAATATCTTCCACTCTTAAAGGCCATGTTTCGCAGCCGTATAGAAGGACGGAACGAACTGCCGCGCAGTATACTCGTCCCTTTTAGCCGGCGACCATACCACGTTGAAAGCACCGGTTCTCGTCCGATCACCGCAGAAAGCAAAAGAAGCAATATTCAAATGGATTTCTATGGATGATTTGTGGGTTGTCTTATTAAGCGGTACAGTAGTAAATAAGAAAGGCAGACACATTCTATTGCATCCTTGTCATTTCCTTCTGCGCCCCCATTGATTGGGGCTCGAGAGGAGTAAAAGATAAGTTTAATAGGAAGCTATCCGACCTTTCTCAGGAAGCTAGGCTCTCATATCCCATAATCGCAGATGATGATTTTGATTCGTAGGTAAGTAGACAAAGAGCTAAAATAATTTAAATATATCTTAGAGTTCCAATCCAGAGAACAAATAACAGTGATCTCTCTCAGCTATTATGTGTAAGCGGCTGTTTATTCTTATCAAGAATTAACTTAAAGTATAAGGGTAGACAGAATCTACCAGCATCCGTTAGAGAGGCTTAAATAAGGAAGTTTTCTGGAAAGCAAGCTTGGACTCCAGTCATATTTCATTAAGAGAAAGGAGTTTTACTAAAACATGGTAAATTCACAACAGGAAGACCCTTGAGAGCTAACTTCGAAGATGAAAAATAAGGATGCATTAAGGGATTCAACTAAACATTTAATCGACCATGAAGACGAAAGAATATGTAAACAACTGTAATGAAGTAATAAAAATATTAGTGGATTTTGTTAACTTCTAGTGAACTGACAGCTGCCCCAAAATATAGTGTAAAAGACTCAGAGAACGTTGAACATTGGAAAATTAAAAGTACACTAACAAAATGCTTATACAATTTCCACGAGCAGTAGTATGGGACAGAAGTGAGATATGAAATTTATTTGAACACATGAATATTGGTACAAGAGGGCACCAAATATATATGCGCCACACAAAACAATGAGAATAGGAAGAGAAAAAAGCTGAGATGCATATAAGAAAAAAAGAAGAACAATAACGACCAGATTGGTGTAACGTGGTGTAATAGTAATGATAATGAGGGCAACGGAAAGGCACAATCAGAAGAATTCTTTCAGTTAAAAAAGATACAACCACTTTTTATGAAAGTAAAAGAAGGCTACAGCAGGATCGCCACTGGCTTCTATTCTGAGCCATATCTGATAACGTCTCTAGCCACTGTGTTGTACCATCTCTAGGACAACAGCCAGGGAGTCGTGAATGACCAACACAAGCCAGCCCTTTGCAGCTTTCTTTCATACCACGACACCATGTCATACACTGACCACCTCTCCGCTTTTCCCAACCAGTCCCAGAGTCGGCAAATAATGCATGACGAGGAATTCTCTGGGACGGCATTCATGGAACATGTCCAAGCCACCGAAGTCTATGTTTCAACATGGTGACGCCAACTCGATTATCGTCGCTGTGCCCGAACACGCGATGCCGAACCACTGCATTACTAACATGGAGCTGCCACTAGATGTCAGCAATCCTTCGGAGACAACGATGATCAAACACAGAGTCGTCTAACATTCTCAACTCGGAGAGGCCAGGTTTCACAAGCATAGAGCAAAACTGCTCTCACCGACGCTTTGTAGATCCGACCTTATACAGCCAGACTGACATCACGAAGGCACCAAAGGTGGCCCAGATTGGCATAAGCCGCTCTGGCTTTCACTATTCCTGAATTGATCTCATCACCACCAGCACTTATGCAGCTACCTAGATACACGAAACTTCTCGACTACTTCTGTCTGCTCATCATACAGGGTGAGTACATGATTAGAATCCTGCCAGTCTTGTAGGAGTACTTTGCACTTCGAAGGTGCAAAGCACATACCATACCTACGGACACTGATTTTCAACTGATTAAGTGCGGATTGCATGCCTTGAGCATCATCGCACAGTAAGACATTATCATCCGCATACTCAAGGTCGAGAAGTCTTTCTCCAGGTAACAGATCCACACCACCATTACTTACATCCATCAGAACTGTTTCCAGAATGTCATCGATGGCAAAGTTGACGAGGAATGGTGAGATTTGGCAACCCTGTCTAACCCCACTGCTTGAATGGAATAGTGGAGAAAGGTGGTTGTATGAAAGGTACTTCGTGGAAACTTATCAGCTGTTTAAAACCTAGAGTTGATAATAATTATTTAAAGACCAGCTTACATACCTTTTACCAGATTGATAAGATTGAATTAAGTACGGGGAAATAATAAAAGTGCTTTGGTGGTTGACTATTTATATGTTAACGAATGGGGAGATTCTGGAAGAATATTTTCGCTTTGCATACTAGTAGCACCTATCACATGTTTTTATTGATTTTATATACGTGATTATAAATTGTCAGTCAAAGCTGACTAATTTTATAACAAGCAGAATGTGTTATATAGATAGGAAGATAAATAAACAGTTTACCAAACAGAAAAATGTGGTGAGCAATATTAACAGCGGTTTGTAACATTTTTCCTGAAACAATTACATTAGGATAGTCAGCAAATCGTTTTCAATTGTTTTCTCGATTGTAATATGCTGAGGAGCCCGTTTATTCGAATTTATCAAAAATATTTTCCTGAGTATTGGATCAGAATGTGGAGGGGATGGTAAGGATGTTACCCTATGTAATTGTTTCAGAACTGTGCTAAAATGTCAAGGCAAAATCATATAATGAATCTAATAAGTTACATTTTAAGCAGTGACAGCAAGTATTCACAGGCATAAGCTATCAACTGAGGTTGTTTCGAAGTAAAGATAGCGTATCTTATAAGCCCATAATTTGCGAGATGTTAGGTCGAACGGAACTATTGTACGTTTAACTGTGGAAAGAGGAAATAAGAAAACAGTCTGTGGGACCAACAAATACTGTTGTGACGCGCGTTATGGTAGTGAAGTAAAAGACAGCCACAGATGACATGAAATCTCTTTGTCGACTACAATATGATATTTTTCCCGAAGTTTTTAATATGTTGCCAGTTTTAAAAAAGCCCCGACGCTTCAATGAGCAAAGGATGAACTTTCAGAAGTTTAGATACTGTAAGTATTAACATGGAGCCTTGCAAGATAAGTGATACAGAACAATTAACACAAAGTGGATCCGGACTAAATAATTGAGGACGTCAAGAGACTGATGTTAGGAAAAGTGATGAGACTAAACGACACATGGCTCCTTACTTATTACATCGTTTGAACTTGTGGAAATGCTGACTAGAGAGGCACAACATAAGGTCACGAGAACAAAAACTTGAAATGACTGCATTTTAAGTTATTTCAACTTAAAATGCAGTCATGAGACCAATAAACTTTAGAATGCTAGAGTAATCGACAACTTTTTGGAAGAAAACTACAACTACTAAATACCCAATAGTATTTAAATCCCACCATACGTGGCTTAGTTGGCTACGCCTGTTAACCCTTTTGGAGGAGCACAGGCCGACCACGCTTGAGCAAGGACAACCAAATTGGATTAAGCATTACATTCAATAGATACCCATTCTATCACTGCCTAGCAAAAAATATGACAGTGAAAGCGAAACTGACGTTTGGTCAGAGGAATGAAAAAAATTCAAATAGTTCGACAGCATTTACTGAACGCACAAGTGCTATCATACTTAGAAACGTTTTAATGAACGCACCCTTGAGTAGCAGCGCTAATGGCTCTCAAAGAAGCTTTTTTAACCTCATAACTGGGGTGGTGTAAAAGCCTTGAAAGTGTTTCGAAACCATTTGTAGAAAAAATCTTCGCATTGTCAATCTGTAAGTGGAAATGATCAGATTACAGCTGTACCTGGTGCAGGTAATATGACAGATCTTCCAAAAGTACCGCTAATCGTTCATCTGAGGAATTATCCTGTTTTATTTCAGCCATTATATCATTTATAATTTCGGAATCTGTCTTAACATTCATGTTTATTTTCTGGAAGTCTTTTTTTAATTCGTCATATGAACGAAACCGTATGACTGATTGAGTGTCTGGCTCATTCAAGTTATCCTCTCCTGAATATGTCGACACACTTATGGCAGGTTTCACAGCTTCACCTACTGACTCAACAGAACACACAACTAACCTGAAATTATGTTGGAAGTGTTAGACATCACATCCATAAGTTTAGCTTTTAAGTGCTCGGTGTTCAAATTTTGTTTAACGTGTAGACCAGTAGGGACACTCTGGCCGAGTGTAACTCCTTCCCGTTCATGAATAGGGACAAAATCACTGGAATTTTTCGCTGCAGGACATTGAAAAACTTGTAAGACTTACTATGTGACGTCACTATGAGCAGAAATACGACGATTGTAACCCATATGGCTTCCATCTGAAAGTCTAAAGTAGGGCGTGACGTTGCAGTGCACTCAGCTAAGATAATGCCGGTGAGAACACACTCAGAACGCGCGCCAGATGTATCGTCCCCCTTGGAGGTTGCCCTTGAAAGTCATACTGTCGTAAAACAATTAGTGCATCACCACGACAATTTGTAAGATTTTGCAGAAGCTGTCAAATCAATACATTTTTAGATTTGATCTGACTTCAGTCACTTATGTCCGATAATGTTCATTTTTTATGTAACGAAAGTGGTGCCATCGTAATGACTCATGATATATGACAAATCTTCAATAATATTATGTTGTCGCTACGATTTACAAGTTGAGACAATTTTGAGACTTGTTTGAAAGAAGTACATTATGCAACGAGACTTCTGTGGTGAATAATTTTTTTTTTACAGTATACGCAGACTAACTATGTCATGTCAGTATGTAAAAAGAACAATGATGACCCAACTCTAAAGTGTTTTTTCTTCAGATATATCTGTATGTATGGAAGTAGACGCAGTCTGTCAGAATCAGATGCTTGTCTTCAAAATGTAGATGATAATAGTGGTCAACATTGTTCCGAAGAGCATACAACTTCTAACTCACCAACACAACCCAAACAAAGACGACGTCGGTCAACTACGTATGGTTTATTTCGAATGAATTTATATTCTAGGTCGAAATACTACCACTGTCAATCTGGATTTTTGGTCTGTGCCGTAAACGGTGAACTAAAAGTCACCTCTATTAAAACCGTCAACAACCATCTTTTCACAAATGGTTCAAAAATGTTTTGAATCCTTTTGGATGGAATAGAAGGAGCTTCCACTTAACGGGCTTCCGCGTCTAGTAGCAGTGGATCACCAATACCTCCAGGCAGGAACCTAGGTATATCAACGACGAAAGATGAAAAAAGAAATTGGTAAATCATAGCAAGATACTATCGTTAGTCCTAAAGAATAGATCAAGGTTCCTCTTAAAGGACTCCTGGGAAATCTCCTGGAACGGCTCAGCCGACAGCGAATTCCAGCGTTTTACAACTCATAAAGAGTAGGAGTTGCGTCTACAGTCCCTTCCGCTGTTTTGTCTCCGGGTTCTGCATGTAACCCCTTAGGTTTGTGTTGGAGCTAAACTTAATTAGATGTTTAAGGAGATGTACAGAAGTGGTAAGGATGCTGTAAGTCATTAGAGGGTCACCTCCAAGACATCTGTACTCCAATGGATAAAGGTTTAAATCTGAGTTGCCAAACTGATTTCGAGGCTTGCCGTTAGATACGTTACAGAGGGTCCTTACCCTTTTGGAGTGGGAGAGGAAATATTATGTTTCCGTACTGTAAATTGTGACGAATGAAAAAGAATGATAGATTTCTGTATATCTATCAAGACGATAGTTGTCGCCAAGTGAACGATGATACTTAACATCATTTATACTGAGCAATACAAAAACTCGTATCTCACGACATCTGGTTTCTTGGAATTTCCATAAACAGCTTATAAAGACGATATCGACAAAAAAATGCGATCATAGTTGTAACCAGGTTGTTAAATTCACATCCTAATTATTTGAGTTTAGAAACTCAAAATATTAACGAGATTTTACGGTGCGTTCAAGCAAACACTGATGTAAAGTTATTCAATGAAAGTGGGAACATATCGCAAGGAGAAAACAGTTTTATGTATGTATGGACTCGACATATCAGACCAACACATTTGTGTGGGTAACGAATAGTAAAAAAATTATCTTAAAGTTTTACACTGTTCCAGCTAGTGGCTATTCATAGACTTGGGCAAGGGCACACTGTTATGTGTTCTATTTGCTGGCAAGAACGACGTGAAGACGTCGTACGACTGCTGAAATACTTCGAAAACATGACTTTTGGTACTTATGATACTCACACTTTCGTTATGCGTTCGGCTGTGACCAAAATTTCTACGATACGGGCTACACCCAGTCATGCAGACATAATACGGTGTTTGTTTCATGTCTTCAGAGCCTTTTCCAGGGAGTTAAGCATTAAGTGTACAAATTATTTGCTGTAGTTCAGAAATCCTGATGTACGCAAATGCTTGGAACATCTCGTAATAGTCATGTGAGCTTCGCTTTTCATAAAACCTTATATTCAGATTTACTCAGAAGTACGAAGACCTCAGAACCCGTTTTCCACGGGCATATGATTTTATGTGAGATAATTGGATTGCTCGAGAGTCATTGTGGGCTTGCTGCTACCAGCGACATATACTAAGCCTGGGAAATCACACAAACAATTGTGCGGAAAGTGCTCACAAACACTTAAAAGAATGTCTCAGAAGAGGTCATTCTCTTCTATTGACAACCTGAAAAATTTAGAGCAGACAGACGCTAACCTAGGTTTGCGTCCATATGACCCTATAAAGGATTTCTAACGATTTCCAAATCTTGAGGTAAGAAATATAGTTAAATGTATCATTAATTCCATGTTTCAATGTCATTTCAAAGTCTTTTAAATGAGTTTACATATAAAAATATAGCTAAAAATTATAGACGTAGTAGTAAAAGGAAACACGAATTATTAGTAGGAGGACATGTGTTGGTATCAAGCTCTGACCACACAATCCTCAAAGCTGAACACGAGATAACTGGCAGAATAGACATTCAAAAATTAACGCGGAGAAAAACCCAACAATGGAGAAGGTGGGAACAATAAATTTGATCAATTCATTCGGAACTCAATTCATCGGATGTCGTGCATCGGCCTTGCGATCGTGGTCATTCGTGAGTGTTGCATTATATCTTTTATTTATAAAAAATGTATTGTTCTATCCCTAGCCCAAGTGTTGTCTCCATCTTCGAGTCGCGATTGATTATGAACACCATTACAAGTTAAGCGCGTACCAAGCAAATCAGGAGGCGAGAAAATATTGTAACCAAGTTTATTCGTTGGCGATCTCGTGGTATCGAACGAATACCAAGATCGTGTCAAAATGGTACAAGTGGAATCGACAGGAAGGAGTACGTGCGTACAGAGTCACAAACAGCGCAGAATGTAATGGAGACCGATGGAAGGGCAGTATGGCTGTCACAGTTAAACAAACGAGCACAGCAAAACAATCACTGGCACAATTATTTATAATAATAATTGTTTTCATTAAACTAATCGCGTTCTCTTGATAGAAGTAGGTCACCACAGGAGCCACCCTCTAGAAAGGCTTTCCACTTTCGACAAGTAGCCGTTTGGTTCGTGGGGCCGATCGGCTGACGAGCGATTGTAGGACGGAGGAAATTGGCGAAACAGGAAGTGATCGTTGATCCTCGAGTTACCAACGAAAGTCTTTTACGGAGAATGTACCAGAAGTGTGCTGTATTTGTTGCTCGAGTTAGCATACCACAGCAGAGTGGTTTGTATCCAGGATCTGAAGATTGCGTTCGTTGGGCCCAGAAAACGCTTTAGACGTAGGACGAAGGCACGTTGAGCCAAGAAACCGGAAGCGATCATAACAATCAATTGCGAGACCAAATATATGCCAGACAGATTCGAAACCAGATTATCGACTGAGTGTGTTGGCAAGAGTGTGGGTTATCAGGCCAGCTTTCGCCAAGGTTGACTGAAGTCGACGTTACCAAACGGGCGGTGGTCGGAGGTGTGGGCTCAGGATACAAAAAAATCAAAAGAAAAGAAAAGGTAGCATGCGTGTAGTACAGAAAGTCCTACACTGTATCCGTTGTTGACTGTGCGGTTAGTCGCGAGAGCGTACGGGTAAGCGTACTCGGCGACCGGAACGTGAGACGGTAGTCTCGTTCGTACTTCGTGAGCCTGCGATTTCATACGAGGTCAAGGGCGGCGTGGTCTGCTGATCTGAACGTTGGACGGAAGTCTCGTCCGTAGATGGTGCAGATGACGCGTGCTGTTGACCGAGACGTGAGAATAAGGTCCCCGATGTATCTAGCGTGGGATCCGAGGTAAATGTAGAGATCCCGCTAGTAGGTTTGATAGGTCTAGCATTGGATCTCAAGTTATAGAGTATGTCACTGTCATCGACGTATGCTGACTACCTCGACACGGCCATGTCGATCAACCTTGAAGATCTTTTCGTGACGAGAGATCACGTGAAAAGGTCCTTCGTAGTGCTGTTGCAGAGGTTTGCGTACCGAATCTACTCGTATGAAAACATGTGAATAGGTAGATAACTCTCGAGGAAGAGCGACTTGTCGATGTTGTATTCGAGTTGACACCGGAGACAGTGTTCGCATAAATATGGACAGTGGATGGACGTTGTCTGATTTACCAAAATTGTAACAGCTCCGTGGTGTGAAGAATTCCCCAGGCAGACGCAATGTCGTGCCGTATACAAGTTCAGCGGCGAAACATTGGATATCTGTGTTTAAGCTCGTTCTGATACCTAAGAGGACAAGCGGTAAGGTTTCGTAGCGATTGTTGTTTTCGTGTGCTTGGAGAGCACTTTTAAGTTGGCGACGTAACCGTCCAACTAACCCATTTGATGCTGGGTGGTAGGCGGTAGCGCGTATGCGTTCCGTACCAAGCAGCCGGCTCAGTGAGAATAGTTAATTGGGGAAATTTCTCGAATAAAGCGTGGAATATATCGTCACGCGGATGAAAACGCCTGAGATTTGGTACGCGTACATCGGATTCTATTATATTAATACTATTCTTATTATTATCCGTCAAGTGGAGTATATTATATATTAAAAATTAATGTGAAAATACACCACAGACGTGGATAGATGAACAATAGACTCACCGAACTGCCTTCTTTGGAAGATTTGACCGAGGTTGAGACATGTTCCCAGATTTAACTCACCAATTGTAGCGTGGAGTCGAGTCGCGATCGACTATGAACACCACTACAATATATTGGTAATTCATACGATGCGATACCGATCTCCGAATTTTGGAGAAAATATGACCCATTTCGAGCAAGCCGCTATAAAAATTTTAAGGACTTTTTAGGGAAGTGACACTCAAACCTCATTAACGTTCAGGAGCTTGCCAAAATTTCTCCTTAACCTTAGACAATGCCCCCGAATTTCCGCAAACTTTGGGGAAGTTCATTTGACTTTGGGGATTTCCTTTAAATTTCTCCAAACTTGGGAGATTGGGGTGAGCTGGTGTAGACAGTGATGCGACTCCCACGTAGTATCTTATAGATTAGGCAGTTTCATCATGACAAATCTACAATTTTAGGATTGCATCTATTATTAGAGCGGTACAAAGAACGAAGTAGACCATAAATCTACATTAGTAGGCCCGACTGTAGAAACGCAACATATTATTAATCCTTATTTCCACCTTAACTTCCTCGATCGATTTTTAACTATGTTAACCCAGTTTTCTATCAGTCCTCTGATTAATGCTCACGTGTATTATCTTATTAATTATGACTCTTAACTTACCAGCTCAATAGATAATAATAACAGGTCATTTATACCAATTATTAGCTACGATGGTTAAACAACAAGCTTTAATAGTATTTACGTACTTCAGCAAAATAAACTCGTTAAAACATCAAGATCTAGCAAATATGACCTGTATATAACGTAAATATACATTGAATAGCAACGTAAGCAAAGACTAAATGGTTAGGTGTACCTAGTTCCTCACACTCTTTTGTAGTGCCGGTAGTTATTTTAAACCCATATAACTTATTCTAGCTTTCCGACAGGCTAATCTGTCCATTCTACTTGAGTCACACTTTGATCTCATTAACTGTTCATTTATCAACCTTGACTGTTTTAATTTAGGCGTATGTGCGTAAATATCTTACCCCATTCATCACATGTCTGTAGCTTAGTTTTGTGTGCCAATAAATATTGATCAATGCTTGACTAAATGGAATTAGCCCACACCTCTACCGCGCATCTACACGATTCTCTTTCTTTTCTTCGCTTCGTTCCTTTGGTTATCTATACAGATCAATGATTATACATGATATATGTATTCGAAATCCATTTTCGTATTTGACTCATTTAATTCCGTTATTCGCTAACGCGATTTAAGTCAGTGATTTTATACGAGGATAACTAGGATGCATATTTTGACAACGATCATTCTTACGATCTAATTGGAGTCAGATCATGGCCTAACAGTTTTACTGGATGATTTACGGCACTTAACATGTAAATATCACGACTCATTATTATTTATTACTGCATTCTCTCATCCAGAGCCGCCGATCACATTTCACTCTAACTACAATAACTAGTAGGAATTTAATCTAATAATTTATCATGCCTCAATCTGTTACACTACAAAATGTTGACCATTGTTTATCGTTCATATCCAGGTGCCTTGCTGCTCTTCAGTTTCTCCTTTTTCAGAACTCTCAGTTGTGCGCTTGATGTACCTCCAGACAAGACCGTAAGTATGATTCTACTCCACCCTCAATTCCTGTTTTTCTGTCATCGCAAAACATATACATCCCGAGTGCTGTTAGGTCCTGGTCAGTAAACTGATAAGCTATCGAAAATATCCCATATCATAAATGGTTTTGGGGGTGGTTCATATGAAATATATACAGACAGTCTAAGTGAAAAGAAATATAAGTCAAGATTATCCAGGAAAAATAAAGTAAAACTCGCCTGTATAGCCTTTGGAATTCATCGTTATTGCAGGGGTTCATTGATTGGCTTTACGATTCGTGTTCACAGAGAATTTGCCCAGATTGTCTGAACACTTGTGACCTATCTTGTGCGTTGGATCTCTTTCGTTGTGGTGATCTGTTGCTCTTTCTATGACCCATCTGCATTCTGAAGAAACAACCTCAGTGAAACTTCTGGGACTAGGTCCTCTGATTGTTCCTGTTTTTCTGTGGATTTATCGTTCGTGATTCAGTTGTAGGGCCTATTCCTATTATCTTATCTGCTATACTCACTAAATGAAATAAAGAGGTGTCAGGGTCTCGTGCATCCAAACATTATTCGACGTAGCATGGAAGAGCTTGTATCCATCCTTGTTTTAGGACTGCTTCACCCACTGTGTTGTCAAGCACTAAGACTTGGAGGTGACGTAAAAAATGTGATGGTGGCCTATCATCTAATGTTTCTTCCTGGAGAAGCCTTTGGCTTTTTGGCTGTTTAATAATGATAAACGGTTCGTTATCTTTTGTCTTAAGATGTTATAGGGACCATGTGCAACAGAGATCCCCATGGGTTGTTTGACGGTTGTATGATTCCTAAGTCCATCATGTTGTCGAATTTGTTTTTCGCCAACCCTAGCTTTTCGGGAGGACAGTCGGCGTGCTTTAGAGAATACAGGTGGTCATGTAGTTGTGATGTAATGTGTAACGTTGCTGGTAACACACGGCAATTTCGGTTGCGATTTGTATATCCCAGAATACTTATCGAGTAGTGGTTGATAGAATCGGAGTTGCGGTGATGGTGGGCTTAATATCAAGTCACGGACTTCTTTGCCGCCTGTAGATTTAAAACCGATTCGTGAAGTCGGTCTTTAGAATTTGCAGGGAGAACTCTAACGTCTGCGCCAGTATCGACGAGTTGACGAACTCTCGTTATAACATCTGTGACGTATAACAGACGGCTAAGTTTGCCGGCTACGGTTGCCGTTAACGCGTGCCGGCTTGGAAGTTTCCCGAATCGTTTTTCGTGTCGGTCGATTTTGCGTCGGGAAAATTGCAGGGTTTTCTGCAATTTCTGGAGGACTTTCCATACTGGTTATTATACCAGCACCAATCGGGGTTATCTGTCTCTCGTGTTCTAGAGACCGATCGCTCACCTGATATGCTTCTTCGCGGAGTGTGACCGTTTACAGTCGTTACGAAATTTAAGATGACGTGTAAGTGTATGACATAATTCTGTAATGCTATTCCGGGTCGTCTGAGACTTTTCTTCTCCTTCAGCTAGATGAGTCCATTAAAACTAATGTGGCTAACATCCAATGTCAAAAACTTGCAGAGCTATTTATTTTGGGGATTTCTTTGCCGCTACAAGCTTGCTATATGTGCCGGCTCAGTGGTCCAGTAGGTTAAGCGTTCGCTCACGAGACTGAAGGCCCTGGGTTCGAATCCCGCGAGCGGGAACGTGAACGCGCGCTGCTGTGAAGTCCACTACTAGGACGAAACGGCCGTTCAGTGGATCCAGGTTTCTAACGGTGGTCTAACATAAGTCGATTCATGATCCACAACCCTAATACTGATAATTATGTGATGTTGTCCGCCCCGTTGTCCAATGCTTCTCGAATTTCGATTTCATCGTTTCGACCAGCAAGCGATGACCTAATGCTATGTCAGCTCCTCTCTTGGTTCTCACGTCCTCCTGAACTTTTTGTTGATGCAGATATGATCGATTTGGCTTTGTGTAGTGTGATTGTTAGGTTCACTAGATTATGAACGAGATTCGGTGACCGACGACCAGTGAGCTAGATAATGACGCGTCCCAGCCACAACTATCTAGAGGAAGAAGTCCAGGCTTGAAATGAGAAGTATATTCTGCAAAAATCAGAAACGAGCGATTCAACCAAAACACTTTAAAACGTATATATACGAATATATATAATCGTTATCGTCATTTAAATTTTTAAACATTCATCAATGAGATCGTCAATTGATTGTTATTCAAATATTTAAACATTTATTCGATAAAATTACAAATGTGATTTTTTGGAGGATTTATCGTCCTTAACAGTGATCCGGTGAAGTCCATGTGATTTTGTGGATGCGCTTATGTGGGAATATCATGCTTCCCATGACCAGATTATTGAAGGCACATAGGTTTGCGAATCTCTCACCATTTTCGTTCATTTCTCCCAGTCAGTGTCGTCATATCCGGTGTTGTCAATTCCAACCTTGGCATTTAGGTCTCCCATCAGAATGGTCAGGTCTTTTGTTGGGCACTTCTCGACGATTGACTTCAGCCTATCGTAGAATTGATCTTTAGCGTCTTCATTGTAGTCATTGGTAGGCGCGTAGCATTGGATGACGTTCATTGTAATCCCCGTTTTCTTTGTTTTGAAGGAGGCTTTGAAAATCCTTGGTCCATGAGATTCCCATCCTATAAGTGCATTTTGTGCTTGTTTGGACAGCATCAATGCAACTCCTTGTGTATGTGGGGCATTTTCTTGTTCATGTCCGGAGTATAACAGCAACTCCCCTGAAGCTAGTCGTTGTTGACCAACTAGCGTCCGATGTGTTTCACTGATCCCAAGCACCTCTAAATTGTATCTCCTCATTTCTGCAGCAATTTGGAAAACTCTCCCAGTCTCCCACATTGTGCGAGCATTCCGTGTACCTAAATAAATGGTTGCTCTGGTTGTCAGAAGGGACATTGGACTCGTGACTTCCGAAGAAACTCGGCTTTTATCAAGAGGCGTCATAATTCTTCTAAACGAAGACCTCCTGACTCCCAGGGCAGAGTTTAAATGGTTTGAATAATTTTTTCTGGTTAGCGTCATTTTTATCGAGTTAGTTTTCTACAAGATGGGGTCGCTCACCCATGGTACCTGAAAAGGGAATTGGACTAGAGTTGGTCTTAGCGATCTGAGAGGGTGACCGCGATGTCGAATCTTTGCATTACCAACATGGAGCAGCCACTAGATGTCAGCAATCCTTCGGAGACAACGATGATCGAACACAGAGTCGTCTAACATTCTCAACTCGGAGAGGCCAGGTTTCACAAGCATAGAGCAAAACTGCTCTCACCGACGCTTTGTAGATCCGACCTTATACAGCCAGACTGACATCACGAAGGCACCAAAGGTGGCCCAGATTGGCATAAGCCGCTCTGGCTTTCACTATTCCTGAATTGATCTCATCACCACCAGCACTTATGCAGCTACCTAGATACACGAAACTTCTCGACTACTTCTGTCTGCTCATCATACAGGGTGAGTACATGATTAGAATCCTGCCAGTCTTGTAGGAGTACTTTGCACTTCGAAGGTGCAAAGCACATACCATACCTACGGACACTGATTTTCAACTGATTAAGTGCGGATTGCATGCCTTGAGCATCATCGCACAGTAAGACATTATCATCCGCATACTCAAGGTCGAGAAGTCTTTCTCCAGGTAACAGATCCACACCACCATTACTTACATCCATCAGAACTGTTTCCAGAATGTCATCGATGGCAAAGTTGAAGAGGAATGGTGAGATTTGGCAACCCTGTCTAACCCCACTGCTTGAATGGAATAGTGGAGAAAGGTGGTTGTATGCTCACTCTGCCTGAGGTGTTTGTATATAGGGCTTTTAGGATGTTAATAAACTTCTCAGGCACACCCTTCTTCAATAGACAATCCCAGAGAACAGTTCTGTCCAACGAATCGAAGGCAGCCCTGATATCAAGAAACACTACGATTGTTGGCCTTTGATAAGTATGGCGGTGTTCTAACACTTGGCTGAGGGTGAAGATATGATCAATACATCCTCGACCAGAACGAAACTCAGCTTGTTCCTGGCGAGTCGATCTTTCTCGGGTCCTGAACAACCTACGAAATATGACGGAAGCCAATAGATTGGACGCGATCGGAAGTAGACTTATCCCCCGATAGTTATTACAGAAACGACGTAAACTCTTTTTAAAGATAAGGACAACTATCGACTCATTCCATGACGTTGGTACACTCTCTAGTTCCCAGATCTTTGTAAACAACGTCGTCAGTCCCTTAGTCAGAAAGTCACCACCATCTTTAAAAAGAGCCGGAGGTTAGTCGTCTGGGCCCGGTGATTTGTAACGTTTCAAGAGTTGGAGTTCTTTGCGGACTTCCGCCTCATTTAGTGGATCAGTCGTCACCGGCCATTCCGTCATTCTCGCAGATTGTTACGCTCAAACCAGACTTCTTGCTGCCAGTGGCTCGGATGAGTTGGAAGAGCTTCCGGTAATTACCAGATGCAGCTTCCAGCTCATTAGCACGCTCCGACCACCAGGCTTCTTGGTCGTTACGCAAGCTTTGCCCAATTTCACTATGTAACATCTTTCGTCTGTGATCAAAGTCACGGTCACCCGGAGTAGACCGACGGGCTTCAATCAGTTGTAAGGAACCAGAAGAAACCTAGTGCTTATAAGCGCGAAGCTTCGCGAACCCATAACAGACTGTACCCGCCATTTTCATGGCGTCATGCAATTGCAACCAATGCTCATCTATACTTTTCGGTGGAGTGGTAGCTAGATCCGTTCGATACTTATTAGCAACAGAAGTTGCAACCAGTTTGCTAGCATCAATCCTTTGGTGGTGGTCACTTCGTTGTCCACTGAAAAGTAAGGTAAGATTGGCGCAGACCAGGGCATGATCAGATTCCAGATAGGTACTCCAAAAAGAGCGGTAGTCTTGTACACAACCACGCCAGCGGTAGCTGATCGCGATGTGATCAATCTGAGTCCAGGCTTGAGATGCAGAGGGGGGACGTCAGGTTGCAACTGGTTGAGGTCGGTCACGCATGACCTTTTTATGAGTAATTTTTGTGTTGGCTCCGTACTTGTTGAGACCTTACCGCCGGAAACGGATATCCGTGGGATAAGAGACAATTGTAACAAAAAGATAAGTTCCAAAGAGACCCCATATATATATCCAATTTATAATTCCTATACAATTATTAAGACGAAGTGATAAAAAACTTCATTGAAAGTCAATATCATTTTAAGGGTACGTTACATATAATTCTTGTCTCACTAATGTGATGAACAAGCTGAAAGAAATACTATTTTAGACCAAAATATGCGACAAGACTGCATGAAGGGTCCATGGTTTTCTTATCCAGGTTACAGCAGAGTTCGAGGATACGAGATCTAAAGATCAGAAAGAAGTAGATTTTAGTCATCTGGTAAGGAAATCATATAAAATATTTTCAGTCTGTACCACAAAAATGTTTTCAGCTGGTTTATCAAGAACTTAGTCACAACACGTGAAAACTGCTGCTATATGATGCAAAAACAAAGAAATCTTGTCAGCCCACCGACAGTGGACAACTTTATCATAGTTACTTGCTCCATATTCCTTCGATAAAATTTGAGTTAGTCCCTAATTTTGGTATTTTGAACACAACACGACACTTTTATTCAACATTTGGCCGAATATGGGTTTTCTGCGCGTCACATTAAGTTGATTTTAAGTTTTTTTGTGAATAAAATTTCTAATGCCGTTGCAAAATAATAAGTATCAGTTTATCCATGATCATTCAAATCCCACAAGGCTATATTAAATTGTGAAATGAAAGTTGACGTGAAAACACTAAGGAAAATTCCTTTATACTAAAAATATCTTGAAATTTTTGGCGAGAAAATCCACAGTAGCCAGCACACATTGTGGTTCTTCTTTTAAGAACTATAAAACTGAAGTCAATTAAGACTAGAAACTATATAGTGTGGTTAAATTGTTTCAGATCATCACGATAATTATGTTTAGTGAACAGAATATAAACTTATAGTCTAATATTAGGTTGGATTCACTTGATATTGTTTTACTTGAATCTTCCCATTGATGTTTAGGACTGCAATTGATCAGTCTCTTATTGGCATATGGACTCAGTAGCTAAGTGGATAACTTGATGGCGTTTGAAGCGGACGGTACTGGGTTTGAGTTCCAGAGTGAACATCAACTCTGAGATGCGGGTACATCCAACCGACGAGTCCTAAATAGGACGAAACGCGCGTCCTGGATTCCACTGCTAGCCACTATCCATCTTTGCTCATAATATTAGTTTGGTTACACACTGATGCCTTCTAGTTATATTAAAGATTATTAAATCAAACATCATGGTCTACTGTAATCAGTTGATTGACGAATACAATTACTACGTATTAGGGAAGCAAACATTGGTTTCTAAACAAGCAAACAAAATCATGATATAACAGAAATATATAAATAAATTAAAAAGACAATTAAAGATTGACGAAAACGGTTAAATAAATGCCTTGTGCAGATTACCTTGTTTCATGACAAGTTACCGATGCGACCGCTTCTTTATACATTTTAAGAATATGTATACTGTGTTTGCGACTATCAGAATTCAATGCACTAGTTAAATGTTTCAAGGTGTTTGACAGTAGAATAGGGCAAACTAAAAATGGAGCATCACTGTAAAAAGAAAAAGGAATAACACACAGTGAATATATGTAATTTCATAATTGTATGAATACGATCACATTTCTAAAAATGTTCTCTTAATAAATTATTTATTTATTTTAACACATAGATATTGGTAAAAAGAGGCACCAAATATATATGCGCCACACAGATTTCATTGGATATGTGTGTGATGTAATACTGTACGGGTGCCGAAACCGAAACAGGTGGTTTTTTAGGGGGCCACATCCCGAGCCTTCGACCTAAAGGTCTGATCCACAAGGCAGTGGAGCATCGTGAGGAGATGCAGTCCAACAACAATAAGTTCATATGCCATTTGTTCCCTAGTGATATTGGAGCCCACGTGAACCATTGGTTTGGGGTCCGGTTAAAGCGCCGGATATTCGCTTTTCGTCCTCTCATCTTCGTAGACAACACCCCCGACACGAGAACGCAGTGAGTAGGACTTCCCTGGCAGAGGCTATATACACGTGGCCGTGTGAGAGCATTTCGAGGAGAGCGGACTCTCCCCACTCTCGGCCGTACCAGGGTATTTGGTAGCGCATACTTATTAGTACTTATTGAATTTCCTGTCTCATATAATCAACATGATATACACTTATGACAGAAAAAGCAATGCATTTAAAGGATGGAGATGCTTGAAAGAGAGTTCAATAACTAACCTCAGGTAAATACCATTTGAATGTGTATTGGAATATATTGAATATGCGAAATTCACCCACTAATTTAAAAGAGAAAAAAAAACAATTTGCAATAACTCCGATTTCGAATAATAATCAGATAAACCCATATGAAATAATAACTACATAGTAATAGAACATATTCGACCACTAAAAATACAGAATATTAATCAGTAAATTGCTGGCAACAAGACATGATGGCAATAAGAAACTAATTTAAAACCATAATCTCAATAGCATAATTAATTGTGATTGAACTTTCTTCATGCTAAAAGACAGAAGTCATCAGAATTACAATATTGTTAATAACTTATTGATAGAATAACTAATAAAAAAAAGAAGTGAAATAACAAAGGCGAGATGAAGAAAACGTTAAGTTTGAAACACCCCAAAGTTACACATCCATTCATTCTCTACTAGATATTTGGTTGAAATCCATCAGAAAGTATTTGGCGATAACAACAGAGTTTATTAGGCTACTTCTTTCCCATTTTGATTACACCTAATAAGGGAAGATATAAACGACTTAACGAAGATCCAGTGATTTAAAGTTACCTTAAGACTAGAGTAAGACACCAACATCATACAGACCAGTTGAAGATCTCATAAGGTTCTCGGATAAGCGAATTTAAAACATAGATTTTCCTATGATATATAGGAGAAGAACTGATATTCATTTACTCTAATCTTGAATATGAATAATCGAAATACGAGGGATATCGTTAGTAAGACTTTTTAGAGTCAGCTGCAAATGTTACAAAAAAAAATAATTTTTAATATCACAAATTTTTAGATTACTAAGCCGTTAAATTTATACTTAAGTTGAGGAAATACAGATTAATCTGATCTCTGGAAAAACATTTATTACCAAACGGAGGAGTAGGACCAGTTAATGATTGAGGTTAGTGATTATATAGAAACTAACTATCTTGTTAACATACGACATCGATCTAAAATGTTGTTTCTTGTGTAATCTTTTGAGTTTGAAAGCATTTTAAAATTAATGTTATTTTTTTTGTGTATACAAATGAGAACTTCAAGTGTCCTCTATTTAAGTCATGACATCCCCATGTCATGACTTGGTGATGACATTCCATTTCATTCATTTATTCAGAAATTCATTTCAGGTCAAAGATGTACAGTAATATCTCTTACAACGATAGTCTTATTATAAGGTAGTCAACGGAAATATAATACACAGAATCTAACCATGAGTCACGCTATTGTATATTGTTTACCTTTTAACTACTATTTTCAAATGAATAAAATGCAAGGAAATCCAATTCTAATCTGACAAATTTGCAGAGGTATATGAAAACACTTGATTGAATAAACGTGATCATTTAGAAAAGGATCGAATTTTCAAAAAAGTTCAAGTTGTTAATTGGTTCAAGAATAATAACATGAAAACGTCAAGTAAAGAAAACTGGTTAGTTATGATACAAAAACTTTGAAAAATAGAAGTTTAGGACCTACATTAGACAGAATGTTGCGTTGATATGTGATTTGTTCACAACTAGAAACGGATAAAGTTTTATACTCGGTCAGATAAATAATTTGATCGTAAGTGGCAAACTGCAAAATATGAGTTCGAAAATCCAGTGTAGGACTGTTTAGTACCATTGACTAAATAATAAAAAAAAAAGATATAATACTGTTATATCCGAGCGAAGATTATATCACGAGTAACTTCTGAGAACTATTAATGGACTAATATTATCTATATATTATTATGGTATAACTATTCAATAGTTAGATTATGTATATTTATATTCCTCTTATTAAAAGCTTCACTTTGACTTATAATTTATCATTGTATGATTTACTGTCCCTAAATTATGCTCAATTTATTATTCACTGTCTCCCAAATTCACAGACACTTTTTGGCTTATTTGTGTACACATGTTATTTTGTATTTTATTGGTACGTTGTAACTCCGCCTGGAGTCCCTTTCCGGGGGCTACTGCCGATCCTAAGCCCGGATAAAGGAGGAGGGTTGGACATGGGGTTAGCGACCCCATCCCGTAGAAAACTAACTCGCTAAAAATACGCTAACCAGAAAAAATTATTCAAACCATTTAAACTCTGACCTGGGAGTCAGAAGGTCTTCGTTTAGAAGAATTATGACGCCTCATGATAAAAGCCGAGTTTCTTCGGAAGTCACGAGGCCGATGCCCCTTCTGACAACCAGAGCAACCATTTACTTAGGTACATGGAATGCTCACACAATGTGGGAGACTGGGAGAGTTTTCCAAATTGCTGCAGAAATGAGGAGATACAATTTAGAGGTGCTTGGGATCAGTGAAACACATCGGACGCAAGTTGAACAACAACGACCAGCTTCAGGGGAGCTGCTGTTATACTCCGTACATGAACAAGAAAATGCTCCACATACACAAGGAGTTGCATTGATGCTGTCCAAACAAGCACAAAATGCACTTATAGGATGGGAATCTCATGGACCAAGGATTTTCAAATCCTCCTTCAAAACAAAGAAAACGGACATTACAATGAACGTCATCCGATGCTACGCGCTTACCAACGACTACAATGAAGACGCTAAAGATCAATTCTACGATAGGCTGAAGTCAATCGTCGAGAAGTGCCCAACAAAAGACCTGACCATTCTGATGGGAGACCTAAATGCCAAGGTTGGAATGGACAACACCCGATATGAAGAGATCATGGGACGACACGGACTGGGAGAAATGAACGAAAATGGTGAGAGATTTGCAAATCTATGTGCCTTCAATAAACTGGTCATAGGCGGGACTATATTCCCACATAAACGCATACACAAAACCACATGGACTTCACCGGATCACACCACAAAGAACCAAATCGACCATATCTGCATCAACAAAAAGTTCAGGAGGACGATGGAGGACGTGAGAACAAAGAGAGGAGCTGATATAGCATCAGATCATCACTTGCTGGTCGCCAAGATGAAATTGAAACTCAAGAGGCACTGGACAACGGGGCGGACAATATCACAAAAATTTAATACGGCTCTTCTTCGGGATAATGACAAACTCAATAAATTCAAGATAACCCTCAGCAATAAGTTCCAGGCCTTTCATGATCTACTCAATGGAGAAGAAACTACTATGGAGAGCAACTGGAAAGAGATAAAAGAGGTAATCGCCTCAACATGTCATGAGGTTCTGGGCCAAAAGAAGCACCATCACAAGGATTGGATCACGGTCGATACACTAGATAAGATTCAAGAAAGGAGGAACAAGAAGGCAGCAATCAATACCAGTCGAACAAGAGCAGAAAAAGTCAACGCACAAGCTGAATACACAGTAGTAAACAAGCAAGTGAAGAGGATCATCAGAACTGACAAACGTAAATATGTGGAAGATTTAGCAATGACGGCGGAAAAGGCAGCAACAGAAAGATAACATGAGACAACTGTATGACACAACAAAGAAACTCTCTAGAAATCACCGTACAGCAGAACGACCAGTGAAAAGCAAGGAAGGCAAGATAATCACCAACATTGAAGAACAACGAAACAGGTGGGTAGAACACTTCAAAGAACTCTTGAATCGACCAGCCCCACTGAACCCACCCAACATCGAAGCAGCACTCACGGACCTCTCAATTGATGTTGGCGCACCAACAATTGAAGAGATCAGCATGGCTAACAGACAAATCAAGAGTGGCAAAGCAGCAGGACTAGACAGCATTCCAGCAGAGGCACTGAAAGCAGACGTAGCGGCAACTGCAAGAATACTCCACATTCTCTTCAGAAAGATCTGGGATGAGGAACAGGTACCAAAAGACTGGAAAGAAGGACTTCTAGTCAAAATACCAAAGAAAGGCGATCTCAGCAACTGTGACAACTACAGGGGAATCACTCTTCTCTCAATACCAGGAAAAGTCTTCAACAAGGTATTGTTAAACAGGATGAAGGACTCCGTAGACACACAACTTCGAGACCAACAGGCAGGATTCCGTAAGGATAGATCGTGCACAGACCAAATCGCAACTCTACAGATCATTGTGGAACAATCAATTGAATGGAATTCATCACTCTATATCAACTTCATCGACTACGAAAAAGCATTTGATAGCGTGGACAGAACAACCCTATGGAAGCTTCTTCGACACTACGGCGTGCCTCAGAAGATAGTCAATATCATACAGAATTCCTATGATGGATTAAACTGCAAAATCGTTCATGGAGGACAGTTGACAAAGTCGTTCGAAGTAAAGACCGGTGTCAGGCAAGGTTGTTTACTCTCACCCTTTCTCTTTCTCCTGGTGATCGACTGGATCATGAAGACATCAACATCTGAAGGGAAGCACGGGATACAGTGGACAGCTAGGATGCAATTGGATGTTCTAGACTTTACAGATGATCTGGCTCTTCTATAGCATACACAACAACAAATGCAGGAGAAGACAACCAGTGTAGCTGCAGCCTCAGCAGCAATAGGTCTCAATATACACAAAGGGAAAAGCAAGATTCTTCGATACAACACAGCATGCACCAATCCAATCACAATTGACGGAGAAGCTTTGGAAGATGTAAAAACCTTTACATATTTGGGCAGTATCATCGATGAACACGGTGGATCTGATGCAGATGTGAAGGCACGGATTGGCAAAGCAAGAGCAGCATATCTACAACTGAAGAATATCTGGAACTCAAAACAATTAGCAACCAACACCAAAGTCAGAATTTTCAATACAAATGTCAAGACAGTTCTACTGTATGGGGCGGAAACCTGGAAAACTACGAAATCCATCGTCCAAAACATACAGGTGTTTATTAACAGTCGTCTACGCAAAATACTTCGGATCCGTTGGCCGGACACTATTAGCAACAACCTACTGTGGGAGAGAACAAATCAGATCCCAGTGGAGGAAGAAATCAGGAAGAAGCGCTGGAAGTGGATAGGACACACATTGAGGAAAGCACCGAACTGCGTCACAAGACAAGCCCTCATATGGAATCCTCAAGGTCGAAGGAAGAGAGGAAGATCAAAGAATACATTACGCCGAGAAATGGAGATAGACATGAGAAAAATGAACAAGAATTGGATGGAACTTGAAAAGAAGGCCCAGGACAGAGTGGGTTGGAGAATGCTGGTCGGCGGCCTATGCTCCATTGAGAGTAACAGGCGTAAGTAAGTAATTAAGAGTATGTTTGAAATAAATGATTCGGTACGATTCGATTCGATTCATATTACGGAAGCTCGTATTGTGTTCTGGACTCAAGTGGACGGGTTAGAAGGATATAGGACCCAATAAGGACGCTAGACTGCTCAGACCGGTTGAACGTCATTGGTCTTGTCATAGTGCGAATATTTGTATAAGCCGTATTCTGATTGGTGGATAAGTCACGTGATTGAAAGTCGGACATTAAATCATAACAAATACGATTACAAAAAAGGATGTCTAAGAGAAACAAAGAAGAAAAAATACATTACTAAAAGCTTACAGCAATAGCTCCTGGACCAAGGTGTTTATAATGTATTTTGACAATATCTTTTATTATACGACATAGATAAGGATCACTTCTCCAATTTAATTGAGCAATACCACGTGTAAACTGTAAATCAGAGATTAGAAAAAATTGATATAAAACGAAATATTCATTGACTCAATAAAACTATATACTTATATACTGATACAGTTGAAATAAAACTGAAGTGATTTTGTAGAGATTGTAGTAATTTCAATGATTAAGATCATTCATTCATTCATTTTCATTTTAACACATAAGTATAGGTATCAAGTACATATGCGCCACACGAATCTCAATTGATTTGTGTGAGGGCTGTGATACTGCTCGGGTGCCCAAACCGAAACAGGTGTTTTCTTAGGGGGCCACACCCCGAGCCTTCGACCTGAACGTCTGACCCACAAGGCAGTGGAGCTCTGTGAGGACATGCAGTCCCATGGTAGCCGGTGACCAACGATTGGTTCATACGCCATTTGTTCTCTCAAGATACTGGCGCCCATGTGCACCATTGGTTTGGGGTCCGGTTATAGCGCCGGACATTCGCTTTTCGTCCTCTCATTTTCGTAAACAACACCCCCGCAACGAGAAGGCAGTGAGTAGGACTTCCCTGGCAGAGACTATATACGCATGGCCATGTGAGAGCATTTCGAGAGGGAGAGCGGACTCTCCCCACTCTCGGCCGTACCAGGGCATTTGGGGGCGATTAAGATCATGAGTTAGTTGAAGCTAGACCACCATGGAAAACCTGGAAGCACTGGACGGCCGTTTCGTAAAACTGAAGTAACATGAAGAAAAAAAAGGCTAGGAATATTTGATGATATAAAAATGAAGTTATTGAAATTGATATTTAGAAGTATGTAAGTAGTTTATTTATAATTACTTCAGGTAACTGCTCTTGCATAGACTCCATAACATAACACGGAAATATATCGGATTCGTTGAGAGTAGAAAATCTGTTAGAATCTTGCATTTCGTATAACTGTCGTGGAAGAAAAAAATGATTCACCAATTTCTCAAAACTTGATACTGAGCTTTCAGTAGTGACTGGAGAATAAAGTAACATTGAACAGTGACGAATTAACATTCCTGCCACTCGATAACCGCTTCCACATAAATCCTCCGGTTTTAAGAAATTGTTTTGTGTTGTGTGACTCAAACCAAAACCACTTTCCTGTGCAGAACTGGATACAGAGCAACATGTACAAATAAACTCACTTAATCGACCAATATATTCAACAAAAACAGATTTGAATAACATTCGAGCTTGAAATGTCTACATATAATCAAATGAAAAGGTTAACAAACAAATACATGTCAGATGGCGCATGAAATATTAAACAAAACACTAGTGTATCAAAAGTGCATGCAATATTGGAGTCCCAAAAATATACCTCGTCAAAGTCCCTAGAAGCCCGGAAACGTTTAATCCAGTCAGCGTTGAACAGAATCTTCGCAGAAACATCTAGAAAATGCAGAATCATGGGCTACGGTTTTGATTGGATATTAACCTAAACTACAAAAACAACAGCAACTATATTTAATACGGTTCCAGAAACCCGGCCCAAGGTCGCGTGAATTTCTACAAATGTCCTCGTTTTTCTGTATATGAAACAACCTTGGGGTAAAGCTTTCACTCGTGATTCACACCTCTCTAGTGTTCCAGTTGATGGGTAGAAGTATTTGGAGATATTGGGACTGGTTAAGGAGACAGCATAAGCGTATCGGTAGAGAGACTTATCATTTTTAAACCATCTTTATCAGTATTTATACACATAATTTCACTATGCCTAACCAAATTGTTACAATAGATGGTGACGTGCTAAAACTAACATACAAGTGAATGGCAAATAATTTCAATCTTTGAATCACGGAAATCGTTATCTAAAATTAAGAATGAGACAGAAACATGCACTTTCACTTACTCATAAAAGAGTATATAAGGAACCAAGTTAGCAATATGCTATACAAGATTAGCATCTTTCAAGGGTCTGTAGTAAAATGACGATGAATGTTTAACTGAAACTTTAAGTACTGTGAGGGTGGAAAAATAAAAGTATTCTTATCTTCGATGACTAAATAAACAAATTTTGTTCCAGCGGAAGACATTAATTCCGTGATACTAATGAAGACATTCATTTCAATGAACAATAAAATTTGTAGTATTATTATAATATGATTTTAACCTAATGATGTTAATTGCCGAGAAACAAAGATTACACAATGCTTATCACCAGTCTTTGTAGCGGAAACAACTAAGAGATTTGGGTTGTGTCAACAAGACTTCAAGAAAGTAGTTTCCAGAAATATATGCTGAATATGGAGTTTGGCCGTTCAAAAAACAGACGGACAAACATTTATTTATTTAAATACATAAACATTGGTACAAGGAGGAACGAAAAGGATATGAGCCATATAAATCATTCCATTTTTGTGAGGGCTTGGATAATGCCCGGGTGTCCAAATCGAAGCAGGTGGTTTTCTTAGGTGGCCACACCCCTAACCTTCAACTTAAAGGTCTAATCCACAAGGCAGCGGCGCAACGTGAGGAGATGAAGTCCCATGGCAGCCGGTGACCAACAATTGGTTAATACGTCATTCGTTTCCTAAGGATCCTGGAGCCCATGTACACTATTAGTTTGGAATCAGGGTTTTCCAACTCCCCTAGGTGAATTCTCCGTATCCACTAACCCGGTTAAAGCGTCAATTTCGTAAACAACACTCCCACTACGAGAAGGTAGTGAGTAGGTCTTCCCTGGCAGTGATTGTATGCACGTGGCCACTTGAGAACATTTGGAGAGGGAGAGCTGACTTTCCCCACTCGCTCGTACCAGGGCATTTCAGGACTGACAAAAATGTATTAGTCTGTTCACGAAAGAATTTTAATGTTGATTTTCGTAACTCTTCGCGACCCTTAATATTGGGTGAGGGAGGTTAATGCATATTACTGAAGATTTAAAAATGAAGTCTTGTTATTTTTCCCTCTATGAACTGAAAGTCTGAACTAAGTAATAGTGTGCTACCATACATTGAATTCGGTATTTCGACCATATGATTTATGGGATACATCTAAATAATACAATGATTCAGACCGCCAGTTAAATTTCAATTATGACAAAACAGCCAAAATGTAGTTGAATTAATGGTAATTTCAGTTACTTAAAATTCTTAAGATTTTAAGTCATGGACTTTCCTAAACGTGTAAACTACTAAATTAAAAAGTTAGAAGTCAGGATAAAGGTAAATAACTTACAGAGAGTTTATCGAAATAAGCAGCTATATTAATGAAAATGGTTTCAGGATCTAAATTGGAGATTGTTGAAATGGTTATTTGTTTTGGTAGATAAGCTCGAATTTCACTTATAAAAGACGGAAAGACGAAATCATCATGACTTTCTGTCGAAAACGAATTAACAGTTCTAACAAACAAACAATACGTTAATAAAGCGACGAAAAATAACCAAGCAACTGTAGAAGTTTCCTTTTTACTTGAGTTAAGAATAGTAATCAATTCTTTAATTGTACTAGATGTGCCATAAAATGCTTCCATAATACTAAAATGAAACCTGTATTATTAAAAAAGTGAGGAAGAAAAATAACATCTAAAGAGAAAAAATATTAACATATAGAAATTAAGAAACTAAAAACAACAACAACAACGATGGATATTGGCTAGCAGTGGAATTCAGGACGCGCGTTTCATCCATTTTGGGATTCATCAGCTGGATGTACGTGCATCTCAGAGTTGATGTTCACTCTGGGACTCATCAATCGCAATACTAAACCTCAATGGGAAGATACAAGCCAAACAATACCAAGTGAACAACAACAACAACAACAACAACAACAGCAACGGTTTGTCAGGAAACTGGGGAATGAAATTATTCACACAACTAGGAATACCTTAAAAAATTTCATAATTGTCAGTCATAAAGTGTTAACAACTATTACATGCGTGAAAAGTATTGAGTTTCTTTCAGTTTACTATTAATTATATTGGTTATTTATTATTTATTTTATTTTAACACATAAATATCGGTACAAGAAGGCACCAAATACATATGCGCCAAACAAATCTCATTTGATATGTGTGAGGGCTGTGATACTGCCCGGGTGCCCAAACCGAAGCAGGTGGTTTTCTTAGGGGGCCACACCCCGAGCCTTCGACCTGAAGATCTGATCCACAAGGCAGTGGAGCATCGTGAGGAGATGCAGTCCCATGGTAGCCGGTGACCAACGATTGGTCCATACGCCATTTGTTCCCGCAGGATACTGGAGCCAGCCCATGTGCACCATTGGTTTGGGATCCGGTTATAGCGCCGGACATTCGCTTTTCGTCCTCTCATTTTTGTAAACAACACCCCCGCCACGAGAAGGCAGTGAGTAGAACTTCCCTGGCAGGGGCTGTATACGCGTGGCCATATAATTATATTGGTACATAAGTAAAATACAATAAGCATGTGGGTTAGAAAACTTACGAAAAATCTATAGACGGATTCATTGTGAACAAATCAAATAGGTCAGCAGGATCAAGAAGATAGAGGGTCAATTTACTAGAAGAAAGGAAATTTATTGAAAACTAATTAATAAACAGTTCTTGGTGAGCAAAACAAAAAAAAATATCATATACACAAGCCTATTTCTTATGTAAACTTTGTCCATTTTTCCATGGATTAAGTTAAATCACTAGATGTTTATTATTTCACAGACACCTTATTCTATTAACAGTAGGAATATAATGGTATTGCATGAAAACATATTTGGAGAAAGGAATGGAAGAGTAACTTATGTTTTCCCTTATAGAGTACACTTAAATTTCAGATACATTATCTCCGAATAGTTAATCATAAACCTTTTCCTTCGTGCATATAGTTATGACTTTGAATAGATTTTGAAGAAAATTTTGAGAAACGTATTACATGGATATGGTATGTCTATAACCAAAAATAACATGACATTGATATGTTCAGATCTATTATGATTTTGATTGTACTCAAAGTAGTCTGCATTGTTTCCTTTGTACTATTTGAACATGTGTCAATACTATGTCGGTTTCTCATTTACTTATTCTGAAGAAGTGACACTAATTAAGTCATGAAACGTCAGAAATATGAGTTTCTACTCATTTGGATATTCAAAAATATATTTATTATATCTAGATCTGTTTTAACAGTAAACTAGGATGTTAACATAATCGAATAATGCTTTAAGAAATTCATGTTTACAATTGGTTTTTACGAATCCAATTCAAATGCAGCATAAACTACAGAAATTTCCAGGATCTAAAGAACTTTTTCTGTTTTTACCCCATTCCGTAATGGATTTTCAAGTATACACAGATGAAAAATATTGTACTTAGCCTAGTCAGTCAGCTGCAACGTAGGACCAGGCACATATATGCATCGGTTCAAGTTGTCATAGCTTATCAGCACAGCAAGATGAACACCGAATTCATAGTAGTCACATTAAAGATATAAGGAAGAAATAATTAGTTCGTAGAAAGAAAGATATGAAGCGATTTTAATCTCTTAGTTTAAAGGAAGACAAAGAGTGTATACACCTACACCATTGTGATCGATTTTGTGCCATGTCACTAAGAGTCTCCAACCATTGATTGCGATAGTCAGGCGGACCCCAACCAGGTAGTCTGCATCTACCAACATGGCTCAGACTAGAAGTTAGTGACTTAAAGCACTGATGTCACGTTTTAGTTTGGACACCCCTAACTTTCTTTCAATTATCCCCAACACTGGTTAGGATTGCACGTGGTAATCGAGGTTCAGGCATACGCAACACGTGGTCCAACCATCTCAGTCGATGAAGATTCACAACCTTATTGACTGATTTACCATCACTCACTAATATCCTGCGTCTAACCTCACTATTACTTACCCGGCGATCTCAGCAGATACCCGCAATATTTCTAAGATATCTGTGGTCAAATACTAGTAATTACGAGTATCTTCTACTCTTAATGGCCATGTTTCGCAGCCGTATAGTAGGACGGAACAAACTGCTGCTCAGTATACTCGTCCCTTAATTGATAGACGAATATCTCGCCTTCGCCATAGGTGACGTAAGTTGGCAAAGGCCAAGCGAGCTTTTCGAATCCGTGCTGAGATTTTGCCAGACACCAACCCATTATGGCTGATCAGACTTCTAAAATAAGTGAAGTTGTTGACACCTCTGACTAAATCAGTCCCTATCCTTAGTTCAGGTGTTGACGCAGACCACCTTACTGCTGTTACACCTCTGTACAGTCACTAGTACGACTTCGCCTTCGGACCTTAGATTTGTTGCTTTTAGTCTTACTGCTCTTCAACCGACCTGTCTGGCATGGTAGGATCTTGAGGAACATTAGAAGCACAAATCTAATAATGCTAACAAAGAATAAATTAAAACATTAAATTTTTCTTTAGAAAGTTAAAATTATAAAAACTAGGTTATAAATAGTTTCTTACTGTTCGCTCCTGTACGAAAAGCAAATATTGGATAAACGAATAAAATATAATGCAATTTTGGATAGGATCGATAATAGATTCACGGGTATAGGAGTACATTTGGTATTCTGCCTAGAAATAGCCTTTTTAAACGCAGGGTAAACAGAACTCCAAAAGAAACCTGGAGATAGAAAACAAAAAAATCATCCAATCTAGTTACAGAATGTGTTTTAATCAATGATGAAATACGGTATTTGTATATCGAATGCTTTAGAAACAATTAAGCCCTTTGTTCGGACAGTACAGTCATATATGTCTACGGTCTTTACCAGTGTTGATCTATTTATAGCTACAATACATTTTAAACAGATCTAAGATTTCTATATCGGTAAATACAGTCAATAACAATATAGGCTGTTGAGGAAACTTATATGAATGTAGAATAACCACATTTTTCATTGGACGCATATTTCCTAGTAAATGAAACTAAGAAATTATTACATACAAGCATACATCTGACAGATGAAAAGTTAACTACTTCAGAATACTACATTTAAACAAGTTATTAAAAAAGTAGAATGCCACTGAATTTTTAAAAAGGGTTTAAACAAACGCAGAACTTATTCTCATTTACTGGGTACATGTTAGTGATAGAATTCAAGTTACACTCTAAGTAAGACGGCAAGAAATATTATCTGGTTTTCTGAATTGTGATAGGTGGAGCGCTGCACGAACCTGAGAAATGGTGACTGGTGGTATAACACCTTAACTACTGCACCACCACTCTACACAAAAGGGGTAACTGTAGTCAAGTTCGGCTACTTGGTTCTGTTATATTTTTATTTACAATTTGAATTTGCAGACTTTTCCTAAATTCTATCACAGCAATAATAGTTAGTATTTGAGGCGCATTTCGCCCAGTTTTAAATTGCTCTTTCTGAACGCCACATACTTTGACTGAATTGGTGGATACGGAGGATCCACCTATAGGATTTGGAAAACCCTGGTCCTAAAAATATGATGAACAATGGCTCCTGAGCGTTAAAGGAACGAGTGGAGTATGAACCGATATTGGTCACCGACTATAATGAGACCGAATTTCTCGATTATTATTTATTTATTTGAACACATAAATATTGGTACAGGGGGGCACCAAATATATATGCGCCACACAAAACAATGATAATTTGAAGAGAAGGAGAAAAGAGAAAACAAAAAAAAAGTAATGAACGTGGGGAATTATAAAAAAAAAGGGAGAGAGAGAGAACAATGTGGGGGAAACGGAAAGGTACAATCAGAACAGATCTTTCAGTTAAGGAAGATACAAATACTTTTTATGAAGAAAGTAAAAGAAGGTTACAGCAGGATCGCCACTGGCTTCTATTCTGAGCCATATCTGATAACGTCTCTAGCCACTGCATTACACCGTCTCTCGGACCCCAACCAGGGAGTCGTGAAGGACCAACAGAAGCTAGCCCTTTGCAGCTTTCTTTCATACCACGACACCATGTCATATACTGACCACCTCTCCGCTTTTTCCAACCAGTCCCAGAGTCGGCAAATAATGCACCACGTGGAATTCTCTGGGACGACATTCGTGGAACATGTCCAAGCCACCGAAGTCGGTGTTTCAAGATGGTGACACCAATTTCATTATCGTCTCTGTGACCGAACACTCGATGCCGAACCTCTGCATTACTGACATGGTGTTGCCGCTGGATGCCAGCAATCCTTCGGAGACAACGATGATCGAACACAGAGAGTCGTCTAACATCCTCAACTCGGAGAGGCCAGGTTTCACAAGCATAGAGCAAAACTGCTCTCACCCACGCGTTGTAGATCCGACATTTTACAGCCAGACTAACATCACGAAGGCGCCAAAGATGGCCCAGATTGGCATAAGCCGCTCTGGCTTTCACTATACGTGCATTGATCTCATCACTCACACCACCATCAGCACTTATGCAGCTACCTAGATACACGAACTTCTCGACTACTTCAATCTGCTCACCATCCAGAGTGAGTACAGGATTAGAATCCTGCCAGTCTTGTAGAAGTACTTTGCACTTCGAAGGTGCAAAGCACATACCATACCTACGGACATTGATTGCCAACTGATTAAGTGCGGATTGCATAGCTTGGGCATTCTCGCACAGTAAGACAATATCATCCGCATACTCAAGGTCGAGAAGTCTTTCTCCAGGCAACAGATCCACACCACCATTACTTACATCCATCAGAGCTGTTTCCAGAATGTCATCGATGGCAAAGTTGAAGAGGAATGGTGAGATTGGGCAACCCTGCCTAACCCCACTGCTCGAATGGAATAGTGGAGAAAGGTGATTGTATGCCCTCACTCTGCCTGAGGTGTTTGTGTATAGGGCTTTTAGGATGTTAATAAACTTCTCAGGCACACCCTTCTTCAATAGACAATCCCAGAGAACAGTTCTGTCCAACGAATCGAAGGCAGCCCTTATGTCAAGAAACACTACGATTGTTGGCCTTTGATAAGTATGGCGGTGTTCTAACACTTGGCTGAGGGTGAAGATATGATCAATACATCCTCGACCAGAACGAAACCCAGCCTGCTTCTCGCGAGTCAATCCTTCTCGGGTTCTGAACAACCTACGAAGTATGACGGAAGCCAATAGCTTGGACGCAATCGGAAGTAGACTTATCCCCCGATAGTTGTTACAGGAACAACGTGAACCCTTTTTAAAGATAGGGACAACTATCGACTCATTCCATGACGTTGGTACACTCTCTAGTTCCCAGATCTTTGTAAACAACGTCGTCAGTTCCTTAGTCAAAAAGTCACCACCATCTTTAAAAAGAGCCGGAGGTAAGTCGTCTGGGCCCGGTGATTTGTAACGTTTCAAGAGTTGGAGTTCCTTGCAGACTTCCGCCTCATTTGGTGGATCATTCGTCACCGGCCATGGAGGGCAGGACAGTCTGACCGATGTTGCCGGAGCAGCAGGCCAGTTGAACTGCCCTTCAAAGAATTCTGCCCATCGTCCAAGAATTCGATGGATGTTAGTGATAGGCATTCCGTCATTCTCGCAGATTGTTTCGCTCACACCAGACTTCTTGCTGCCAGTGGCTCGGATGAGTTGGAAGAGCTTCCGGTAATTACCAGATGCAGCTGCTGCTTCCAACTCACTGGCACGCTCCGACCACCAGGCTTCTCGGTCCTTACGCAAGCTTTGCCCGATTTCATTACGTAACATCCTTCGTCTGTGGTCAAACTCACGGTCACCCGGAGTAGACCGACGGGCTTCAATCAGTTGTAAGGAACCAGAAGAAACCCAGTGCTTGTAAGCGGGACGTTTCGCAAACCCACAACTGACTGTACCCGCCATTTTCATGGCGTCATGCAATTGCAGCCAATGCTCATCTATACTTTTCGGTGGAATGGTAGCTAGCCTAGAAGCTAGCTCGGTTCGGTACTTACTAGCAACAGAAGTTGCAGCCAGCTTGCTAACATCAATCCTTTGGTGGTGGTTACTTCGTTGTCCACTGAAAAGTAAGGTAAGATTGGCGCAGACCAGAGCATGATCAGATTCCAGATAGGTACTCCAAAAGGAGCGGCAGTCTTGTACACAACCGCGCCAGCGGTAGCTGATCGCGATGTGATCAATCTGAGTCCAGGCTTCAGATGCAGAAGGGGGACGCCAAGTGGCACATCGGCGATGACTGTGCCGAAAGTTAGTGCTAGCCAGAAACAGGTTGTGGTCTGTGCATATTTGCAGTAGACGTTCCCCGTTATCTGTCCTGCGACCAACGAGTCCCCATCGGCCACCTAAACGACTCTCTTCTGTGCCTAGACGCCCGACCTGAGCATTCAAGTCTCCAGCTAGTACTACAATATCTGTTGAACGCACTTTCTGGAGAAGAACAGTTAACTGGTGGTAGAACTCATCCTTGATTGCATCCGGGCTGCAATCTGTCGGGGCATAGGCGGAGATGACGAAAAGACATCGTTTCTCACGCCGATTTCTTCTCACTTTGATGGAACTTTCTAATCTAACAGCACATAACCGACTGTTAATGGGGATCCAGTCGACTAGTGCTGCCTCAGCTCTTGCGCTTAGTGCGACACCAACGCCAGCAAGACCAGACAAAGATGCCACAGGGTCCCCGGATAAACGCACATAAAACAAGCTTTTTGAAGTGACAGACGGAAAGCGAACTTGTAGTACTTCACCAGAGTCTTGAATACGGGTCTCGGATAGACAACACACATCAATATTAAGACTTTCCAAAGACGTAGCCAGCCCTATCTGTTGTCCGACCTGCATAAGTGTGCGAACGTTAAAGGTAGCCAGTTTGAATGGTGCACGCGGTTTCAGAAAAACTGCTTCAGTACTCATGTTCGGTAGTAACATACAATTTTCAACCAGGCAGTGACTCGGGAACGTTTAAATAAAGCTGAATTTTCACCATAGGCGAGCTGCTGTCTGAGTCGAAACGGATACATAAAGTAAGTATAAGAGAGGGTGAATAAATGACGTGGTAGAGTAATAATAATAATAATAATAATAATAATAATAATGATAATAATAATATTAATAATAATAATAATAATAATAATAATAATAATAATAATAATAATAATAGTACGAGTCATTTCAATGTTAATCAGAGAGAAAGGAATATTTTCCATAAGCAAATAGTTCATCATGATTTTAGTGCGTGGGCTGAGATACTGCCCGGGTGCCCAGACCGAAGCAGGTGGTTTTCTTAGGGGGCCACACCCCGAGCCTTTGACCTAAAGGTCTAGTCCACAAGGCAGTGGAGCATCGTGAGGAGATGCAGTCCCATGGAAGCCGGTGACCAAAAGTTGGTTCATACGCCATTTGTTCCTTCAGGATACTGGAGTCCATGTGCACCATAGAATTGGGATCCGGTTATAGCGCCGGACGTTCGCTTTTCGTCCTCTCATTTTCGTAAACAACACCCCCGCCACGAGAAGGCAGTGAGTAGGACTTCCCTGGCAGAGGCTGTATACGCGTGGCCGTATGAGAGTATTTCGAGAGGGAGGGCGAACCCTCCCCGCTCTCGGCCATACCAGGGCATTTGGGGGTGAATTTCTCGATAGTGCTCTACTGTCTTTTAGGTTTTGGCCTTTGATTAAAAGCTTGACGAATGACTCCCTAAGACAACCACTTGCTTAGATGAGAGTATCTGGGGTATAACTCAGGCCACACAGAGACTTTAATATCTGGTCATATTCATTTACATTTTATATTGCATCAGCTATTGGTTCCTCTTGATTGTGTATTTTGTATATTTGTATTTTTTTTAACTTACAGTCTTGTTCTGTTTAATCGTTCTCGACTCACTAAGTGGTTGGATTGGATGGAATATCTTCGGATCTTTCTGAGCTTCTTACAGCTTCCTCGAGCTCACCCATGAACCGTCCTGACAGTTAGACTATAAAACTCAAGTAAAGTGAGTAGTCGTTATGGGGAACGATGTTTTTTCGTTATCTCCGCCTGAGACGCTGTTCTAGGAGTGCCTGAGTAGACTTCGATCATGGTTTGTTCTGCACAAGCTTATAATGTATTTTGGTGGCTAGCAAACGTCTTATCCTGAACGGATTAATATCAGCATGGTGATAGTGGCTTCTGTCACAATCAAATATAAATCAGAGTTAGGTTTAATGCTAATTGCCATTTCTCTGGAATATGCAGATGAGCATTGGATTCGTTTACTTGATGTCATGCGAAAATCAGGTTGCGTCTCTTGTGACTTCTTGTAACGCCCCGCTTATAAGAACCGGGTATCCACATGTTTGTTATAAATTCCTCAGCCACGTTTACCTAATCTGACAAATCATAACTTTGATGATGAACGTAGATACCTGCGTAAAGAAACCTTACGAAATCCGCGCACGAGCCGAAAAACTTGATGGTTAGAGTATACGATCAAGTTGGAAATAGCCATATGTGGTAAATGCTGAAAGCTATTTTAACTCACCTGAGTTACTGGTAGAAAGAAATGTGAAATGAATGAAACAACCTGTGTTTGATGGAACGCAAAATTAGTAGCATCCAAGACATATTGGACGACGGGAAGATCTTTTGGAAGAGCAGATCGACTGGCCTATTGCTGCAACAACATCGATCAGTGTTACTTAACCTATACAGCCGGCGACGACTGAAACAACTACCTGAAGAGTTCGAAGCCCGCAAAGAACTCCAACTTCCCCTCAACTGTTCCATTGAAGCAGTAAGGTTATGTAGGGTTGCCCAATCTCACCATTTCTCTTCCAATTACCAATTGATGAAATTCTGGAAACACTCCTGATAGTAGGTAGTGGTAGTGTGGACCAGTTAACTTCTAAACTGTGCAATGATACTCACAGTATACAAATCGCACTTAATCAGTTGGGAATGATATGTACTCTGAACACACCTTTAAGTGCAAAGTACTCCTACAAGATAGACAGGAGCCTATGTCTGAGCTTACTCTTAGGAGTGAGATGATAGATGTAGCTGAAAAACTCGTGTATTTCAGTAGTTGTGTGATTGACGGTGGAGGGGTAAATGATGAGATTAGTTTACATAGATTGAAAGCCAGTGTGGCTTATGCCAATCTGGGTCATCTTGAGCGCCGTTGTGATGTTAATCTGGTTGCAACACATCAGTGAGAGCAGTTTTATTCAATGCTTGTGAAACCTAGTCTATAAGGGTTGATGATGCTAGGCGACTCTGTGTTTGAATATTTTTGATTCCAAAGAATTACTGAAATTCAGTGGCAACACCGTATTCGTAATGTGGAGGTTCGTAAATGTATGTTCGGGCATAATGACGATAATTCATTTAATGTCACCATCTTGAAATACCGAATTCGGAGGCTTAAACATGTCTACGAGTGTCACCCAAACAAACCTCATATCGTGTATTATATGCCGACGATCGGACTGGTTGTAAAAAGCGGAGTGGTGGTCAGCATATGAAGTTCGACCAGGTTATAAATTGAAACCGTATAGGACAGGCATCTGTAGATCAATGACGACTACATAGTTTGGGTTCGAGAGATAATGCAACTCAGTAACTCGAGGTTATCAGACATAGCTTAGAACAGAAACCAATGACGACAAAATGTAATTTTATTTCACACATGTTATAAAATTCAAAGGAACTTCTTTAACAGAAGGGTTTTTTATGCTTGTATTTTTTTAACTGAAAGGCTCCTCCCATCAAACAGTACTGTTGTTCACTTATTTTTATTCATTTGTCTCTCTATCTTTTCACAATCTTACTTTTTATTGCGTAGCGCATATTTATTTTCTTTCCTATATGTATTAGTGTTTACGTTTGAACAAAACAAGTCTTGGAGACAGAAAGTTATAAACCGAGTTGAAAACTTTCAAAGATTACGCAATAATTTAAAAAGGTCGAAATGATTTCGGATAACTTAAACATTTGATTTTAGTTTGATCTATATAGTTGATATTCTTCAAAAGACAGTAATTGCATATAAGAACTTTTGTTAGCATCTCATTGTGATTTAAAAGTGTACTAGTCATAATTTTTCTGTTTGATGAAAAAGTGACAGTTTTACTGACTCAATCAGTAATGGAAATTATTGGATAAAATATTTACTTACATTTATCATAGAGAACAATATACATGACTTCTAAATAAAGGTGATGAATTTATAGTTCAATACCCAGTTGACAAAAAAATACAGAATAAAAATCTTATACTTAATAGAAGTAAATAATAATCGGTAAAAAAAATTTGTCTAAAGGGTTCTAATATTATTATTATTATTATTTTAACACATAGATATCGGTACAAGAAGGCACCAAATACATATGCGCCACACAGATCTCATTTGATAAGTGTGAGGGCTGTGATACTGTCCGGGTGCCAAAACCGAAGCAGGTGGTTTTCTTAGGGGGCCACACCCCGAGCCTTCGACCTGAACGTCTGACCCGCAAGGCAGTGGAGCATCGTGAGGAGATGCAGTCCCATGGTAGCCGGTGACCAACGATTGGTTCATACGCCATTTGTTCCTTCAGGATACTGGAGCCCATGTGCACCGTTGATTTGGGATCCGGTTATAGCGCCGGACATTCGCTTTTCGTCCTCTCACTTTCGTAAACAACACCCCCGCCACGAGAAGGCAGTGAGTAGGACTTCCCTGGCAGGGGCTGTATACGCGTGGCCATGTGAGAGCATTTCGAGAGGAGGAGCGGACTCTCCCCACTCTCGGCCATACCAGGGCATATATGTAGACATCTCAAATTATAAATAAACTTCCTGTATTATATGCAAAACTTCAAGTTGGTATTACAATTATATGATGAAAAAAGTGACACTTGGATTAAAACTGTCTACATCATTCGGAGAGTTGTGTAATTGTAATGAAACAATAAATAAGGAAAAGAAAAGACTTACTAAACAATTCTAAGTTTGATTCAGAGTATCCTAATGAACTATGAGAAAAAAGAAAAAGGATTAAAGTAATGCTGATAGCTGAGTAGACAAAACAAAACCAAGAAATCAATTCATAATGCTTTTATACGAGGTCACTACGAATTTAAAAAAATTACGATGTTTTTATCATAGCATTAAACGTTGAAGTCTGGAAAATGAAGAGAATATTTAAAACTAAAACAACAGTCACTGTTCTAGATGTTTCCAACCGCTGGTACTACCTTGACGTAGTGGTTGGGTGAAGTAGTCGAACGCGTTGACAACTTTACTTATTTTGGAAGTCTGATCAGCTGTAAATAGGTTGGTGTCTGACGACATCTCAGCACGAATTCGAAAAGCTCGTTTGGCTTTTGCCAACTTACATCACCTATGTCTTAGGCCAGATATCCGTCTATCAATTAAGGGACGAGTGTACTGAGCAGCAGTCCGTTCTGTTCTACTTTACATTACAGCTGAGAAATGTGGACATTAACAGTAGAAGATACTCGTAAACTACTAGTATTTCAACACAACAAGAAGACAGCAATTAACAATAGTCGAACACGAGCAGAGAAAGTCCAAGCACAAGCAGAGTACATAGAAGCAAACAAGAAAGTGGAGAATAGAATTAGAGCCGACAAGCAGAAATACGTCGAAGAACTAGCAACGACGGCGGAGAAAGCTGCAAGAGAAGGAAATATGAAACAGCTTTACGATACAACGAAGAAACTAGCAGGGAAATATAGTAAAGCAGAGACACCAGTCAAAGACAAAGAAGGAAGACCAATCACTGAGATTCAACAACAGCGCAACAGATGGGCAGAGTACTTCGAGGAACTCCTGAACAGACCGGCTCCAATGAATCCACCGGACATCGAAGCAGCACACACAGATCTTCCTATAAATGTCAATCCACCAACGACCGAAGAAATCAGAATGGCCGTCAGACAAATCAAGAGCAGGAAAGCAGCAGGACCTGACAATATACCAGCTGAAGCGTTGAAGTCAGACATCGAAGTAACTACAAGCATGCTTCATCTTCTATTCAAGAAGATTTGGGAGGAGGAAGAAGTGCCGATGGACTGGAAAGAACGATGCCTCATCAGGATTCCGAAGAAAGGAAATTTGAGCAAGTGTGAAAACTACAGAGGCACTACACTACTGTCAATACCAGGTAAAGTATTCAACAGTGTTACTGAACAGCGTGAAAGACACAGTTGACGCTCAACTTCGAGATCAACAAGCTGCATTCCGTAAGGACCGGTCGTGCACAGACCAGATTGAGACACTACGGATCATCGTCGAACAATCAATTGAGTCGAACTCGTCATTGTACATCAACTTCATTGATTATGAGAAGGCATTTGACAGTGTATATAGGAGAACGTTATGGAAAATTCCTCGACACTACGGAGTTCCTGAGAAGATTGTCAACATTATCCAAAACTCATACGACGGACTACATGGAGGACAGCTTACAGATGCATTCCAAGTGAGGACCGGAGTAAAACAAGGCTGTCTACTCTCTCCCTTCCTCTTTCTTCCGATGGTCGACTGGGTTATGAAGACCTCGACATCTGAGGGAAAACACGGCATACAATGGACAGCTCAGAACCAATTGGACAATTCGGACTTCGCAGATGACCTAGCCCTCCTATGGCATACACACGAAAAAATGCAGACAAAGACAGCCAACATAGCAGCAGTCTCTGCATCAGTAGGCCTCAAAATACACAAAGGGAAAACCAAGGTCCTCAAACACAACACGGAGAATAGCAATCCAATCACTCTTGATGGCGAAACTCTGGAAGATGTGGAATCCTTCACATACCTGGGAAGCATCATCAATGAACAAGGAGTTCAGATGCAGACGTAAAGACGAGGATTGGAAAAGCTAGAGCGGCGTTCCTTCAACTGAAGAGCATATGGAACTCAAAACAACTTTCAACCAACATCAAAGTCAGAATCTTCAATACGAACGTCGAGGCAGTTCTACTGTACGGAGCTGAAACTCGAAGAACTACAACAACAACCATCAAGAAGGTACAAGTATTTATCAATAGCTGTCTACACAAGATACTCAACATCCATTGGCCGGATACCATCAGCAACAGCCTTTTGTGGGAGAGAACCAACCAGCTTCCAGCTGAAGAGGAAATTAGGAAAAGACGATGGAAGTGGATAGGACATACAATGAGGAAATCATCAAGCTACATTACGAGGCAAGCGCTAACTTGGAATCCTGAAGGGAAGTGGAAAAGTGGAAGGCCGAAGAACACATTACGTCGGGAAATAGAAGCGGATATGAAAAGGATGGATAAGAACTGGAAAGGATTGCCCAGGACAGGGTTGGATGGAGAAACACTAGGAACAATTCATGGAAAACACGCGAATGTGAAAAGTACCAAACACCCTCAAATAGGTATTCAGTAAAAATTTATGATAACTAATTTTCTAAAATAGGGTTAGTACTCAGAGCTCTGAAACAATAGTACTGGAATGACATAACCCTTTGAAAAGAGTAAGGAATGAATATTACGTACTGCTGCATTGAGATCAATAATAGATGTGGAGATAAAAATTTCAGAAAAAAGATATATTTTTGAGACGGTGGAGATTTGTAGCTCAGATGGATGATTTTAATGGAGTTTTGTTCTCAACCAAATCATCCAGCTCAGAGAAAAAAACTCAATCGAAAGCGAGATATGTTTATTAAACACTTAATTAGGAAGTGAAGCACGAATGGGAACTACAGTTCGAAAAAAGAACTACAGCATAATATGATTAGAGTTCTGATACGTCTCCGGATGTCCAAGCTCAAGTTTATATATCCATTGACGAAGATGAAAAGCTTCGGTATGGCTGACCAAGCTAGCAATCATTGGTTGACGAATTCTTATGTAATTTTAACGGTTAATTATGATAGCATTTACCATGAAGAAACCGTTCGAGATAGATACGTTTAAGAAGGATCTAAAATGAACACAGGCGTCCGGGATAACCAAACAATGAAATATTTTATATTATTGGGAAAACGTTAAAACAATTGCCTGAAACTCACCATACAACTTCAAGTAACTGCAAGACGCATTCGTTCCACTTAATATCAAAAGGCCAGCTAATCGAATCAAAATATGATGAGCCTGAAAATAAATAGAAAAATTATTATTATTATATTTTATTTTAACACATAAGTATAGGTACAGGGAGGCACCAAATACATATGTGCCACACGAATCTCAATTGATTTGTGTGAGGGCTGTGATACTGCCCGGGTGCCCAAACCGAAGCAGGTGTTTTCTTAGGGGGCCACACCCCGAGCCTTCGACCTGAACGTCTGACCCGCAAGGCAGTGGAGCATCGTGAGGAGATGCAGTCCCATGGTAGCCGGTGACCAACGATTGGTTCATACGCCATTTGTTCCTTCAGGATACTGGAGCCAGCCCATGTGCACCATTGGTTTGGGGTCCGGTTAAAGCGCCGGACATTCGCTTTTCGTCCTCTCGTTTTCGTAGAGAACACCCCCGCCACAAGAAGGCAGTGAGTAGGACTTCCCTGGCAGAGGCTATATACGCATGGCCATGTGAGAGCATTTCGAGAGGGAGAGCGGACTCTCCCCACTCTCGGCCGTACCAGGGAATTTGGGGGCAATAGAAAGTGCCAAAAATCATAAAATCATTCGAATTAAAATGAACATCATAACCAATTACGATGAAAAAAATAGTGATCTTACATTCCGATTGCATTAGGCACCGACGTCAAATACAAAATTGCCAAAACTAAGCAATATATATATATATATATATATATATATATATATTGCCTAATTTTTTACTTTGACAGTATGACGACTAACATTTAAACATTCAGTACAAAATAGTGTGTCTAAATCTCAAACATGAACAAATTAGTTGTTTCTGGATAGCCAAAGCAATCTATGTAGATGCAAGACAAAAACTCGTTCATTTCTATAGGATGTAAAGAGGAAGAGATAGGCATACAAACAGTGAGATCATCTGGATATTTCACAAAAGTGTTTACTGTGGAAGATGGCAGATCATGCAGAAAAAAAGAGAAAAGAAGAGGTGGAAGAACAGCTCCTTTTGGTACACCTTCATAAGACACTAGAGACTCTGAACACTTTCCTCCAAACACTGTGTACTGTTCCCTTCCAGAGAGGTAGGAACATAGCCAGTTGGTTATCCAGCTGTCAGTGTTGACGCTGATTAACTTTTTAAGTAAACGGTGTCTTGATATAGAATCAAAAGCAGAAGTATAGTCCAGGAAAGCGCATCGAACATACTTCTTACCCTTTTCTAGGTTGAACACTATATTATGATGCAGAACAGCAACAGCATCTAAGGTGCTTCCTTTGCATCTGTAAGTAAACTGATACTACTGACTTCAAGCACTGATGCCACGTTTTGGTTTGGCCAACCCTAACTTTCTTCCAAATATCCCCAACACCGGTTAGCATTGCACGACGTGGTAATCGGTGTTCAGGCATACGCAACACGTGGCCCAACCATCTCAGTCGATGAAGACTTACAACCTCATTGTTTAATTTATCATCATTCCTTTATAAATAACTGAATGAAAAATTTGTTTATAGACTTATAAATTCCGACACACATAAACGTTTATACGGCTTTGAAAATAATGACATCATAGCAAAATATTATAAATAAGGGGGGAGGGGAAATAATACTCTTTTACACCGGTCATTTCGCGCTGTTTTACGCCGAAACCATATGATATAACAAATTAAGTAAATTCAGCACTAAGGATCAAATTTCTTTAATAGATGCAGCTCGATCATTTGTTCACTCTTAAAACTATAAACAACATCTATATAACGAAAGGTAGTATTCTATGTAAATTCTGAATTAAAGAATCTCTTAAATTTTGATCAATTGTGTGATATATATCAACGAGGTCAACTATTAAAAATTACACTTGCATAACTCAAAAATAAATTTAGCTTTTGATTATATAAATTCAAACAAACAAATACGCTTTTGATTCAAGGACCAATAACTTTCCACAAAATCAAGGAAACTGACCTAAACACTGTATGATTAAAAAAATACGACTTGAAGGTAGTGAAACATGAGTGGAATTATTTGGAAGCAGAAGATCGACAAGAAATTGAATTGAGATAGATGTGAAGTCGCTAATACGATTCGAAGTAGACAATCGATTGAATGCTACTGGACGGTGTGTTAAAGCGAATTCTGATTCCGTAGAAAGAAGCTCGTTAGACCTGGGTATGAAATAAAAACCCCGGTGAGGGAGTTGAAATAAAAACCAACATGAAATGTATTTTAGTGATTGATTTTTTCAATAGTAACATAATTTCCAAACTTCAAGGATAATAGCAGTGATAAAACAAGTTCTTTCTACCACAACCAGTATCTGAACAATAAAAAAGGTTTACAACATGAATAACACCCACACATCGGTCGTTAACCAAGTGAATATGTATTTGATGGGAATACTTGAAAAATGATAGTTTACTAACGAATGGGTGATTATCTATTTTTAAATACGATTTTTGGAACAGAACTCTTCGTTTCAATGAATCTAGTCCTCATAAAATGTCACAAGGTTGGAAATACGGAGGAAAATTAACAGTAGCTTATGCGACACACATCAAAGTTGGTCCAGATCCATTTATTCTTTATCTTCATCTGAATAATCAGTTTTGTTTTATTCGCTTATTTCACTCTCTTATAAACCATGTTCACTACGATTATTATTCTTAGCCATGATTGATGCTAGCATCAATTCGGCTCTTCCGCTATTCATCTAGTGAAAAATTGATTACTGTCAAGTGTAATATGGAGAATTAGACCAGTGCAAAACTGTAATAGGTCCTGAATTGCATAACATTGACTGACTTTTCTAAAACACAAACATTGAGCCAGATAGCACGAATCATTCGGTCCTAGTTTTAGAAGATACAACGATGAAACATGGGTATTTCACTAAGTTAATAATAATACTTAAACGCAACAAGTGACTTTATTTTTTAGCAGCAGTAATTTAAGGTAATTCAGGTCCATCATGAAAGTAAAGGATAAAGTGTCACGACTCACATAGACAGACTACGGCGTAAGGAAATAATGACACCATTGATTTTCTCAACAACTGGTAACAAACAAAGCAAATCAATTTTTAATTCCGAATGCAAGCATCCATATTCTCCAAACATAACTAGTAGATACTGCAAACATTGAAGAAGAATACAACCGCGATTCGGGTCCCAATTATGGGCGACATTATTCGATTCCGATAATGAGGAAGATATCTCAACAATGTTCTCAACCTATGATGTTAACATGAAATATAATGTAAAATTTAATTTATGTCGAAAGCATATATTGATGCAATAATTATGTTGCTCATTATTCTAAATCATTTTGTGACAGTTTAAAATCGATATTATGCATTATTGGTAGAATTCTCAATTAGAATTTGTGGACGTTACATGCTTGTTAATAATATAATTCTGGTCATTTCTAATGAGGAAAGACTCTAGAAAAGAAATAACGGTAATTTATATTTTATAAATACAACTTCACTTAATTAGAACTTTGTTCTTCAAAAGAGGAATGTGATTTCTTTACCAGTTAACAAAGTAATCTGAATTACTTCAAATTACTAAAGTATTAAACTTGACGAACAAATTTATCAGATTTTTCAAAAACTTCGAACTTTTTGATTATGTCTAACTAATTATCCAGTTGGTGATAGTTTTGTCAGCATCTGCAAGACATTAACTGAGATAAAATTATACCTATAAAAATGGAAAACACATATTCTACTGGAAAGCAAAAAAAAAAACATGCACCTGAACAAATATCGAAAACACCTGTTCTCGGCCGATTGTCGGAGATAAGCAATGTTGAGCCCGATCGGTACTTGCATAGGTGACAGGCCGCGAATATCGGGTGAAATCCGTCTGTAGCTCTTGTACGATTAATGTCACTCCCAAGCCCGAGTAAAGGAGAAGAGTCGGGCATAGGGCTATCAACTCCATCTCGTAGAAAACAACATTGCTAAACAACACTTTAACCAGAAGAAACTTCAGTGTCATGAGAGTTGAAGGATCTCCGTTTAGAAGAATTAGGACGCCTCAAAGTGAAAGCGAAGATTATTCGGAATTCACGGGGCCGATGCTCCTTCTGACAACCAGAGCAACAATAAATATAGGTACATCGAGTATTCGGACAATGTGGGATACCAGGAGGATCGATCAAATAGCTACGAAAGTGAAGAGATACAACTCGGCGGTTCTCACAATCAGTGAAACATATTAGAACCAAGATGGACAAAAAAAGATCAGATTCGAGAGAGGTGCTGTTGCACACTGGTCATGAAGAAGAAAATGCTGAGGAGGTTGCTCCGATGCATTGAATTCCCTCACAAACGCATACATAAAGCAATGTGTCCCACCGGATCATACTACACAGAACCAGATCGATCATAACTGTATCGGTAAAAAATTACGAGATCAATGGAAGACGTGAGAACCAAGAGAGGAAATGATATGGCTTCGGAACATCACCTGATGGTCGCCAAGATGAAACTGAAGCTAAAGAAACATTGTTTAACTGGAAAAAAAGCATAACGACGGTTCAATGCAGGCTTCCTTCGAAGTACTGGCAAACCCAACCAATTTAAGGTACTTCCAAGCGTCAGAGGATCTGTTCAAAAAAGAGGAAAGTACCATGGGGAAAACTGGAAGGGGATCAAGAAAGCGCTCACTTCAACGTATCAGGCAGTGCTAGGCCTCAAGATGCTTCATCATAAGGAATGTATCTCTATCGAAACCAAGGCCAGGATGCAAGAAACTAAAAACAAGGGCACACATTTGACAACTGTTGAACTAGTGTAGAGGAAGACAAAGGGCAGACCGAATACACAGAAGCAAACAAGCGAGTGAAGACGAGCATTAGAGTAGAAAAACGTAAAAGATCTGGCAACGACTAAGGTCAAAGCTGAAAGAGAAGGAAATGAGACAACTATGTGACACAACGAAGAAACTAGTAGGGGAAAATCGCAGTCCAGAGCAACCAATCAGGAGCAAACAAGGAACGCCAATCACTGAGTTACAACGACAGCAGGACAAGTAGGCAGAACACTTTGAAGAACTCTTGAATGGATCAGTCCTACTGAACTCATCGAACATTGAAACAGCACACACAGACCTATATATATATATATATATATATATATATATATATATATATAAAGGGCATTATTTTACCATATTAGCGGAAATATTTCTAACTCACCAGGGACAATAAACATATTTTATTACTATCCACTTTTTCTATGCTCACTGATAATGTATTCAAGGCTTCTTCAATTAAATTAGCCCATATGAAAAAGTAGTATGAAATACTTGGCTTAGTCAGTGACAACAGTGGAATTTTCAAGCTGTTTGGAAAATAAGACGAGAAGAGTATGAAAAAGTGAAAAATATCGAGGAGTTAATGAAAAGTGGTTTTCATTTACTAGCTATCGTACTATTTGTAAAATTCAAGAATGAAAAATGCTGTAAATTTTAAAATCTACGGTGTAATAAAGGGCAAACTTATTAACCTATACAGCACGTGAAAGTTCCTACAATTTACAATAAATTGGTTTTTATTTTATTTTATTTTAACACATAGATATTGGTACAACGAAGAACCAAATACATATGCGCCACACAAATTTCATTGGATATGTGTGTGGGCTATGATTCTGCCCAGGTGCCCAAACCGAAACAGGTGGCTACACCCCGAGGATTCGACCTGAAGATCTGATCCACAAGGCAGTGGAGCATCGAAAGGAGATGCAGTCCAACAACAACAAGTTCATACGCCATTTGTTTCTTTAGGATACTGGAGCCATCCCATGTGTACCATTGATTTGGGATGCGGTTAAAGCGCCGGACATTCGCTTTTCGTCCTCTCATTTCCGTAAACAATACCCTCGCCACGAGAAGGTGGTGAGTACGACTTCCCTGGCAGAGACCATATACGCGTGGCCATGTGAGAGCATTTCGAGAGGGAGAGAGAACTCTCCCCACTCTCGGCCGTACCAGGGCATTTGGGGGCATGCAACTAAAATGATGACTTCAGGATATTTTTGACCTTGTAACATTTATACCACATCGTATATCCGCTAAATAAGGCCACTTTAAAGGTATTAGCATTATTTTTATTTTTTATATAAGTAGTAAGTGTACAATACTAAGGGAAATAACGATAGGTCATGGTTTGTTGGGATCACTACTAATCCGATGATCACTCCTTTTATAGATTACATTTGTATTGGACATTAAACATGAAAATTCACTACTTACGTTGTACACAGCTCCTCTGTGTCTGATGGCAATAATCTTCGAAGAAGTGAACAAAACATAACGAAATTTCTAAATGAAAACATAGGAAAACATACATTGAAGTTTAAACCTTACTAGAAAATTGAATTGATTTCTCTCAGTAAAGTTCATAGACGTAAAGATGTTAAAATCAACAAGAATTAATCGCCTGAAAATTTTCAATCTGGACCACAAAATACACTTCAGTATACCACACTAAAGATTTGTGATGAAAATAATAGACTCTACTCAATAGTTTTACATAGTTGCTAGGCTTTCACTGTATCCTCATACAATTCTAATAGATCTAGTGGAAATAATCTGGAAAGGATTTCAAAATCTAGAAATATAGTACAGTATCAAAATTCCATTTTAGGTATTAAAACAACATTCACAGTTATAATCAAAAATTAACTTACTGTCTGGCCTCACACTCTGGTTTTACCTTATTGTACCAACATCTGAAACTTCATGTTAAAAAGAAGTAAAATACGACAACTAAACACAAAGTTATTATATCACAAATATATACAAAATATCAACATAATATACTGTTATTTATTATATTTGAATCAGTGGGTATCAGAAAGTGTAAACACGTATTTCGTTGGTAAAATTTTGTCAAAAGAAGTTGCTAGCCCTGTTTAACTTGTCATTGATAAGTGATATATCTAAGTATTTTATTAAGCAAACTGCTTCATGAAAGACCACAGTACACTTGCTTAGTATCCAATTAAAACGTAAGCGAAACTTCCATGGAATAGACGATCCTACAGTTAAATGGTTAGCCGAAATTCTACAGCCAGTCAGAATTCATCTCAATAAGTACAATACAGTATATTCATTTGTTATTCATTATTTTAGTCGATCTCAATGTAACTGGAAATTGAGTGATACCTTAAGATGCTTCTTCAATCTTTATAAATGTGCCTCCTACTAAAATAATTTGGTTCTAATGTAATTAAAATTAAAACAAAGAACTCCGTGATGTTCCTAAAGATTACTTGGAGGAATTACTTTTACAATGTATCTCTAATGTTCAGTTTAAATCACAAAATAAGTCGATCAGTAACAACGTGGAACTTCGTACGTACGTACATCAGTTCGAGTTGCCATACCACATTAGCACAGAGATTCAGTTATCGATTCAAATCCCATAGTGGTAGAGGTACTGAAAGTATAAGTAGAGATAGGGAACATTAAGGTTTGATGATGTTATTTAAGGAGTATAGTCCAGTGGAATAAATTGGGAAAGAAAATAAAGGACATGAAGAATTCAGAAGATTCGAGTTTCAAAGAACACAAAGAGTGGATGCACCTGTGTCATTGCAAACGATTTTGAGCCATATCATTCAGGGTATCTGACCATCGGTTGCTATCATCTCGCGGTCCTCAACCAGGTAGTCTACATCTACCAACATGACTCAGTCCACTTTTCAGTGACTTGATGGATTTGTGCCATGTTTTGGTCTGGCCGCCCCTAGCTTTCTTCCAACCTACTCCTAAACCATAAAACATCGCACGTCGTGGCAGTCGGTGGTCGGGCATGTGCAATACATGTCCCAGCCATCTCAACTGATTAAGTTTCACTACTTCATCAATTGATTTGTCATCTTTACCTAGTACCCGTTTCCTAACAACTGCATTACTTACCCGGTGGTCCCAAGATATACGAGCAATGTTTCGAAGACATCTATGGTCGAATATTAGTAACCTACGAATATCCTCTACTCTTACTGGCCATGTTTCACTGCCATAAAGTAGGACGGAACGAACTGCTGCGCAGTAAACATGTCTTTTGGTTGATAGACAGATATCTTGCCTACGCCACAAATGATGCAAGTTGGCAAAAGCTAGTCGAGCCTTCTGTATCCGTGCTGAGATTCCATCTTTCTCTGCGATTGTTTCGCTAACAGTTGGGTTCCTAATACCGGTTTCCTTAACAAGTCTGAACAGTTGCCTGCTGTTACCTATTGCCGCTGCCTTTTCCATCTCTCTTGCTTTCGCTACCCACCACTGCTCACGATCATTGCGTAGGCTTCTTGTCAGCTTACGCTTAAGCTGACTCCGCTCTTCGTTATGTTCAGAGCAAGATGGAATGAGTTTTCGAGCATCTATCAGTGCGGTAGACGCTGCTGAGATACAGTGTTTCTCCCTAACCTTATGATTTACCGTACTTGCAGACATCACTGCTGTTTCTACAGCTTTTCGGATGTCATTCCACGCTGCCTCGGGGTGGGCATCACTTACATGGCTGCCTAACTGTTTTTCTAGATGTTCCTGAAATATACTCTTAGCTTGACCATCATTTAGTAGGACCCTAAGGGGTTTCCTTGTACCATCTTTCCTACGTCCAGTAAGGCGTAGACAAATACGCGCTCGCACTAGAGCATGATCTGAGTCTAAGCATGTGCTCCAGAATGAGCGACAGTCTTCTATCGAGCCCCCCCCATCGGTGGCTGATAGCGATGTGATCTATTTGGGTCCAGCGTTGAGACGAATTAGGGGGTCGCCATGTCAAAAGATGTTTTTCCTTATGCTTAAAGTTAGTGTTTGCAAGAAACAGGCGGTTATCTGAGCATAGCTGCAACAGACGGTCGCCATTATCTGTTCTTTGAGCCACGAGACCATAAGATCCACTCAGGTGTCCTTCCCTTTCGCTTAGTTTACCTACTTGAGCATTAAAGTCACCAGCCACTATTACTACATCTGAACGCCTAGCTTTTCGGAGAAGGTCGGAAAGCTTTCTGTAAAACTCATCATTTACATAATCTGAGCTGCAGTCAGTGGGAGAGTAGGCAGAGACGACGAAGAGGCAACGACGAGTGTCCCTATCTTTTCGAGTCCTTACTGTTCCGTTTAGTCGGACAGCGCACAAACGACTCTCTACTGGGATCCAGTCTAAGAGAGCTAGTTCTGCCCTAGGACTCAATGCTATACCTACGCCAGCGAGGCCACGGGAAGCAGCATCAGGGCTTCCAGATACACGGAGCGTAAATCGAGTTGGTTCGTTACTTTGATATGGTGAGGTCAAATGAATGACACTACTCAGATCCTGTATGCGCGTTTCAGAGACACAGCACACATCGATGGCACGAGATTCTAAAGTCCTAGCAAAGGAAGCCTGTTGTCCTATTTGGCACAGTGTTCGGACGTTGAAAGCTCCTACATGTTGTTTAGAGCGTGGTTTCAGGATACCAGGAGTAAAGTTCCGCGTACTCGAATCGTTTGACCTGGAGTTGCGGGGTGACAAAGGGATGTGAGAAAGGTTAGTCGTGGAGATAAGAGATTTATTTGGAGGTGTAGGAGGGATTTGAACGTGACCGACTTGGCCTCGTGTGCTGTTACGGGTATGAGGGCTGATATCACTTACCGGTTGCCCACACCGTGGAAGGGTATTTCTTGAGGAACCTGAAAAGGAAGTCGGATTAGTGTTGGTCTTAACGACCTGAGAGCGTGACCGCAGATCCCAAGGGACAACTGCTTGAGGCCGGTCACGCAAGGCCTTTTTGTGGGAGGTTTTCAATGTGTTAGCTCCGTTCTTCAAACGGCCTTACCGTCGGAGACGGAAGTCTGTGGGGTAAGGTGAGGTGTGACATTTTTAGGGTTGACCTTTTCTAAACCCCTCCTTCCTTGTGAGAAGGCAGCATCGTTGCAGATGCTGGTTGTCCGAAGGAAACACCTTACTGCTGTCACACCTCTGTACAGTCAGCAGTACGACTTCGCCCTTAGACCTTGAGTTGCTGCTTTTAGTCTTACCGTTCTCCAATTGACCTGACTGGCATGGTAGAACCTACAGGAACATATGTTCCAGCCAATATAGCTCGGTTGGGTCATCACGATAGGCAAGCCAGACCACCATGTCAATGTAGCAACTACAAAATAAAGTCAACAAAAACTAATGGTGTACTAATAGAATAATCTATGTGTCTACCTTCTAGATGACCGTTTAATGACCAATCTGGAAAAATGGTAAAGTACCAGGATTAAGTAGCATATAAGCTAAACCACTAAATTCAGATATAGATATAACTGCAAAGGTGTCACACATTATAACCAAGAAAATTGAAGAGAAATAACAAGTATTATTTGGATGGAAAACAGGGATACCTCGTCAATATATTAACCAAAAAAGATATTGGTGTAGGAACTACAGAAGCATCAAGCTACTAACATTACAAGACATAGTTTTCAACAGTATTGTTGAAACGAATGAAAAATCTAAAAGACGTCCAACAATCTGAATCTTATTAATACTGATCATATATTAAACAAATCGCGACATTGAGGATCATTTATACGAATATTCGTCAAGATTAGAACGAATAATTTGACAAAAATTGGGCGTCGAGTACAGAGAAGTCATTATATTAGGAAACTTGGATCTAAAACGAAATTCAATTTGATTTAATTAGTAGTAATGAGAAAAAACAGTGTATTGAAAAAAGCCTCTTATTTATACAACCAATTAAAAACGATGGTGACATAAATATGAAGACTCTAGAGTTTGCTATGAAGCGAATTCACATGCTTACCTCATACTAGGTGTAAGTAAACCTGAAGATCTGTTCGAAGTATCAAATCCAGTGCTCTAAATAAAAATTTTGTGAAATAAAGATACACAGGAAGTTACATAAGAAGTTCAGTTTAAAGTAATATAAAAAAATATGGGTTTTGACATTCAGATTAATCACATAAATTTGACAGAAAATAACTGTGAAAGTCGTAAAAATAAACTTACTAGCCAACTTTTGAAATACAACCATAAAGACCGCACTACTTCTAAATTTATTCCACATGTTTCTGATAAACGAAGTAAACTTGTAAGGCAAACGTGAACTTCGCTATCATTAGGGGTAGCCTCCTATAAAATAAACAGGAAAATCAGTTTTAAGTTCGTTATAATGCATATGTATGATTTCTCTGGTATTATGAACAGTGAGCAGGATGATTTATGATGAAATGAAGATGGAATTATTTAGAAGTGATAATAAAATCGGTTTGGATTAAATCAAGTTTTCCGTGACGCCAATCTCGAAATATATGCTTATGGACTATTCAAACTATCCTGTTCCCTAATCAGAGGGTGGATGAAGTGAGCAGTAGAAACTCAGTGGCTAATGATCAAGCACTAAACAGTAAGCTACCACTTTACGCATTAACAAATAAAGAGAAATTAGTTTTTTCTTATAGAAAAAGTGATCCATCCACAACCATATCTATAAAAGCGACCCGGAAATTTCGATGACAGCTAGAATGAAAGTAAATAAATCGTTTAGAATCTAAAGTTGGGGGTACTGTCAGATTTCTGGTAGGAATACCAAAAGTGGGAAGCAAATATAGCAAACGGCGGAGGTACAAGAAGAATTAAACACGCATTTTGGATCCAAATGCAAGCCCCTAACCAAACTATAATCAATAAATGTATGACGTGTCGAGAGAAACGATGTGATTTTGATTGGATAATTAAGCGAAATAACGCTGAACCCAATCACAAGAAAGTAAACGGAAAAATCTATCTGAAATAAATATTAACCTTATGATACAAGCGTCCTAGCAGTCCGTTTTTAACCTTTAATAACTAAATTTACAATCAAAAATAAATATCAGTCGATTCTCATCATCTTGAATACTCAATCCTCTACAATTGAGCAACTCGTATCTCGGTTAGAATTTATTATTTCGGGAAAGGCTTTGATTCTAATCAAGTGAGTTTAAATTCTTATTTCATGTATTTCGGGGTTAACTACTACTAAATTATTTTCTCATCAGTTTCCTGACTGAAATTATACAGTATTTTCACTATCATCAGCAAAAAACTCCTTTTTATACAAAACCTTTCCATTAAGGATCCGACTTGATTGGTATAGGTGTTATGTTACGTCTTACTCGTACAATATCATTACAATTTCGGAGAAACTTTTCAATTAACTGTGCAACTTCCTATTTACGCTAACCATTGTTAGACTTCTGAATGAATTAATGCACGCAATGTAACCAGATTAACTACGTTTCCAACCATTTATCACATATGAAAGTAAAATATTTGGTTGAACTGTCACATTGAATCACATTTCGAAGTAAAATTTTAAAAATAGTTTCTGAACTTACTCCTAAGAACTGTTGACGAATCAACCAGACCACAACGGAATACTTCTGTAATGTACCCAATCCAACCTTGGCATAAAAAGGGAAAGGTATTAGAATGATCGTTATTTAGTTTGATTAGTACAAAATATTTCAATCACAAATAAATGGTGAGTTTGAAGCTCTTTGAACATCATAGGAAATCTTCGACAACAAAAACAAGTGCACACATTACCAATATGAATAGCAGAACTTCTAATGCCCCAAGAAACTTTATATCGGAACATGATGCAAAAGAAACATAGTAAATAATAGACTTCAAGCTTGTATATGATACCTAGTCCGTAACCCTCAACGTAAGTAAATTTTATATCTTAGTTTCATTTCTTGACAAAATTTGAAGAGATATGAGCTCCGAAATTCTGAATTGAATATTAGGTCTCTTGACGTAACAATATCTTATTATAAATGCATGTGTTGTTTGTAAATTTCGTCATGAAATAATTATTTAATGAGGAATTCTGCTAGATGGTTTGACCGAGCTTCTATATTATAACTTCTAAACATTGAGTCAAGAGTAATTGAATCTAGAAATTTAGAGAGAAATAGCGTTAACTTGGGGAAGATGTTTCTTTTTAAAAATAGTTCAAGATGTATGATTCACCTACACAACACAATGTTTATCGTTTAATGTAAGTCAAAAAAAGAGAAATACACATTATTGCGGGAAACCGTACATACATGATTTTCTAAAAGAGGTTGAAATAACTAAAATAACCGACCATTAACATGTTAGCAAAAATAAAAGTGAATGAAGTACCTTAGACTGATTTGTATGGTCTGCATACAAACTGTGTATGGGAGTAGTGTATGCAAGTACATTCCAATACAAAGACCACACAGTCAGAGAAGATTGGTGGGAAATATCTAAGCTTGAGGATTGAAAGTAGGACTTGAAATTAGGACGAATACACTCTAAAGTATTGAATTCTATTAAAATTAAAATAAAAAATAAATGAAATTATTATACAGTGTAACCTCTGACTTACATTAAAAAAAATATTAACCGTTAAATAATGTTAAGATCCTTTTAGATAAAAAGGAATCAACCCGAACATGAAAATCAAAAGTTCAACAGAAATAAATGAATACATTTGAAACAGACAAGTCTTAAATTCAGGTGATATTTCATCCATTTTGAACTCAACTATGACAAGCTCTAGACACTACTATTGGTTTTTTTAAAAACATAAATACACAGAAACAAACAAATTAAAATTGCTGCTCCCAAAATTACAAATTTTATGGAACGTAGCTTCAAGACTCAGTGTTGTAAATAGTCATACACACGTTTTACAAGGAGCTATTTATTGAGTTATAAGTTTCCTTAATTACATAGTCAACTAAATTAAATACAACTGTAATGTAAACTGTTTGCAGAAGTTTGAAACACGGATATAAACCGTATGAATGTTTGGCGTTGGGTGCAGATTTATCAGAGTAGAGAGGAATAATCTCAAAAAGTGTGAATACTTTCAAAGTGTCTATAAGAAATTAGTAATACGATTTACCAACAACTTCAAACTTATTTTAGAGCTGGATTTATGCTAAGGTTAAATTGTGTATTAAATAGACATGAAGCAGACTTAATAAGTGTTAGATGTCAATCATGGATTTGTAAAATCTAATAAAACATACCAGAAAATTCTGCTCTTTGTTGAGCATTCAACTTGATCATTTTCCCATGGAAAAATTTGAACCAGTTTTTCTGAGTCTAAAGATAATGTGAAAAGTCAAATGTATGGCTGGAGGAATAAACCGTGTAAAAACTTAATATATTTACGGTAAACTTACTAGGCTATGTGATGATATATTTCAAGGAAAACAAAGGTAGGAAGGTACAAGTAGTTCTACTCTCGGTACTCAAACTTGCCTCCAACCCTCGCACACCAATGCTGATCGGAAAACAGACAGGGTCCGCTATATCTTAAGGAAGTCTTAACATCGATGTTTGTTGTCTATCCGAGACCCGCATTCAGCACTTTGGTGAAGTACTATAAAGTTGCTCTCCATCTGTCGCTTCGGAAAGCTTGTTTCATTTGCGTTTATCCGGGGACCGTATGGCATCTTCGTCTAGTTCTTGTCTTACTAAACGCCAGAGATGAGGCAGCACTGACCGATTGGATTCAAATCAACAGTCAGTCATGTGCTGTTAGATTAGAAAGCTCCATCACAATGAGTATTCGGTGTGAGAAACGATGTCTTTTCTTCATCGACAAGCTGCATCCCGGATGCGACCAAGCATGAGTTTTACCACCTCTTAATTGTTCTTCTACAAAACGTGCGCTCGACAAGTATTTTAGTACTAGCCGCAGATTTGAATGAGCAGGTCGAGGGTCTAGGCACAGAGAAAATTCGTTTGGGTGGCCGATGAAGACCTGTTAGTCGCAGGCCACGTAACCGTGACCGTCTACTGCAACCTGGTGCAGACTACAACCTGTTTCTGGTTGGCACTAACTATCGCGACAGTCATCACCAATGTGCTACCTGACATCCTCCCTCTGTATGTCAAGTCTGGACTCAGATTGATCACATTACAATCAGCTACCATCAGCGTGGTTGTGTGCAGGACTGCCGCTCCTTATGGGGTATTTATTTGTACTCGGATCATGCTGTTATTTTCGCTAATCTTATGTGTTAGGGGTCAAAAAATCTATCTGCCTAAACAAATCGATGCCAGCAAATCGGTTGCAGCTTCTGTTGCAACTAAATATCAAACCGAGATAGGTTCAAGGCTGGCTATCTATCAATCTACTGTTATAGTTTCTCTTATTACGACCCAGCTATCCCTATTGCTTAGTATTCTTGAACGCCAATCCACTCGATAAGTCCCCAAATCAGCACAGTTGAACAGGAACGAAATTATACTCTGAGTAACGAGAGCAGATGGGAGTAAGAAGCGCAATAAGAGATACGTTTGTATATTTATAGTGTTTACATGACAATATTCTAGAGTCTTCTCTAAATATCGACTAGTGCTGATTAGATAAGAAATAGCCAATCAGCGCGCACCAACACAATCGTGTACGGAAAGTGCGGCTTCGCAAAACGTCCCGTTTATAAGTGTTGGGTCTCTACAGACTCCTTAAAACTCGTTGAAGCACGTTGATCTACTCCAGCCAACTGAGAGTTCGACGATAAATGAAGATTGTTACATAATAAAATTTTGCAAATTCTGCCCAATGACCCAGAAGCCTGATAGTCGGAGTGAGCTGAGTTGGGGGCATAAGCAACTCCTGGTAACTCCCGGAAGCTCTTCCAGTTAATCCGAGCAACTGGCAATAAGAAGTCTGGTGCAAATGAAACAATCTGTGTCCGGGAATTAAAGTGTTCCAACATAGTGAAACGAGTCAATTGTTATCCTTATCTTCAAAAAAGGTTCACATCATCTATGCAACTATCGAGGGAAAAGTCTACTTCCCGCTACTGCGACTGATGTTTGTGCCATGCTATCTCTGATAACATACTAAGATTACAATCTCTACGACTTTTACCAACATTCAGTGACTATCAGCTGAAACTATTAGTCTAAATGCTTTAACACTTTTCAAACATATTCCTACTCTATTTAGCACATCACGTCACAGTGGGTGTTACCGATTTAAGTGCGTCAAGTGTTTCAAACCCCTTAGTTGATGTTTACAACGTCACTAACGAAGTTATCATTTTTACGCGCTGTACGCCTAACATCAATATCAGTCACTAAGTGATTTCTTCTTAAGTGAACAGTACTTGGAAATAATCCAAAATAAAGAAACTCGCAACCGCTACTTTGCAGATGATTAACTGAAAGATCATTGATTCAAAAATTATCTTATGTGAAGTTCTTGAGCACTAGTCTATTTACAATCGACTTTCACTTCCATTAACTTGATGTTAGCACTACAATCCTTCAGTCAACATCTCATAACACTTTAGGACTACAGACTACCGTAGATTCAAGCCAAATAGGACACTATGAAGGACTATTTATCTAAATAGCAGCGACTGATCTACTCTCATGTCGAATAAATTAACGAACTAGAAAATTTCACAACTCGGACTAGATTGTGAGGGGAAATCGGTTGGCAAGTGTTAAAAAAATTGATTGTTGAGGGTTTTTTACATTGAAAATAATAGATATAACACTAACTTAGACTTGATAAAATTAATATATAATATCTATTGCAGTACACTGACAGAATATCAACCATTTCCACATACCTTTCAAACTATACAACCGTAAAAGTTGGCATTTGGATCTACTAGGCTAAATAGCTTAAAGAGACTGTTAAAATAAATGTGTATCTCCGGCGTACTTGCCAATAATACCAACATGACTTTGTGCTTCACTCAGGCTGGGTAACAGAGATCAAATTTATCAATGACTGCGATGTAATTTGAACGTTTGGTCCTTTAAAGTAGACTGAGTCTCAAGAAATAATGACGTATCAAGACAATTTGTAGTGCGTAGATAATCAAATAATACACATACAATAACGAACCACCAAAAACTACTTCCCGTTGTCTTTTCACGGTACCACTAACCCTACGAAACTTATTCATTTATTTTAACACATAGATATTGGTACAAGGAGGCACCAAATACATATGCGCCACACGAATCTCAATTGATTTGTGTGAGGGCTGTGATACTGCCAGGGTGCCCAGACCGAAGAAGGAGGTTTTCTTAGGGGGCCACGCCCTGGGCCTTCGACCTGAAGATCTGATCCACAAGGCAGTGGAGCATAGTGAGGAGATGCAGTCCCATGGTAGCCGGTGACCAACGATTGGTTCATACGCCATTTGTTCCTTCAGGATACTGGAGCCCATGTGCACCATTGGTTTGGGATCCGGTTAAAGCGCCGGAAATTCGCTTTTCGTCCTCTCATTTTCGTAAACAACACCCTCGCCACGAGAAGGCAATGAGTAGGACTTCCCTGACAGAGGCTGTATACGCGTGGCCATGTGAGAGCATTTGGAGAGGGAGAGCGGACTCTCCCCACTCTCGGCCGTGCCAGGGCATTTGGGAGCAAAGACTCGGCCATAGCACAAAAAGTGTAGATCTTAGCAAATTTGAGATGTATTAAGTTGACGGCATTGCCAAAGACATTTTAAAAACGTAGTATGATAAAAATGAGTGCATTACATTCAATTTAGACGCAAACAGAAAATACAAGACTAAAATCCAGAATGAAACCGAAAAAAACATGCCTTTTCTACGAAATGGATTATGACAACCCATAAAAGTGTATCACACGAGCACCTTTGAAAGTTAGTCTAAGCACTGTTAATATTTCACTTGGTATTTACCAATCCTGAATAAAGTATCAAATTTTCTAACACAATATCCAGAAAGTAACCGCACGCGTTTAAAGAACTCTGTGGTTTTAATCCAAGGGTCTCATTTACGAATACCACATATTCTACGAATCGTTGGATTAGATAAATACAATTACCCGCGTTATTACAAAGAAAATTGAGGATTTTCAGTACTGCCAACCATATTTCCAGGTGAGCATGAATAAGATTTTTGTTTGCCTATTTGGACGGTAAAAAACAAAAAAAATACTTTTGCTTTCACCAAACTCGCAAGTGGTCCTAGGAAACCCAAAATTGAACGGATACAGCTAACTAATCCTACAACTGTACGCTTTTCAAACTCCGTTTCCCTGGAAAGCTATAAAGGAAGCTATAGGAAAATCTTACGTTACGGAAGAATATAGTGCGAAAAGAAGGAATGAAACATCGTTCCTAAGGACTAAAAAAGGGTTAGGCAGAAAAAAATCTCACCTGAAGAACCCCGCTGGAGTTCAAAAGTAGATTTCTTCAGCAAGACTAATTTGTTTCTGCATTCAAGATCAATTTTTATTTTTGATTATCAAACCTCAGTAAGCATAAAATCTCTTGAGGATCAGCCCACTGAACAACGGTTGTGTTCGTTTCAAAACGTCTGGCAACGATAAAACCGAAACTTCAAAACATACGACAAAAATTCGATTGGATCTACTGTATCACAACATAGCCCTAATAACGGTACTGGTTGTTGCACATCATCTGAAATGCTCGATGTACAAATTCACACTTACAATCGATTTCGGCCAACAGGTCTGCATCTAAATCTTCAGAAAATATAGTACCCGTCCCCTTAAACTCCGGTGAATCCGGAGGTGTCCAAAATGATGGGTCAGACATTCAATTAAGGCGACTGAACATCCGTGTTACGAGATCGTGACCTTATCCCTCTAGGTCACACTTTCAGAATCAAATGGTTCAAGTTGTTGTGGATGAAATGGAAGAAGCTTCCACTTAAGGAACTGAGGTATCTAGTAACAATCGATCTCTGATGCAACAAGGCAAGGATCTAGATATATTTTGAATCGCGCTATTTGAAGAGGACAGTTGTACTTTCCCTCCCTGATTAATTTTTATTTTTTCATCGTTTCTTACGTATTAGAACGGTTTTTTTCACTTAAATTGAATTAATTTAAGTTAACGCATTTTCCAAGAGTACCTGTTTTGCTTCCTAAGAGGTTTATTGTCGATACTATGGAGCATTTTGTTCCTATTGTTTAAATGGTTCAAATGGTTGTGGACGGAATAGAAGCTTTCGCTTAACAGGCTCCCGTGTCTAGTAGCAAGGGATCACCAGTACATCCAGGCAGGAACCTAGGTATATTAACGATAAAACAGGAAAACGAAATTAGTAGATCATAGTAAAATACTATCCTTAGTCCTTAAGAATAGATCAAGTCGCCTCTTAAAGAACTACTGCGAAGTTGCTTGGACTAGCTCAGCTGGCAGCGAATCCCAGGGTTCGACAACTCTTAATCAGTAGAAGTTGTGCCTGCAGTCTGTTCTACTATGTTGTATCTCTAATTTCTGGGTGTTACCCTTTAGGTTAGTATCGGAACTAAGCTTAAGTAGGTGTTTAAGAGGATGTCCAGGAGTGGTAAAGATACTGTAAGCCATTAGAAGGTCACCTCTAAGACGATTATACTCTAATGGGTAAAGGTCGAGTGATTGAAGGCGTTCATCGTAAGGTTTAAATTTGAGTCCTCGAAATGATTTCGTGGCTCGCCGTTAATTACGCTCCAGAGTGTCCATATCCTTTTGAAGTGTAGGAAGGAATACTATGTTTACGTACTCTAAATGGGGACGAATGAAACTATTTAAGATTATGTGGAAAGTTCTCCCGTCATACTGACCAAAAATGCGCTTCAATGTTACCAGTGCAACGTTTGCTCGAAAGGCATTTCTGTCACAGTTGGCGTAAAAATTTAAGTCGTAGAACACCAGAACTCCTAAATCTTTTTCGACTCGGGATACTGCTAGAGAGGAGTTTCCCAAGTTGTAACTGTAGTCTGCGACATGTCGCACATGGACTACTTTACACTTTGAAGTGTTAAAGGTAAGTCCGTTGTCGTCTGCCTTACTTTGAAGTCGAGTCAGATCCTCCTGAACTTCCAGTATATCCTCTTAGTTGCGCATCTCTCGCCAAAGTTTCGCGTCATCGGCGAAAAGTAATAAGTCTGACGATACCTGTTGAGGAAGATCATTTATATAAATCAGGAAGAGAAGAGGTCCTAGTACTGAGCCCTGGGGGACCCCACCAGAACATTTCATAATCTGTGGTAACTTGAAGTTGATCCTGACCTTAAAATGTCGATTTTTCAGTTACAAAGGGAGCCAATCAATTATAGGTGGTTTGATACCCAATTGTCTGGGCTTGTTGATAAGACATATAAGGTTAACCCTATCAAAAGCTTTAGAGAAATCAACTTAAATGATATCCACCTTCCCCTTGCGATCAACGATGCTTGTCCATCTGTCCACCGCAGTCAGCAGGTTCGTCATACGGGAGTAACCCTTCCTGAAACCATGCTAGTGGGGTGAGAAGAAATTTCAGGACAGCAGATAGTCGTGTATACCATCGTGTATCAGGGACTCCATGATTTTTGAAGGTATAGAGAGAAGAGCCACCAGTCGGTAACTTGGAGCTTTGCTGCGTCGACCTCCTTTGAAGATTGGTGTGATATGAGCCAGCTTCTAAATATCCGGTAGTTTGCCTCGACTTGGCGAGTGTGAGGACATCACGCTAAGCGGTGTTGCCGGGATTGAAGCTGCTTCCCTCAGTATAGCAGAATGGACCATATCTGGGCCCGGAGAAGTGTCAGTCCTTAGATGCTGCCGTTTTCGGAGCATCAAGTCAGCGCTCAGTTTCACTACGGAAAGTCCCGTGCAGTTGCAGATGAAGCTGTCATCGGTATACTGGATGTGGGTCGGTTGAAATGTCCGCAAGTATTGCCCGGCCAGAAGGTTAGCGGCGTCACTGTCGTTATCGGTTGGGCCGTTAGGACCTATCATTTGAGAAACTCCAGTTTTGGCTTGACGAAGAGAGGCCGCATGACGGAATAAGCATTTCGGATGGGAAATAAATTTATCCATAAGCTTTAACTGGTATTGAAGCCTGGCTTCACTTATAGCCTTCGTGCATACATTCCTTATATGTTTGTATTGCCTGTACTCGCCGTTGTTGTCGGTTCGTTTGTATTCTGCCCGACAGTGTCTTTTGCGGCTTAACAAACGAAGAGTGCAGTTCTTGATGATTGTAGGATGTGTGGGGCTTTTGGGGACCGTTTGAGGAACTGACTGCTTTGTAGCACATAAGAGCGTGTGCAGTAAGAAGTCCTAATGAGCATCCGCATCAAGTTGAGGGTGAACATCCCAATCTACCTGTTGTAGATAGTCCTGTAGAGCTGACACATTCAACCGTTTGAAATTCCAGCGCCTGTTATTGTTGAGATATCCTAGCTCAGATTTGCTGACAAAACTGAAGGCTATAACGGCGTGATCACTTTTCCCCGGGGGAGCCAGAATTGAGAGGTTGTCGACTAGAAATTCTTCATTTGTAATAACACAGTCTAAGCGCGACGGTGTCTGACCCTTCCTCCAACGAGTAGCCACTTTCAAATTTTCGTATAATCTCAGATCCTCAATGAGGTTGAAGAACCGAGCTTCGATTGAATTTTCACCTCCAATATACGTATGTTCCACGAAGTTGACTCTAGGGAGGTTGAAGTCCCCTAGAATCAGGCTATGAGTGAGACCGAGACGCGTGGAGCGGTATAGTCCTTCCAGCATGCGACTGTTATACTCGATGTCGGTAGTGGGCTTCTTATATATGACTCCGACTAGTCACCTCGAAGTAGTAGATGATCTTACAAAGCACCATATGGATTCCTCCAGATTATTAAACTCATGATTGTGAACTTGGTGTGCCTCCAAGCCAGATCGTATATATACGACTGATCCAGCCCCAACTCCTGTTTTTCTGTCATTGCGAAACAAAGACACACCAGGTATTGTTAGCCCCTGGTCCGAAAACTGAGATGTCCAAGTTTCAGATATTCCTATCAAATGAACCTTATTAGCATTGCTAAGTTTACGTAGCTCATCCATTTTGTTCGGTAGACTCGCGGCGTTCATGTATAAGCAGTTAATGCTTTCAAGTTGAAAAGTGTGAGCTTGTTCCTGTTTGTCTGTATGAGCCTTACGTGAGTGGACAGGAAGCCTACCTATATAAGGTTTGCCGAATTGGTAGGCCCTGTCCTTCACACGTTTTTTTTGTCTTAAAGACAGTCCAAAAGTGGAATGGTCAGCTCCAGCTTGCCTTTGTGCTTGATCCTGGCGTCGTATGGCCTATCCGGGTGCATGTGGATCCCAGTTGGCAACCGATGTCTGTTGGCACGAAATTCTTCCGGAGCTGTAGCCGCTATATGGGAGGATGGGAAAGTTATTTTCACTAGTCCGGGTATAGGAGCCACGTCCTTCTTGGCTAGTCTCATCTTATGCTGAGTCAGTATGTTTTTGAGCCTCAAGGACTGTTTGATGAATTTCCATTCCCGAATGTCAGAGTTTGCTTGACTAGGGTCCATGTTTTCCGGTACACCTTGCACGATTATATTTTTTCCGCGGAAAAACTTCTCTCGAGAAACTTTAGGGACGTTCGGGATGAGATTACGCTCAGAATACGGTATGTCGGGCAGTATTCTGACGTTTTTTAGCACTTTTGGTACTAATAGCTTACAGTTTTCCACTTTTTGCTCATCAATTTCTTTTGTCTCTGGGTAATACTGTATTTAGTTTCCTTTAGAAAAGTCCTTTTGGTGCAAGAAAAGTAATTGTAAACTCTCAGGATGTCGATACCCCGTTGGAAGCGACATGCAGTGCGATGTGTACAAAGTATGGTATTATTAAGTTTGCACGAATATAAGACCTGCGGGCCTCAAGTTATTTAGTAAAACTGATTGCGTGTTCTTTTGTTAGCAGTGCTGCTCGGACGCAAACAGCTTGCCAACCGAGAGGTTTTCAATGTTAAATGCTTCCAAAAAGTGTGTTAGCAAACGAGGTCGAGACTCATCGAACAGTACTCACTCTGTCGATATACAAATTGATGTAATGTCACCTCAAATAAGCTCATTGATAATTGACCTAAATGGGTCAAATGAAGAAAGATCAACTTTAGAGAGGACTATCCTAAATAAAATCTCAAGAAAGAAAGTTCTTTCTGTCCTCTCTCCTCTAAATGACAGTCAGTAGGAAACTCCTAAGAAAACTGATCTTGAAATTGGATCTGTTTCTGACAGGAAAAGCAACCTTTAGTCTCAAGTCGCCGATAATCATCCAGAATCCCACAGTGTGTTTGATGTGGCTGTGGTTGCTTCTGCAACGAAAGCTGATGATTGGGTAGAGGTCGAGAACAAGAAACGATATAATGCTATTAAAAAAAGCCAACCCCCCCCCAACAAAAAATGTAGGCGAGAAATTGAAGACTGATGATAGTGACAGGTCGGTTATATTTCAAGGAATCAAGGAGATTGAAAGCTCAGAACCTAAAACTCGTTTTCGGCCTGACATTGAGTCTCGATAAAAACTTGGCTTAGGCAGCCTTTAGATAGATGGGAACTTGATTTGGAAGGGCCAACAGGATCTATAGGCTTGAAGGAGGGGGAGTAGCTCTATTTATTGTGAATATTATCTCATTTACCATTATCGACAGTGTTTCCTATGAGAGCGAGACGTGAGAATTATTTAATTGCTTTTTGAAGTACAAAGGGCAGGACCTGATGACTGATTTGGTCGAAAGCAGTTCAAGCTGTGAGGTGAATGAGGTTTTGCTAGACAGTCTCAATACCGGGTCACAAAGTGGTCGATGTTTAATCCTAGGAGACTTGAATGCACCCTCGATAGACTACAAAATCTGAGAACTGAATTGTCAGAAAATTTATTCGAGCAGGAACTAGTTGATGTGTCCTAGTGCAACATGTGAAAGAAGCGACTATGTACGACGCGGATTTCGAATCATCCTTAATAGATCTTATACTGGCCCATAATGAGGATGACGTCACAAACCTGTATTACGTTCCACCCCTAGGTAAATGTGATCATGCATTTCCAATCATTGACTTCCATATGGTCGTCAAAATCGAGCACGCGTCATCTCAACTCAGACTTAACGTCTGGAAAGCAAATATAGATGTTATAAACTCAGCATCGTCAGTGGACTGGACAATAAAGCTAGAGCCCTCAACTAACACGGCTTGGGATGCATTCTGAAATTTGTGCCTAAAAGTTAGTGCACCCCACATCCCTTGGGTCCGAGGAACTCTCCACCATGGTTCAGTAGGGAGATTCGTACTCTTCTCCGTAAGACGAGAATTCTGGGAAGATCTAAGTTACTGGGGACTGATGAGACAAAATCTCAATATCGAGAAGCTCGAAATACTCGTGCCTCGACCCTCCGTTAGTCTAGAAGGTTGTACAAAGAGAGATCTGTTAAGGGATCTATAGAATCCCTGGACGCTTGCATTCGTATACAAACCAAAGGACTAAAAGAAGAAATATTCCGGCACTATGGGGAAACAGTAATGCTTCATCATTAGTGAAGGACTATGGTAAATTTCAAGTATTCTCAAACTACCTTAACAATTTGTGTACCGTAAAGACACCTCTCAAGTCAGTTTGTACAAATTCCACACAAAGACACACTGGAAAAAGCGACCATTGAAGAACTCAATGTCTTTGGTCTGCTAAATTAACTTGATTTAGGCAAATCTATGGGACCCGAATAAATGCATTACTAGAGGGACTAGCTAATTTTGTTGCAAAACCCATAAGTATATGTTTTAATCTATCCCTAACCCAGAGTTGTTTACCAAAAGACTGAAAGAATGCCATAGTATGTCCTGTCTTCAAAACAGGTACGAAACATAAAACTGAGAACTACCGACTAACTGGCGTGGTTGTTAAAATTTTAGAAAAGACTACACGGAAGGAGCTGTTTAAGTATCCCGATGAAAACACGCGAAATTTGACTTCAGAAAAGCTTTTGACCAAGTGCCGCACAATCGGTTGTTGTATAAGTTAAGAAATGTCGTGGTTGGAGGCAATCTTTTAATGTGGATAAAAGACTCCTAGATGGGCACTAATAAAGAGCATGGGTGAACTCCAAGTTGTCTAGCTGGGAAACTGTGATTAGCGGAGTGCCTCATGATACAGTTTTGGGGCCAGTGTTATTCCTCCTGTATGCAAATGACCTTTCTCGTCTCCTATCATCATCTGTCTTGCTATATACTGACGATGTCAAGATATGGAGAGCGAAACGAAGTGATAGCTCAGAACTCCAAAATGACTTGGAGAAATTATGTGAATGGTCTTAAAACTGGCAGTTGCCGATAAATACTTCCAGGTGTATTGTGATCAACATCGGTCATCAAGAGACAGGTACATACACGGTGAATAACACTGAGCTACCTGTTGTCCAGACACACAATGACTTAGGAGTCACCGTTAGCCAAGACTTAAAGACTACTGCATACTGCCGTGCAATAGCCGTCAAAAGTTTTAGAAATTTATGATCAATGCATGGGGCTCTAAGCCATGTTGTCGCTAGACCTTTTTTGACTTTGTATACAGTATTCATGCGCCCTAAAATTCAGTGCTGGATACAAGCGGCTAGTCCCTGTTTAAAAAGTCAGTGAGTATTTGAAAGTGGTTCGGAGAACAGCAACCAAGCTAATTCCCGGAATAGTGAAGCTTCCATATGATGCTTGAATGGCTGTGCTAAGCCTATTCCCACTGTCATATCAAACAACTTGAGGCGGCTTGATTACAGGTTTTAAATTACCTAGCGATAAATTCATATGCATTCTTCTTGTCGTCCAAAACGGAGAATTTACGAGGACACTGATATGTGGGCGAGAATGATAATGATTGGTTTTCTGCCTAATCAGACATATAGATATTCTGAAAGATGTCAGATGAGTTATATATTCCCCTATCCTCATAATTATTATTAATGATTGTTCATTGTTGTTGAGTTGTGTCGGGTTTTGATGTGGAAATATATTTACGTTGTGGTCAGGCTAATCACATGTTCTTGATCTGAGTAGTGTTGAAGTCCTGTAGAATAGACACTGGGAGAGAATCTAGTGTAGATATTCGTCTAAGTTAAATAAACATCGCATACGTCTAAACGTTGAAAACCCAAACGTTATAACATTGGCGACGGAGATTAAAACGGATCTACGCCTATATATTTAGTTAAAGTCGATTTTATAACAACAAAATGGATGATCTGTAAACTTCATTGCATTAGCAAAATTTTCTTATCAAATTATCGACCAAAAGTGTGTCAATATCCTCAGGAGCCAATGTGTCTTGCTAAGTGAGTGCACTTTTTCGGTTCCTAAGCAATATATATATATATATATATATATATATATATATATAAGCTATTCTCGTAACCGACGAGCTAGAAGTACACAGAAACCTGAGCACAAGAGAAAAAGACGCAAAATATGCGAGGAGCACTTTACTCCAAAGTTTCGTTTTAATACAGAAAACATAGGGTTTTTATAGTACTTGAGATGTCCTTGGTATTTATGAAAATTCTGGAATGCTACTAAACTTAGTAGCAGTGTGATAATCAGCCAATCAGAAACTCTATATGTGACTTTTCACTTTCTTGCTGTTTCTGGCTAAACTACAAGTGAGCGTTCTTTGGATAAAATGCTTCTCAGTGTTTTCCTGACCCTTTCTTGTCATTTGCGAGAAGTTTTCTGGATCACTCCAACACTGACAAACACAGTATGAAAGTAACGAACTCAGTATTTTTTGTGTAGCGGAAAAAACACAGCAGTACATTGTTTACTCTTTCTTTCTAGTTATAACGCATCTGTCCGGACATAGCTGTAGATCAAACAATTAATACCACTCCGCATATTACCTTTATCTTTACTTCAAAGGTTCAGCAGAATTAGAAGACAAGCACAAGCGCATAAAATCCGATATTTAGGTCATTACTGATAGTTTTTTCTTAAAATGTTCCTCTGAGATGCAGGTACATCCCGCTGACGAGTCCCAAATAGGACAAACAGCGCTTCCTAGATTCCACTCCTAGCAAATACCCATCTTAGCTTAGAATGCTTGCGAATTAAGGCAATATCGATTCAATACGCACAGTAAACACATATACCAATAAGAGACTGATCAATTGCACTCCTAAACATCAATATGAAGATTCAAGTCAAAAATACGAAGTGAATTTAGTCATGGTCACTTGATTTTTTGTGTTGTGACTGAACGTTTATCTTGTTTTAGTTACTTACTTTGTCTTGTTTCATTCGCTTTGACTGCTGATCAGTTCTCGATGTAGTATCTGATTCATCTTAAGTACTTGGGGTTCGGTAAGTGTTTAACTAAGAATCCACACAGCTGAAAGTTTTTAATTTACTAATCTAGTTTTACCTATTACTCCTGTACTACATTTGTAGGGTGCAGTTATAATACTTGGAACGTTTCCGCTTCAGATTTATTTTGAACGGATATCAGTTTTTTATATTTACATTCTAAATATCAGTTTGGCGCTTTCATTAACTGGGGTATCACCGAATATATATTTCAGTGAGTTAGTCATGAAGGTACTTAATTGAGAGTGTTTACTCAGTTTCAGTTTATAGCACACGGCTATTTAACAGAACTTAGTGTTCTGAATTGTAAATTCCAGACCAATAAACATATTGTTCCAAAGACGCAGTATTATGAATCCAGTTGAAAATAGAACAAACGTTAGAACTAAATATTTATCAAGCGAAATTGCTAACAATTTTCCTTCATGCAGTGTCAATGTGTTTATAGTTTACTCGTATAAATCATTGTTTTTTGAATTATTTGCCAAAATATTTTTCAGAAGTGTCAGTGGTACGAGTTAAATCCGAATTTATGTTCAAAACACATCATCAGCTGTGTCTGTTTTCAAGTAAGTGACTGTTAAAAGTGATATATATTTAAATAAATGGTTCCAGTTCCCGTTCAACTGCGTTTGAAAATTTCCAAGGTATAGAATCAAAAGTCAAATTGTTTTGATTATTTTAAACATTCGCAAGAATTTTCCGAGTTGAGTAATGACAATAATTTTGACACTGTATTTCAACATAAAAAATAGTTCATTATTACACGATTTACCTTTTCATGATAGTCCTTTGGAAGATTATATATTTTCAGTATAGGGTTATGGATATTATTAAGTTATTGACTGAGATCATGAATCGATTGATGTTAGACCACCATTGAAAACCTGGAAGCACTGTACTGCCATTTCCTCCTATGCTGGGACTCCTCAGGAGTGCGCGCCCACGATCGCGCTTGTGGGATTCGAATGCGGGGCCTTCAGTCTCGCGCTCGAACTCTTAACCCACTAGATCACTGGACCGACATCCAGAGATGTTGATTCACGTGAGACTTGCCAGCCGAATGTACCTGAATCCCGGACTTCATGATCACTCGTTCGTTTCAAACGCCATCGCGTTATCCACTTGATCACTGTGTCCAGATATCCAATAGTTTATGTAACGGGGTGAAGTTTATTTCATCTGTATTGGTCGTGTTTACTCACTTTATTGATGTTCATGACTGTAATTAATCAGTTTCTTTATATACTTGTGAATTACTAGTAGTATCTAGATAACCTGCAAAGGATACATATATGCCAAAAGGAGACTGATCAATCACAATCCCAAATATTATTGGGAAGAATAAAACAGCCGAAATAAGCAAATGTACAGCTTGATAATAATTTCGTCCAGTGCTTCCAGGTTTTCCATGGTGGTTTAGCATCAATCAGTTCATGATGTCAATCAAAAAACAATAGTCCCAACAACCCTGTACTGATAATTATCATGTGCTCGCTGATGACTAGCTTCATGAGGGAATTCTTGAAGTTTTAGTGAGAAGTCGTGACCAGTGGAGCTTATCCGTGTTGGGTAGAAGCGGATATCTACCTCAGTGCAATGGAAGATAGTCGCTCAATTTCGTGGATTGGTTAAGGTTAAACATTAACACAGTTGGATGCCGGCTCAGTGGTCTATTAAGTTAAGCGTTCGAGCGCGAGACTGAAGGCCCTGCGTTCAAGTCCCGTAAGCGCCTTCGTGTATGCACACTGCTGAGGAGTCCCACAATAGGACGAAACGGCCGTCCATCGCTTCCAGGTTATATATTTGTTGGGTAATCAATTTTCAGATCTTACAGATCTTCGACACCTGAAAGTCTGCAAACGCTATGAACGTTACGAAGTACCAGGACATAACAATGATCCCTTTTAACGTTCCTGACTTCGTGTGCAAAATACGTGATCTCAGAAAATAGGTGATATTTGCAGGTTTAGCAACTTCACGTAAAACACATTACCCCATAACACTCTATTCAATGAATTCATTACTCAGATTGAATACTAGCAAGTAATCTGCCAAAAATTTATCCATCTAAATCCATCGTTTCAAGACTTTATTTGTTTTATGGATTAGTTATATTTCGCATTCCTGAAATAATGAAATATTATTTATCAGTAATGTTTGCAAAACGGAAAAAGTGGTTAGATAAGGGTTCTTCTGACAAGTGACGCGCGTGCAATTTTAGAAATCGTTCAGCAATTGCCATTCGAATTATCCAGATTTTTGTCAGTTTCGGAATAACGAACTTGTTCTAAAATATTTAACTGTGATCACAACATAAAACTAACTACCTTGTAATGTTGCAATACGTTACTGGCAAATTTAGTAATAACACTTCCACATAGTTTACGAAGTTCGTATCCATATTAATTTGTTTCTTTTTTAGAAATGATTAAACAAAACAATAATACACGTCATTCTGATTGGTTATCATAACAATCTAACCTTGATGGACATAAATGGACGTGATTAGCATCTTTAGACCACATTTGTAAGTACGTAGTTTCAAATTGTTTTATTTATTTTGAGTGGAGAGAAAACTTTGATTATTTGTCTATAAATATTGAACAAAAGATGACTATAAGATATGTTGTAATTATGTATCACATTTATTGAAGATGAAATATACTCTTCAATTCACTAAAACAAACACTGGTAGTAGTCACTTAGAAAATCTGGTGTCCGCAGAAAAATTAAATACTTGTGGAGTTAATTATAAAACCGTAATATCATGGGAAAATAGCAATGGATTAACGGAAAATTCTAATAACGACTTTCAAACTACTTCAGGTAAACATCAACAAAACATGCCGAAATCATTAGGTTTTAAACATGAAAGTAAAAACCTATTAATGACAAATAGAATTGATTAATGAATTATGAAACAGCAGTTACCCAGTAATGTGGGACAACAAAATAATCCACACAGTGCAAAAAATGTTGATAATTGTGAAAACGTTTTGGATAATAACAAAAGCCTAAAACAAAACTCAAAGTAAAATGTATCATATCACGAAAATGGTGACACCAGATCTGTGGACAATTCATCAAATGCTGGAAGTAAAAACTATTACAGCAGCTCTTTATCAACTATGTCCACCGTGACTAAAAGCTTTACACCACAACATTACGCAGACTCTGTATCTCTACCAGCATGGCTTAGACCACACGTTAGTAGCTTCAAGGACTGATGCCACGTTTTGCTTTGACCAACCCTAACTTTCTTACATCCGTCTCCAACACTAGTCAGTATTGCACACAGCGGTAGTCGGTGGTTGGGCATGCGCAATACGTTGCCTAAACATCTCAGTCGATGAAGATTTACAATCACATCGACTGATTCACCATCACTCCCTAATACCCTGCGTCTAACCTCACTATTACTTAACTGACGATCTCAGAAGATGCAGGCAATATTTCTAAGGCATTTGCGGTCAAATACCAGAAGCTTACGAGTATCTTCAACTCTTAATGGCCATGTATTGCAGCCGTAAAGTAGAACAGAACGAACTGCCCCGCAGTATACTCGTTCCTTAATTAGAATATAATTTTCTATCCCACTTTTGCCCTCATTTGTCCATGTATTGTTATATAAGCATTACGTTGACGTACATTTATACCTGCTGGTCTGTTATACGAACTTACCAACCCTTTTACTTTCCAAATAACTTATATTTTATTTATAAAATCATGGTTTTTCCTACTTTACTATACAACACTAAAACTCCATGCTTACAATGGTCCGTAAGCTTCAGATGGTTAATATGGAATTACGATTACATCACCATATTTTGAGGCCTCGATTCAAAAATAGGAAAAGAGTGTAATTACTGACAATCAAGATTTGGCGAAGAGAGCGACGATTTCAGTCTACCTGTATTTAAATACGGAACATGTTTTGTTTTCAGGCTCTTCACGATAGATTCAAACAGCTACTCAATGATGTTGAGGATGTTCTTCTATCCTTAATCTTAGCCACTGATGCAAGTCTGAGATATGGCATCCAACCGAGTGAATGTTCCCGCGTTCACCATTCTTGAACTTCTCTTGATGTTACATGTTGAAAGTGAATCCTCTCAGTAATTATATGTTCAGCTTGAAAGATCGTGTGGTTAGAATCAGTACCACTACGTATCTACACTAGATACCCTCTCAATATCTATTCTACAAAACGTTAATACAATTTGGATCAAGGAAACGTGACTGGCCTGACAACAACGTAAGTATATTCCCACGCCAACAAATGACAACAACAATATGGGTAGAAAAATATATAACACATCTAACACCTGGCAGACTATCTGTTATTTTGATCAGGCAAACGACCTATCTTTATTTCCTATGGCGTGCTAGCGTGCTAGCGAAATGTATTGCAGGTTAAAATTCTTTTTCTGTTTCGCTTCGCTGTACAACTTCAAGGAAAATCAAAGAGGATGACGTTTTTCCCATAAAAAATATAGTGGAGAACGCCGTTCATTTAGACAGTCTAAAACTGACATCACACAAATTAGTTTAGTATAAAATAAAGAACGTCATCACTGAAACGACGAACTTCATTTCAATAGCAAAAGGAATCTCAGAGCTTGTACAGCTATTATGATAGTATTAGGTTTTTCAAACAACTATACTAGACGAGACATACCATTTGAGAGCCGAGATCGAATTGGTACAAGCGCTACCCGATTTACTGTTATAGGTCACTCATTTAAATTGATATTGTCATCAGGCACATTGGTTATAGAAACAGGAGGTTAAATTTGAACACTAGAATATGAATGTTAGTAGGCTCTAATATTCGCTATATGAATCGGTGCGTTTTGTTGAGATGGAGTATCGACAAACGACGTGTGTTTGAGTATGAATGCAAGTACAGTTCACTCGATGAAAAATAATATTGATCACCTTACTGTTTACCGTACGTCCTAGTATTTAATTCTAGGTATGAAATGACCGTCTAACATGTGAACGTTTAAAATCTATGTCCATTAAATTTCACAAAGTTAAACCTAGGTTGTGACTAGTTATTGACGAAATGACGAGCTTCTGCGGCACTACTGAACTGAAAGAGAATTGGACAACAATCTCTAGACATACCATACTCAATCATCGTGTGACACACCAAGATTTCGATAAACAACACTTCTGTATGACTTACGCCAGTTCCTCCTCGTAGTGGAGCACGTGCTGTTCATCAACATTCTCCATCAAATCCTGTCCTGGTCAATCCTCTCCAGTTGCTGTTCATCCTTTTCATGTCTGCTTCCAATTCTCGGCGCAATGTATTCTTTGGCCTTCCTCCTTCCAGTTTCCCTTCACAATTCAGAGTTAGCGCCCACCTCATGACGCAATTTGGTGATTTCCGTAATGTATATCCTACCCATTTCCGACATCTTTTCCTGATTTCCTCTTCAACTGGAAGCTGGTTTGTCCTCTCACAGTAGACCGACAGACACGGAGTATCTCGAGTAGACAACTGTTAATAAATACTTGTAGCTTCTTGATGATGGTTGTAGTAGTTCTCTGCGTTTCAGTTTCATACAAAAGGACTATCTTGACGTCCGTATTAAAGATTCTGACTTCGATATTGGCTGATAGTTGTTTTGTGTTCCTGAACTGTAGGAATGCAGCCTTTGCTTTGCCGATCCTCTCCTTTACGTCAGCATCCGATTCTATACGTTCACCAATGATGCTTTCCAGGTACGTGAAAGATTCCATCTGACCTAGAGCTTCTCAAACGAATGAGATTGTGTTGATGTCTTCTGTGTTGTGCTTGAGGTTCTTGCCATTACCCTTGTGTATGTTGAGGCCTACTGATCCGGAGGCTGCCGCTACATTAGTTGTCTTCATCTGCATTTATTCGTGTGCATGGGATAAAAGAACCAGGTCGTCTGCGAAGTACGAATCTTCTTGTTGATTCCGGGACGTCCATTGTATTCCGTACTTCCTTACAGATATCGAGGTTTTCATAATCATGTCAACCACCGAAAGAAAGAAAAAGGTGGATAGTTCGTCGATTACATTTATAATTTTCTACTATTAACAGGCGTTGCGTTTCGCGCAATCGATTGGGTACCTTGAATAAAAGTAAAGGGAACTGTTGCCACTTTATTTTCTTATCAGTTACAAATGAATAACACCCAAGGTTATTTTAGTTCCACCCATCTTTTTTGAGTTCTAGTCGCTACCGTCAAGTTCTGTTTTTAACCTTATATAATTCATCTACATATGACTACTTCGGTTCGCCCAATTTCTTAATTTACAGTATCCAACATGGTTGTAGTAAATGTGCATCCATCTGCCGTGTGATTAAATAAGCTCATGACAGCTTAATGTGCTGATGATATCGTTCAGAAGAACGATGAAAGCTCCACGACCAAACCATCCAGCTCAGAGAACAAAACTCCATCAAAATCATCCACCTGAGCTACAAATCTTCTCCACCAGCTTAAAGCTATATTGTTCGTTTATCACAATGCTTCCGAGCTGTACATTTTATAACGAGCATCCCTATAGATATCGAGGTGGAGAGTAGGTAGCCCCGTCCAAGTCTAGTTCCCACTTGGAATGCATCTGTCAGCTGTCCTCCATGTACCATTGTGCACTGTAGTCCGTCGTATGAAATCAGGGTGATGTTGACGATTTTCTCAGGTACTCCACTGTGTCAAATAAGTCTCGATAAAGTTTTCTCATTCACACTGTCAAGTGCGTTCTCATAATCAATGAATTATATCTGTAATAAAGTGTTCCACTCAATCGACTATTCAAAGATCATTCGTAGTGTTGCGATTCGGAATTTGAACGATCGGCCTTCGCGGAATCTAGCAAGTCGCCCTCGATATTGGGCGTCTACTGAGTCTTTAATCTGGTTGAGCAACATTGTTGAAAACTCTTCTTGGTGCTGATGGTTAATTAATGCCTGTGTGGTTCTCATATTTTCTCAGACCTTCTTACTTCCGTACCTTGATGAATTACATGAAATGCAACGCAGCCGCTGTCAAAGTTTTTCGTGCGTCATGGTCGCTTCGCCGAACGTTCAAATCTTTTGACGAGGAAATGTTTCGAATTTTATATCCCACCTATGTAAGACCACATTTAGAGTACTGTATCCGAGCAGCTAGCCCATGTCTGGTAAAGGATACTAACTCACTTGGGCATGTCCAGCATGTGGGAACGAAATTAGTGAAGGGTCTTTCTTAATTCCTTTACGGTGTGCGTTTAAAACGCCTAAACCTTTTTCCCTTGTCGTATCGTAGGACTCGAGGTGACCTTATACTGGCATTTCGTATCTTTAATTATGATTTGGGTGTTAATATGTCTTATCTTTTTGCTCTCTCCAGCACTAATAATCTCCGAGGTCATAGCAAGAAGGTTCATAAACCGCGATCTAATAAACTTAAAGTGGGGTTTCGTTTTTCGCATCGAGTAGTCAGTGATTGGAACGCCTTACCCGAACAAGTGGTATCAGCCCCATCAGTGAATATTTTCAGGAAGAAACTGGACCTTCACTGGAAGGCAACCTTTTAGGATTACCACAGGTTCACCAACCTACTGTCCTTATTACTGAAGACTGAACTGGTTGTAACACCAGTACAAGTGATTGCATTCAGTAACAATCTAAATTTCATCTATAGAACATTACTTAAAATTAAAAAAGATCGGAAGATCTACTACATTTACAACTGGAGACTTTCTATTTTTATACTTCATATTTGCCTGGAGTTATTGGTGATCCCCTGCTACTAGACACGGAAGCCTGTTAAGCGAAAGCTTCTTCTATTCCGTCCGCAACCATTTGTTTTACTGTTTGCAAGGTTGGATACCACTGATACCAAACTACCGCACAAATTGAGAAATGGAAGCAAGTTATGTTTACTCTAAAAAACGCTCCGAATTCGGGAGGCAGTGTAATTTTAGCGACAAAAATGCTGAAGTTCTGATAGAAATATTGCCGGATGCGGAGTTGTCTCAAAAGTTTATCGAAATGAATCCTGTAGACAAAGGTATCCAATGCTCACAAGAAATGTCTGAACACGAAGCCAATACCGAAAGGTACCGATCAGAAACACATGGAATGAATCACACGGAGGGTGGCTGGCCGAAAGATGTCAATCCGCAAGAACCTGATCAGGTAATTAGATATCGAAAGAAAGTTGAGAAAGAAGACGTTTATATTGCAACAGTTCATAAACTAGGAAACGTATGTTCCTTTTCATAACTATTATCATTACAGATTATGGAACATTGTATTAAACAAAATAATGCCCTAAACATATACGAGAACTACTTCGATGATGTGTATCTAAATGCTTCTGAAGATTCCCCATCTGCAAAGACTATAAGCGTTTTAAAGTGAAATAAGTTCATCTTTATATTTTGATGATTTAGAGACATAAACGATTATAAGCGCAGCGTCGCCTACTTATCCTGGTTTACAGATGGCCCAACAAAATTAGCAGTTGCTTACTGTAACACGGAGTTTCAATCTCAGTCCCTATCGAATGATTCATACATATGGGACTTAAACAATCCTAATAGACCAGAGTTAATACTTAAACCAGCTTCTCCTCTTGTTTGTATAGAATATAACCCTAAGGACTCTCATACGTTAATTGGGGGATGTTACAATGGACAGTTGGGTAAATAATATTTGAATTCGTCACATTCTCAAAACTTAGCTTTCTGGGACAGGCGTAGGGGCCCACTCCCAGTTGAATTATCTCCAGTTGAGCATAGTCATAGAGATCCTGTCTGGAAAACGCTATGGATACAATCGAAAACTGGTACTGAGTGTTTCTCCACTGGGACCGATGGACAAGTTTTCTGGTGGGATGTTAGAAAGATGTCTGAACCTACAGAATTTCTCTACCTTGACCCTACCAAAAAACAGGACATTTCTTGTGCCCAAGGTGCGTATGCACTGGAATACGAATCTACAATGCCAACGAAGTTTATGGCTGGAACTGAGCAGGTAAGTTGATCAACCCAATCTTGCATAAAAATGTAATCTCCTTATCACAAACTATTTCTGGTGCAGAAACTTCAGGATCTTGCTTCGCAGTCCCACTTGTTCGTTGCTAGGTGAGATGAATTCGGAATCGCACCAATTTAAGCACATAGTAAACGTTTGCTCTACCGTTGTTGCTACCTTGACGTGGCGATCGGGCTTGGCTATCGTGATGAGCCCATCGAGCTATACTGGCTGGAACCATCGTTCCTCAAGGTCCTACAATGACTGACAGGTCAGTTGAAGAGCAGTACGACTAAAAGAAACGAACCCAAGGTCCGAGGGTGAAGTTGTTCTACTAACTGTACAAAAGTGTGACGACAATAAGAGGTTTCCCTCAACCAGCATAACAAAAATTCTGCCTTCCCACAATGGAAGGGTGAGATTAAAAAAGGTTGACCCTAAAAGTGCACGACTCATCTTGTCCCACGGATTTCATTCTGCGGCGTTAAGGTCTCAACAAGTGAGGAGCTAACACAAAAATTACACATAAAATGGTCGTGTATGACCTATCACTAAGACCAACTCTAGTCCAATTTCCTTTTCAGGTACCTCTAGAAGAACCCTCCCACGGCGTGAGACGATCTCAGAAATAGACGACACTCTTATCTGTTCTCATTGAAGTAGGTCCCCCAACTCTAGTTGAAGTTCAAAAGACTGTAGTAAGACTGAAACGAGGAGAAGCAGATGGTCCAGATGGATTGGCTCTAGAGGTCTTTAAGGATGGTGGTCCAATTTTAGCGATTAGGTTGACTAATATTTTAGCTAAAATCTGGGAGTTGAACGTAATCACATCTGATTGGTCACAATCACTGATTGTCTTAATATATAAGAAGGGATCAAAATCATCCTGTGATAACCAAAGAGGGATTAGTTTGACTAATATAGCATCTAAAATACTAGCCTCAATAATTATCGGACGCCCAACTAAGACTCGTGAACTAAAAACACGAGAAAATCAGGCTGGCTTCAGATCTGGTCGTGGCTGCGTCAACCACATAATCAACACCCGTCAGGTTCTAGGATACAGGCATACTTATCGGCGTCCGACAATGGTGGTCTTTCTTGACTTAAAAGCAGCATTTGACTCTGTAGACCACACTAACATGTGGTCTGAGCCATGCTGGTAGATGCAGACTACTTGGTTGTGGTCCGTGTGACTGTCGTAACCAATCGTTGGAGACTCTTGGTGACATTGCTCAGAATCGATCACAATGGCGTAGTTGTGTACACTCTTCGTCCTCCCTTCAACTGTGGGGTTAAATTCGTGTTACATCTTTCTTTCTACGAACTAATTATTTCTCCCTGTATCATAGCCTTATACACAATCTTTTATTATATTACTACTATTAAAGTGACTATTTTTATGAATCCTGTGTTTATCTTATTGTGCTAATGAACTTTGGGAAGTTGGACCGATGCATATATGTGCCTGGTCCTATGTTGTACCTGACTGACTGAGTAACCTTTTATCTCTATAATCGAGGATTGTTATGGATTATTAACAACCAAATTTTTATTACATCCACTAATAATCCCAGATCGTTCGTTTCTTGCTGTATTTAACAAATGTGGCATGCCTCGTTTTATGAAATTTCTCTTCTTATCGTTTAATTACTTTTACGTGTATCATTAGTTGACATCAGACAAATATGAATTTTTCTAAATAAATGGGGAGTAAAACCCTATATTATAACATGTTTGTTTGATCAACTGACCATATGACTTTATTCAATCTCATGGTATGTTATCCCATTTTTCATTGTGAACACTAGCAAAACGTTGTTTTATATGCGTATATGTTTGCCGCTTATTTAAACCTTTTCATTATTCATAAAATGATGCTTGATAGCTTAAATAAACGTGTTAAAACAGCCATTTTTTATACAGTGCTTTGATATGTTTGCCTACTAGCAACACGTGACAAACAAAATTTTCATACCTAATTCTACCGAATTTATTGTCAAACACAGAAAACATTACAAAGTGAATACATAACTGAAGCTCTACAACTTAACCCAGACAATGGCAATAAATTTTGAAGGAAATATGTAATGAATTTATCAGTGTTTCTGTAAATATTTATAACGTGATTCAGGCGCATAAGGCAGGGTACAATATTTCTCATATTACCTAATAAACCTCGTACTCACTAGACAATAAAAGTATACACGTTTGATAGATCAATACATTTACAACAAATTAATAAGGATTTACGTCTAGATGGCCGATCTCAACCCCTAGAAAATAATCAAAAAAGGGTTTTCCAGACTACATGTACCTCTATGTGATAATGAATTATGGATGAGAGACCTAAATTAATAGATTGTAACAAAACAACATGATTGATTATGCATACATCAGTCGTCTAGAAAAGACCATTAGAGCACATTGATTAATAATCATTCATTCCTTATATAACCTATAGTTTGCTTAGAAATAAAGTCAGTATATTTGGAAACGGGCTCAAAAAGGGAATTAACTTGTTGTCTTTAATAATAACATTTTACAAAAATGATATATGTCAACCATGAAGCTGATATCGACTAAACAGTGTTACGATGACAAGTTACTAAATAAGATAGAAAGAATGAGGAACGTTCACTTTGAAATGACCCTTTAATTTTTAGGGAATGATTATCTCCTGCAATCGGAAAGGTAAAACACCTGCGGAAAAAATCGTTGCTGTTTATCCTGGACATATTGGACCTATTTATGCATTACAAAGGAACCCATTTTTCCCCAAGAACTTTCTTAGCATCGGGGACTGGACTGCCCGAATATGGTCTGAAGATATTCGAGAATCCCCTATAATGTGGACAGCTAACCACAACCACGGTCTGTCGGATGGCTGCTGGAGCCCTATCCGACCGGCCGTGTTTTTTGCTACACGTTTGGATGGAACACTTAGTATATGGGATATTATATTCAAACAGAAAGAACCTGCACTGAATATTCAGGTATGCTAAATGAGTCTCTTTTTTAATTTCGTGGATAACTGTTGATATTGTACAGAAGAACCCTTTCGCAACGTATGCATTTATAAACCTGTTTATCATCATGATTCCATAGTTATCGATGAACTGCTAAGGTTCACAGGATTTTGGCCACCTGTTCAGTCTTTTTGGCTCTTATTTATGATACATGTGAGAATTAAATCCAAGAGCCTACATGCAAAGTAAATGAATACATACTACTGACAATTGATTGATCTCTATATTTTACTTTCACTTTTTGTTGGTTACAAACTAATGTTAGCAGAAGTTTGTGCTATGAAAAATAACACAAAATAAATCGATGCATAGTCCTCATTTACCTTGTTATTACAGCCAAAAAAGTGAGCTTATGAATATGATCCCAAAAATTAGCTAACTGGGTTCAGCAAAACTAAAATTTAAAAAGTGATGCTTATTCAATACATATATTTGAGGCTGTATCAAGTGATTGTGTGACTATTTTCCTTCTTACTCCCACTTTTATACTCGGAAAAAATTGACTAATTATATCTTATCAAAACCAATGTTAGTGTTCAGATAAGTAAAATATCACGTCCCAATTATTACAACAATAGATATTTATGACTTGATTTCAAACAGATAATATTAGGCATACATATGTCTCATTACTTTAAGATCAATAAATTAGTTGGTTCCTCTGGATCTAATCAGAACTGCGCGTTATATCAGCAAAATACAATTATTTTTTTAATGGATCACACTTTAAATCTTCAACTAATTCGATCGAACTAGACAAAAGGTAACATGGAAAACTGTAGTGTTGTAAATACATCATTTAAACTGCACCTGATATTTAACATGGAAAGAAATAATATAAGTGTAGATTTAATCAAATTATAAACTGTTTTCGTATACACACAGTATCTTAGTTGAGAAAACAACTAAATTCCTATAACCTAATAAAGACTTTAGCCAAATACGAATTCAATTTATTACAACACTGTAATATTTCATCTCGCGACATATGACTGAAGTGTATTTTAGAACAAAAACCTATTCTATTGTTTGTCTACCAAACGAAAGATACACAATAAATTCTAAATTAAGACGAAGTTTTAAGAAAAATAAATTGGATCTTATGAAGATATTGTGTTTATCCATGAAGCCAATACTTAGTCCAAGAATTTACTCTTTTTCATAAAAACTTTGACAGATAGTGTAAATGTACTGTAAATTGAATAAACTTAATTTCAAATCAGTAGGTAACTTTTATCTATAAACATTTATCCCGACTTTCTTCACTCAACACCTTACAAAAGCTGCTCTTAATATCTATTCCGATAAACTAAATTCAGTGAGGGCGAATATAGTTACTAAGGTTTGTTTTTCTCACAAACTGAAAGTATCAATAACGAAATGTTTAGTAATATACTACATAAAGAGGCTTTATAATCTATGTACTAGGGAATTTCAGTATAAAATACCCAAGGTTAGTCGCAAATATGTCTTGACTGATATTTTTTCTTATATCTATTAAATAGTTTATTTATTTATTTATTTTAACACATAAGTATAGGTACAAGAAGGCACCAAATACATATGCGCCACACAAATCTCAATTGATTTGTGTGAGGACTGAGATACTGCCCGGGTGCCCAAACCGAAGCAGGTGTTTCCTTAGGGGGCCACACCCCGAGCCTTCGACCTGAACGTCTGACCCACAAGGCAGTGGAGCATTGTGAGGACATGCAGTCCCATGGTAGCCGGTGACCAACGATTGGTTCATACGCCATTTGTTCCCGCAGGATACTGGAGCCCATGTGCACCATTGGTTTGGGGTCCGGTTAAAGCGCTGGACATTCGCTTTTCGTCCTCTCATTTTTGTAAACAACACCCCTGCCACGAGAAGGCAGTGAGTAGGACTTCCCTTGTAGAGGCTATATACGCATGGCCATGTGAGAGCATTTGGAGAGGGAGAGCGGACTCTCCCCACTCTCGGTCGTACCAGGGCATTTGGGGGCTATTAAATAGATGGTTAATGGAAATTCTCATTACTATTAGTCAAAGCTATTAATTATTAATGATGCATATTATGAGTCACTCGGTAGTTAAGAATCATGGAACTTTTCTAATCTATTCATAATAATGTTAATATTTGGAATGAACAAACCGATATTATGGTTGCTAAGGTTTTCTTCAAGGGATCCGAAAACCAGTGTATCACAGCCATTAGTCTCAGAAATCCAAATCGCTGCATTGTTTGACTAACATGGATTTAGAGCTTCTGACATCATTTTTGATTCAATTATTTCTATTAATTTAAATAAAAGTGAACATAAGACTTCTTAGTTCTGTGTTTAAAAAAAGCTATAACTATTAAAGAACCTCTAATGCAAATACTTATAGAATGACAGCTGAAGTTAGTTGTCTGATTAGTCACAGAAATAATTTTCTTATTTAGTTCATCTGAAAATGATACTTACTTACTTACGCCTGTTACTCCTCGCGAACGAGCATAGGCCGCTCACCAGCATTCTCCATCCAACCCTGTCCTGAACAATACTCTACAGCTCTTTCCAGTTGTTACTCATCCTTTTTATATCCGCTTCTATTTCCCGACGTAATATGTTCTTTGGCCTTCCTCTTTTCCGCTTCCCTTCAGGATTCCAAGTTAGCGCTTGTCTTGTAATGCAGTTTGATGATTTCCTCAATGTATGTCCTATCCATTTCCATCGTCTTTTCCTAATTACCTCTTCAGTTGGAAGCTGGTTGGTTCTCTCCCACAGAAGTCTGTTACTGATGGTATCCGGTGAATGGATGTTGAGTATCTTGCGTAGACAACTATTTATAAATACTTGTACGTTCCTGATGGTGGTTGTTGTAGTTCTCCAAGTTTCAGCTCCGAACAGTAGAACTATCTGATACTCGTTTAAAAATCAAAATAAGAAACAAGAAACTGTAAGATCCAAGCGTACCGTATAATAAAGAGATTATTTACGCATTACAAACGTTATATTTGACGAGATTTTGATTTTTCATTTATTAGTTAAATTTCACTTAAAACCTCGAAAGATTAGGTTAACATTTACACAATAATGCTGTCCACTCTGATTAGAAGCAAGAGTTAAATAGTAGTTAATTGGAAGGCACGATTATCGCACAGTTAATTAAAATCGGGAATTGCTTTTGCACTACTGATGAAACGAATTACTTCCAAACCTGCTCCCAAAACAAACCCAGCGTTTAAATAATTAGGCAAACTTTAATAAATGATATTGTAAAACAACCTTTGTAACTCGTTGAATAATAAAAACATCAGCTGTAGAATATGAACATTCTAAATAGAGATCAGTGTTTTAACTTAAAAATTGATTGCAACAGGTTCATTGTAAAAAAAGTCAACTAAAATGCTCTAATATATTTTGCTTCTAAATAGTAGATATGTGAAGAACCACTCCATTGTCTCAAAGTCCAAGAACAAGGTCGACTTGTTGCAACAGGATCACATAGTGGAATATGCACGATCCTAGAACTCTCTGAAGGGTTTTGGAATCAGCCTAAAAACGAAAAGTCTTTAGTTACTGCCATGTTTGAAAGGGAAACCCATCGTGAGAAGATTCTGGAGGCCAGAAATAGAGAAATAAAACTACGAAAACAAAAAGCACAAGGAACAGTGAGTTTACCTATGAATATATGTAATATAAATCATATCAAAATAAAATATATTGTCTATCCTAACAGAACAAGACAGAAACATGAGTTATGATTTTGAAAAAAAACTATTAATAAGAATCTTCACTCACAAATATTCGCATTAAAAAACAGAACAACTTTGTTCTGGAAAGCGTTAATAATAATTATCCTAAACAACTTTGTATTTAGATACTTCCAAATACCCCTTTAGAATTATTAGCATAAAATCTGGGTTACTATATGATATATTAAAAGCCAGTTAATAAATAAACTTAATATTTGCAGTTCCTTTTTTGAACTCGAGTCTGATTACAGTACGATAGAACGAGAATAATGTTGATTGTAGGAAGTAATTTCTTACAGATGTAATCCTAAACTATTCTTTAGACTGTCGAGCACAAACTCTTAGCTTAGCCAAAGTCAGAACAAGTAAGCTATTTGGTTTGATAAAATTTATCTGTTTCTAAAACGTAAATTAACACTGTTAGTATAACAAAATAAGCAATTAATATAGTCACTTCAATGGTTGAGTCGATTAAAGCTAGACCACCATGGAAAACCTGGAAGCATTGGATGGCCGTTTCTTCCTATTGCGGGACTCTTCAACAGTACGCACCCACGATCCCGCCCCGTGAGGTTCGAACTCAGGACCTATGTCTCGTGCGCGAGCGCTTAAACTCTAGACCACTGAGTCGGCATCCGACTGTGTTAATGTCTGTTAAACAGGGAAAAGAGACGTAAATAACATTACCGAACAGTAACTAGAGGATAGGAAAAATGAGTCAACAAACTTAATAATTTTCATGATAAACATAAAGTTATGACTGGTGAATAAGCAAAGCATTTATCAAAATTTTGTTAGGTTTTTGATCATCGTTTGATGCATCCGACAAAGTTTCCTCATTTTTGTAAGAAATTTGATCGAAGGCATGTGAGTCATTAAGATAACTCATACCTGGTAAAACAACTAAGGAACCGCGATAAGTAGATTGATCAGATGCTTTTGTCGTAGAATGATGAGCTGCATTTGATGCATCTGTCTTTACTATGCTGATTGATTGATTTTCTGTTTGCTCGTGGGCGGCTACTGTAATAAGTTCATGAGCATTTAATAAGACACGGTCTCTGTGTGAGCTGGACACATCAATGTCTGAACATGCTGTTTCGGGGATAATGGAGATTGGATCCATTACCGGGCATGTTTCTGGAATGGGGAGTACTGAACCACCGATCGGATCTTGAGTGACAGCTGTATTGTTTGAAATACGGTTTGCTAAGGATTCATGAGGGTTGCAATTATTTTCTAGCTCGGTGCGCAATTGAGAAATTAATCCATCCACTTCCGTCGCATTTTCAAAGCTTGAGCGATTCCGCAGTTGTGTGCGTAAATTGACTAAGAACTTCAATTGTCGCTTAAACAGCAGCTGTAATCGATCGGAAGGGAGAGTCTTTTTTTTCTTAATCAGAACCGGCTGACTTTGGATTGTACTTTTTTTTAACCCGTCGCCAATTGTTAAATTTGATTGCTATTCAAGTATTCAAACATTTAATCGATAAAACTATAATGTGAGTTTTTGGGGAATTTATCGTCCCCAACACAAAGCATAGTCATACAAGGTCAAAGAAAATTAATGTGATGGTGGGTGTTTCATGTCATCATTGGTGGGTTAGTTTGTCGATTACATTCTGCGCTAATGAAATCCATATCGCACCTCGTGTATAATCCGTCGGCAAATCACATTGATACAACATAGATAAAATTCGGATACGATATATATTCAACATATATGTTCCAGATTTGTTAATATTGAATGGTAGACAAGCTATCGAAAATGTGGCAAAAGCACTAAGCATTCGATACCGGCAATACACCGACTTTTCTTACAAGTCGTAAAAAGTACGGAGTGCATAGACGCATACGTACCATCAAAGACATATAAACAGTATTTCTAATGGAACCATACTCACTAGACCATTATGTTGACAATTATTTCCCCAACTGATAATATAGTTCCAGGATGTCATGTAGCCAGCTAACTGTAAGGTTCTAGTTATCTTTCTAATACAAAAATTCTACTCATTGTTCTTTTATCTATTATTAGAAAAGAGAAATGGCCTACTGAAAATTCCACTGATTGTATCAGTTGAGAAATATTGTCATTCCGAAAATTGCGTCAACGATTAATACAAACCAGAGAAACCAATCATTAAAGCGCTTAATAATATTTCTAGTATTATCAAGAGCATAAATCCTAGAAAAGTTTTTCACAGTCATTTTACTAAAAGTACACGGTTTTTGACGTGCCCAGTTGATGGTTCTTAAAACTGGAAATTCTTTCTTATTAACAAGACGCACTATAATAAAGTTTTGTAGCAAACAACCAGACTTTATCGGGAAAATCACTTTTACTTTCAATTAATCCTTTTTTTAGAAATAACTGAGAACGAAGAGCGATATTAACATCAAGTGAAATTTCCCACTTTTGATGTTCACTCACAACTTTTTTTTTAAAGATTCGTGCTTTATTGGCAAACTGCCCGATCAAAACTTGCTAACATGAGACTTGACAAAATAAGACAGATGTCCCCACAATCACTTGGTCCTTAAATGCTGTGAGAGTAGTAAATTTTAATATCAATATTATTGTTTAAAGATAAAATTAGAGTAACAAACTTTGCTGATGAAAACTCAGAGCAAACATTTAAAAGTGATATTGGGGCGATTTCGTTATACAGTAAGTACATCCTAACAGCCTCTAATAAATCCTGACACTTAATTATTTCAAATCAATGTACAACGTAGAAAACTAATTACCGAACATTGAATCAGAAGAAAATCTGTTGCCATTGTTTCCTCACTCGAAGTTTCTGAAAGACAGCAACAACAGTCAGGTTTACCTGTTTATTCACTAAGAAATGAAAACATCACCCTAAAAGACGTCAATTTTCACGATGGCTAAATTCTTTCAAGCCACAAAGCTTGTATCATGTTTGGATATCTACAGATAGAGACCACTTCTTATATTTTAGAAAAATGGTTGAGCCAAGAACAGTTAGTCATTCAAAGGTTATTCGGATTTGTAACGCAAATGAATTGTCTAACTGTCGACCCGAGCCAATCCAGTGATGAAGACTTTTTATGAATGAAAACACTGAGTGTGTACATCAGGTAACAGTACCCATATCCTGGATTATCAGAAGAATCACTTAACCCCCTTATTACTTACAATTTATGGGCCTTCATTAAATTGCCTTTCAAGACAAATACCCTGTCTGACTGAATAATTTTGTTGATCTCATCGCATGTTCTGAAGCATAATAACTTCACCGTACGCGTTTTCATACTGGGTCTTACGTTGTATGGTAGATAACATTCCAGATATTCATAAACTTGTTATCGTCTTTGAGACTTCTGGGTTTGGCAAAATCATACTCTAATACATCAACTGCGCCTAGTCACCCATAAAGAACAGACTTTGTGATGAAGACGTTTTTAAGAGATTAAGGCATTTACATCTGCCTGTTTATTCTAGGATTTCAGAAAATCGAGATCATTCTTACTAACGTGTACACTAGAAACTAACTATAATTCCGTATACAAATTCATATAATTCCTATGGATAAGAGTGGTAAAACAGCAGCTCCCGACACAATGCAGTTGGTTCAATGTGCGACAACCGAAATGAGTACGAATCAGAATCAAGAATAAGTTGTTACATATTATCTACACAATAACATTTTGCGTAAATATACTCTGATTTCATCCTGAACCAAGACACTAAAGAACTAAGCCTTCTTTGCTTACGGCTTTATCCGAACCCCCTGTTAAGCAATGATAATTATGAGATTATAACACTACACCTGTTAGTTTTATAATTTGCTTTTATCTGATTCTGACTATCTTAATCTTTTGGTAAAGATCAGTTTCTTTTGCACAGGATGAGACAACTGCTATTGGTGAGGAAGAATTAGACACAAAACGAGTGGAAGAAATTACACGTTCAACACAAGAACAATTTTTTGAAACCATTGAACGAAAACTCAAAGAACGTGAACTAAGAGAAAAGCTTGCTATGGAATCTGCACAAACTGAAAGCAATAAACAGGTACGTTTAGCTAACTTCTTTTGAAAAGCACTCAGTCGGGCGCTTCTTAATTTTATTATTTATCAGTATCGGGACTTTTTAACTATTTAAAAAGACTGAATTTCACAATTTGGACCAACCCCCTACGGGTCACTACTTCAAGTACTCACTATTTTAGTTAAATGTGAATATAAACACCCTGCTTAGCAGATATTAGTGATTTCCATGGTAACCGAATTCGTCCATTCCCTTTGAACATGAGCGAAGATTATCTCGATGAATGTTTTAAGGTCTTATCACCTACTATATATATAAACTGAGTTTTGTTCTGATGAACCTTACATTTTATGAGACTGAATATCCGATAATAAAAATGAACCATCTTTGAAAGGCATTATTTTTTCCTGAATCGTTTTAAACAAGATAAGCCACAGAATGATAGTTACTGACGATATTGTAGTTTTGTCAATCCTATTAACATGGAACTTGGTGAGATTGGATCTTGTACAAAATTTCCTTTGTGCTTGCCTCTCATGAATAGGAGTGAATCACTAAGAAAAACTTCATTCTTACTTAGCAAGATTTGCTAAAGTAGGGAAAAACAGTAATATCTGATCATGAACCTTTTAAACTTCTGGACTACTAAAGAAATCAAACTCCAGTGATTAAAATGTCGAATATTAACAGAACTTTATAAATCCATGTCTAAATTAAATAGTGGACCGGACTATGAAAGTGGGAGTATATTGGGTTTCCCAAGTAAATCTTTCTTCTATAGAACATAATTTCCAAACCTCGGCCATAATTTTGGCTATGCTTCACTAATCAATAAAATAACCATGATTATAAGTCCCTAAGTCAATATCTCAAGACTACATTTATGTCTCTCAGCCTCCTTATCAGTATTTTCGCATAACAATCTTTTTTTAGTCAAAAAATGAAATAGTCCTTGATGAGGAAGAAGAACATCCAGTATCAAGCGACGATGAGCGAGATGTTGTTGAAAGGGAAGGAGAACAATGTTTGCAAACTGAAGCAGACGAACCTAGTGAAGCTGTTCAGTCTTAGTTTAGAATTTAAGATAACTCACATCATGTTCTGAGTTTATCGCTGGTGATAAGCGGAACTGGGTGTCTGTTGATGTTATGTTTTATCAAATTTTTTCTCGGAATATTAAAATGTAATAAAGTTTTTGGTGCAGTCGTTAATACTTTTACATATCCCAGCACGAAAACAAAAGTTACAACTAATTTGGCATAAAGACAGTCCTAAAATATGTGTTTTTTTGTAGATCATTATATTCCGTTTAAAGTAACTTTACGTATTTGCGCTGGTATCGAACGTACAGGAAAGTTAAGACACATCAAGTATCAAGACTTCCTGGTTAATAAGTGGACAGAAAACAACGACGAATAATACAATTGAAATTACAAGCCGGAATTCCTCTCTAACTACAACACCTAATTTGTATTGTGCGCTTCATTTCAAATTCCAGTACTAACTTTCAAGACTAAGGATTACAAAATATCAGTTGATACATTACTGACAAAAGTACTTACTTAGATCGCAGAGTTAACCTTACTGAAATACTGGATATTATATCTGAAACTATCAAGCCACTCATTTTAATCGAGTCTCAATCGGTTCAGAGACAACCGAATGGTAATTAGTAAATAACAATAGGGGCGACCCCATAAGAACGCCTTATATCAATAAACGTAAGATTAAAAGCACTTTCCAGGCACACTTTCTCTTAATTATTGATGGAGCTGTGTCAAGTACTTTTAGAGAATATTGGTTTTAAAAATAGGTCCCTTCAATTACGACAAACAAGATGATTTGTTTATACATAAAATTTGATCCTACACACTTGAAAAACAGACGAATGGCCTGGTTCAGTCATTCAAAACGAAATGATAACCACAGTGAGAACTAAATAAACTGATCGAATCTACCCCAAGAACTAGGAATGTCTTTTCATTTATTTGTTTTTAAGTGAACCAAGTAGTGGAAAATTAAACAAGCCATCTTTAATATTGTTACAAACATATACACGAACCAAGTTGAAATGAACTAAACATGAAAGGAGAGGAAGTGAACATATAAAAGAACAGGTCGATTAAAAATTCACAGCAACCTTCCAAAAAGTAGAGGAAGGAGAGTTAAAGTTCGGAAACAAGCTATACAGTCAGTTCGTTACCATAACGAGCAAGCATATGCAAATAAATTTTGTGGTCTATTTTTTCTGAAAGAATAGGAATGTAAAAAATTCTTAGAAATTGGCGAAGAAAGGTTAAACTCAGACCAAGCAAATTATCATCAGGGTTGTAATTATTAGGCTCAATAGTAGTTCGGTTAACAATAGAAAACCAAGTCTTTTGGTCCGCCACATACCATTTTTCACGTACACCAGGAGGAGAATCCCGATCCAAAATATAAGTACATTCGTTAGACTCGTTTGTGATGAATCTATCAATCTCTTCTACATTCTTGGAGTTGAAATGACTCCCGTCAATCCTTGTAGAGCTTGAAACTACACCATTTGATAAAGGTTTTGCGAACTGACCTGGCAACTGACCAGAAAATGCTGATTGGACAAATCCAATGCGCCAATTTTTAGCGCCTCCCGGGAGAAGGAACCTACTTGGGAAATAATGCCATTCACGCCCTATACATAACAAAGGTTTGTTAGACTGAGATGACGGAACGGGAAGATGTTTGACTAGAAAGATTGGAGAACTATACCAACGTATAAGGGTGAATATGCGAGAGACAGTCAATAAAAATATAACTGAACATGAAACCAGCACAATGAACAAAGCTATGTATCTAATGTATGAAGGCTTAGTATTGGAATTAAAAGTTTCGATAAGCCCTAACATGAAAACTGCCGATGCAACTGAAACAAAGGGGTAGCATGGAAACAGGAATCTTTCTTCCTTATGAGACTGAAGAAAAAATATGCCATTCCAAATTACCAAAGTGATGCATACAATCAAGCGAATATCAGGTAATGATGTATCCGTATCAGAATGCCCACGTACAGAGACAATTTTTGTTTGAAACAAAGGACGTGAGATGTATTTTACCGCAGAGATTAATAGTAACAGAAGGGCGAAAATACACAGCAAGTTTTGATTTAAAATGTAATTTTTAATGTAAAATGATATAGGCTCCGTTCCATACAATTGCGAAGCACTTCCAGACTGTTGTTTGATGTGGGGGAATAAATTGTACCGGATTATATTAAAAGGTGCTAAGATGAAACGACCGAAGTAAAAGGAATCAACGAGGACGAGAGGGGGAACAAGAAGGAACGTCCACAAGATTATCAACTTAACCAAACGATACATTTCCCCACTAAACATCATATATACTGCCAAGGGAATGCCAAGGACGGCGGCAAAGGGCCAAACAATAAGACCTGTGAAAGCAACGCATCCAACAGCCAAGAAGTAACAACGCTTTAACCAAAATACCAACATCAGAGCGGTTAAAGAAGCGGATGGTCCACTAGGAAGAAACGTTGTTGACGATAAGAAGTTTCCTGGGGATATACAACAACAAAATGATAGCAGAAAAGAGAATAATACTTTTCTTTTGGTTAGGTCTAGCTCGCCAGTTTGCTTTTGATTATTCGAATAGATGTAAGTAGCTACCGTGGAAGAAAGTAAACTAGCAGAAACAGCAGAAACTAGTCCTAGAAAAAAACGAACTAACAAAAATGCAAGCCAATTTGGAAACCCCATAAAGAATGATAAATAAGAAGGCCAACCGAAAAACCATAGGTACAAATAAGATCTAAGGCCAAAAGAAGGCGAATATTCCCATGTTTGGAAGCCACCACCTTCACCGTTTGTTGAAATGAAATGTAAAGGCTCCCAATAGTTATATGTTTCGTCGCAATCATTGATGACATTGAAGAGAACACTAAAAGAGTTAGCGGCAAGAGCGATCCTGAATGGTAGTAACAGGTGCTTCATTGTCTGCTAAGAACGGGGAAATAGCAATTAAAGACTTGATTAACGTAGCACAACGAAAGTAATGACTTAGTATACCAAAAAACACTAGAGAACATCATTTAGCAAACAATTCTAAAAAACGGATGAATTTAAATGTTCTTTTACACTAAGAACAGTTATGATTACCTGTAATTCCAAAAGTATACATCACTATTGATATTTTTGAGAAACTCGTGTAAGCTGTTGTAGATAATGAGGAACAGAGGTCTGGTCACGTGCTACTCTATAAGAAACAACAAGTTTGTTGTATAACCAAGGAGACAAAACCCGATATATAAGTAGTCATGTCACTTGATATGTAAACGCATCGCCACCTGAATACACTAATTGATTCATCTGCAATCGGTCTAGAGAACGAAGTATTAGGTTGTAACATACAACTATCTAATACCTAATCATGGCATCTAATTGCACAAACCTCACTCAAGAGTGGGAATTAAAAAATCGGACTCTAAACACTCGTCCATTTATTTATTTTAACACATAGATATTGGTACAAGGAGGCACCAAATACATATGCGCCACACGAATCTCAATTGATTTGTGTGAGGGCTGTGATACTGCCAGGGTGCCCAGACCGAAACAGGTGGTTCTCTTAGGGGGCCACACCCCGAGCCTTCGACCCGAAGATCTGATCCAAAAGGCAGTGGAGCATCGTAAGGAGATGCAGTCCCATGGTAGCCGGTGACCAACGATTGGTTCATACGCCATTTGTTCTCTCAAGATACTGGCGCCCATGTGCACCATTATTTTGGGATCCGGTTAAAGCGCCGGACATTCGCTTTTCGTCCTCTCATTTTCGTAAACAACACCCTCGCCACGAGAAGGCAATGAGTAGGACTTCCCTGACAGAGGCTGTATACGCGTGGCCATGTGACAGCATTTGGAGAGGGAGAGTGGACTCTCCCTACTCTCGGTCGTACCAGGGCATTTGGGGGCAAACACTCGGCCATATCTTTAATAAATAGAACGAAGACAAACAGATTAACTGGTGAATTCAATCAACCGTAAGATACAAAATAAAAAGCCTTTGCTTTCAACGCCATTCAAATTAAGAATAATTGACATTCAGTCAGTCAGATACAACGTAGGACCAGTCAGTCAGAAACAACGTGGAACTTCGTACGTACGTACATCAGTTCGAGTTGCCATACCACATTAGCACAGAGATTCAGTTATGGTCTCAAATCCCGTAGTGGCAGAGTAGTGAATGTATAAGTAGTGACAGGAAACGTTAAGGTTTGATGATGTTATTTAAGGAGTATAGTCCAGTGGAATATATTTGGAAAAAAAATAAAGGACATGGAGAATTCAGAAGATAAGAGTTTGGGAGAACACAGAGAGTGGATGCATCTGCACCATTGCAAACGATTTTTAACCAGGCATATATTTCTATCGGTCCAACTTCCCAAAGTTCATTAGCACAATAAGATAAACACAGAATTCATAAAAATAGTCACTTCAATAGTAGTAATATAATAAAAGATTGCGTATAAGGCTATGATACAGGGAGAAAGAATTAGTTCGTAGAAAGAAAGATGTAACACGAATTTAACCCCACGGTTGAAGGGAGGACGAAGAGTGTACACAAGTACGCCATTGTGATCGATTCTGAGCCATGTCATCAAGAGTCCCCAACCATTGGTTACGACAGTCACACGGACCACAACCAAGTAGTCTGCATCTACCAGCATGGCTCAGACCACACGTTAGTAGCTTCAAGGACTGATGCCACGTTTTGGTTTGGCCAATCCTAACTTTCTTACATCCGTCTCCAACACTAGTCAGCATTGCACACAGTGGTAGTCGGTGGTTGGGCACGCGTAATACGTTGCCTAAACATCTCAGTCGATGAAGATTTACAATCACATCGACTGATTCACCATCACTCCCTAATACCCTGCGTCTAACCTCACTATTACTTAACTGACGATCTCAGAAGATGCAGGCAATATTTCTAAGGCATCTGTGGTCAAATAGCAGAAGCTTACGAGTATCTTGAACTATTAATGGCCATGTTTCGCAGCCGTAAAGTAGAACAGAACGAACTAACGAGCAGTATACTCGTCGCTTAATTGATAGAAGGATATCTGGCCCAAGACATAAGCCAAACGAGCTCTTCGAATCCGTGCTGAGATTTCGTCAGACAACAACCCACTACGGCTGATCGGACTTCCAAGATAAGTGAAGTTGTTGACACCTCCGACTACTTCACTCCCTATCCTTAGTTCAGGTGTTGACGCAGGCCATTCCTATAGCAAAACTCGCATTTAGAAGGGGAGAAGCGCATTCCAAACATTCTGGCATTGTTGCTCAGTGCTACCAAAAGACTCTGCATTTTATCAGCGTCTTCACCAAACAGGACTATGTCATCTGCATATTCTAAGTCGATAACAAGACCTCCTGGAAGGAGATCAATTCCTGAAAATTCAGATGACGAGAACGTTGTCTCCAGAAGTAGGCCTACGATGAAATTGAACAGGAATGGAGATAGTGGACAGCCTTGCCAGACACCACTTGATGTCGCAAACTCAGATGACGGTTCTCTATAAGCTCTGACTCGACTAGTAGTGTTCGAGTAAAGAGCCCTCACAAGGTTTATTCATATCTGAGGTACACCTTTCAATGACAGACACTGCCACAGAACCTCTCAGTCTACAGAATCAAATGCTGCTTTAAAGTCATGAAAAACTATCATTGTCGGACGCCGGTAAGTATGCCTGTGTCCTAGAACCTGACGAGTGTTGAATATGTGGTCGACGCAGACACGACCAGGTCTGAAGCCAGCCTGATTTTCTTATGTTTTCAGTTCACAAGTCTTAGACCTGAACTAAGGATAGGGAGTGAAGTAGTCGAACGCGTTGACAACTTCACTTATCTCGGAAGTCTGATCAGCCCTAATGGGTTGGTGTCTGACGAAATCTCAGCACGGATTCGAAGAGCTCGTTTGGCTTTCGCTAACTTACGTCACCTATGGCGAAGGCGAGATATCCGTCTATCAATTAAGGGTCAAGTATACTGAGCAGCAGTTCGTTCCGTTCTACTATACGGCTGCGAAACATGGCCATTAAGAGTTGAAGATACTCGTAAGCTACAAGTATTTGACCACAGATGCCTTAGAAATATTGCTGGGATCTGCTGGGATCACCAGGTAAGTAATAGTGAGGTTAGACGTAGGGTTTTGGGAGATGATGGTAAATCAGTTGATGAAGTTATGAATCTTCATCGACTGAGATGGTTGGGCCACATGTTGCGTATGCCTGAACACCGATTACCACGACGCGCAATGCCCACTGGTGTTAGGGATAATTGGAAGAAAGTTAGGGTTGGCCAAACCAAAACGTGGCATCAGTCCTTGAAGACACTAACTTCTGGTTTGAGCCATGTTGGTAGATGCAGACTACTTGGTTGGGGTCCGCATGACTATCGTAACCAATGGTTGGAGACTCTTGGTGACATGGCTCAGAATCGATCACAATGGTGTCTTCCTTTAAACTAAGTGATTAAAACCGCTTCATATCTTTCTTTCTACGAACTTATTCTTTCTTCCTGTATTATCTCCTTATACACAATCTTTCTTTTATATACTACTACCTTTGATGTGACGACTTCTATGAATCCGATGTTCATCTTGTGCTGATGCGGTATGGCAACTTGGACCGATGCATATATGTTCCTGGTCCTACGTTGCAGCTGACTGACTGATTCATGAGTCTTAGTTGGGCGTCCGATAATTATTGAGGCTAGTATTTTAGATGCCATATTGGTCAAACTTATCCCTCTTTGGTTATCACAGGATGATTTTGATCTCTTCTTATATATTAAGACAATCAGTGATTGTGACCAGTCAGATGTGATTATGTTCAACTCCCATATTTTAGCTAAAATATTCGTCAACCTAATCGCTAAAATTGGACCACTATCCCTAAAGACCTCTAGAGCCAATCCATCTGCCCTTCTTCGTTTTGGATTAACTATAGCCTTTTGGACTTCAGCTAGAGCTGGAGGACCTACTTCAATGTTTCATTCACACTGTCAACCTAATCGCTGAAATTGGACCGCCATCCTTAAAGACCTCTGGAACCAATCCATCTGATTTTCCTCTTTTCAGATTAACTAGACCTTGCGTTGCCCACTACTGCTCACGGTCGTTCCTTAGACTTTTGTTTAACCTACTTCTGATCTGTTTTCGCTCTTCATCGTGTTCAGAGCCTGATGGGATGAGTTTAGGAGAACTCATCAGTGCAATAGACGTAGAAGAAAGCCAATGATGTTTTGTAATACTTTGGTTTAAATCACTAACAGATGTCACTACTGTTTCCACAGCTATTTGTATACCTTCCCAAGCAGCATCTTGGTAATCCTTGTTTTCAGAACTACCTAAGTGTGACCTTAGATATTCCTAGAATCTACTTTTGGCTTCCTTATCACTGAGTTCGACACTCATGAGCCTTCTTAATGTGGTTTCGCTGCATCAAGAGAGGAGCAAGCACATACGTAATCGGTATTACGGACTCAGCAGTACTTTGACAGTCTTCATCTTTTTCCTAGCCAGCATTGTCGAACATTACCGTAAGTCTCACGTTGTCACTTGTTTAAAATGCTCTGGTACGGCCGAGAGTAGGAAGTCAGCTCTCTCGAAATACTCACTCATGTTCACGCCTATACCGTCACTGTAAGAGAAGTCCTAGTTACTGCCTTCTCGCAGCTAGGGTGTTGTTTACGAAATTGAGGACGAGAAGTGAACGCCCAGCGCTTGAACTAGGTTAGTGTGTACAGAGTAGGGGAGTTGGGAAACCCTGGTTCCAAACTAATTGTGCACATGGGCTCCGGAGCAAACAAACGGGGTATGAACCTACTGTTGGTCACCGGTTACCATGGGGTTGCATCTCAACGTTGCTCCACTGCCTTGTGGATTATACCTCTAGGTCAAGGGCTCGGAAGTGCCCTCCTAAGAAAACCATCTGCTCCTCGGTCTGGGCACCCGGTCAGTATCCCAGCCCTCACACAAATCGAATGGTTTGTGTGGCACATATATATTTGGTTCCTCCTTGTGCCAATGTCTAAGTGTTCAAATAAATAAATAGTTTAAAGAACTGGCAAATAAGCATTGTTATAAACCTTTGTTTATTAAGTTTCAGAATTTACAGGACTGTTTTGGTTCGGAATATTAACACTTCAGTTTAGAAACGGTGTTATTTTTAGAATTTATTTTTACATAGGAGAAAAATTGGACCAGGTGAGGACTACAAATTCCGATGTGTATTTAAGGCAAAATTAAGCACTTTGGTGCAATTTAAGATATGAGGGGAAACTTCTCACTTTTCACCATGATACGAAAAAAAGGAACTTTTTGATACGTCCCCACTCTATTTTGACAGGATGTCCTCTTTTACTTTTTTGGGGTGCTTGGGTAACTTTAACTATGATGCGAGAAGAATTTGTAGTTATGTGGATGAGTGAACATAGGACTCAAATCCAGTTTTCGTGTTCATATACTTTGCTTCTGTCAGATAATGCCTATTCATGAGTGAGAGTACTCAACCTCCCTATGTAGGGGAAAATTTAGGCCGGTTTAGTTATATCTTAGGGAAACTGCTATAGTAAACTTTGGGGAAATGGCACAAAAACCCCAAAATGTCCCCAGACCTGGGGGAATTCCCCAAAAATCCCCCTTAACTTTAGTCAAGGTCGTTTGACTTTGGGGATTTCTCCAAAATTTCCCAAAACATTGGTGAAGTCATTTGACTTCGAGAGTTTCCCAAAGTTGGTAGCTCGGGGTGATTGGATGAATAACCAATACATATTTCTGACGCAAGCCCTCATACAAGAAACGACGAAAGTGAGACGAGGAATATAAACGTTAATTGGTAAGCCGTATAATTATGCTGTAATGAATTCCAATGCAGTATCGTAATAAAAACGTTACAATCAACTACAAATTTTAGAATACTGTGGTTAATAGAAAGAAACTTAAAAAGTATAGAGACAGAAACGTATTAAGAACTGATAGACGATATTTCTCCCAGTGGACTCTTAGTAAGTTATGAAAAAATAACCGAACGCTAACACGTATGACCTACGCCACTTCAAAATTTGCGCCATAAAAGGTCAAACAACGTACCTATGAACGTGTAGTGACCGTCTAAGTGAATAAAACGAGAAAGCAGGTACGTCAGGAGGAAGTGTGCATATCCATGACTTCGTAACTCATATGAGACTTAGTTTGTAATCAAATGATTGTGGAAGGAATAGAAGCTTTCGCATAACGGGCTTACATGCCTAATAGCAGTGGGTCATCAATACCTCCGGGCAGGAACCTATGTACATTAACGATAAAAGAAGAAAAAGATATTGATAAATCATTGTAAGATACTATCTATAAGCTTTGTCTTCTGATGAATGCTTTCTTCTCTTACGGCCTTTGTGCATATGTTCCGTATATGTTTGTATCGCCTGTATGTGCCATTGTTACCAGTACGTTTGGATTCTACCCAGTAGTGCCTTTTGCGGCTTAGAAAACGAAGAGTGTGGTCCATGACAACTGTAGGTTGCTTGTAGATTTCGGGACCATTTGAGGAAAAGACTGCACTATAACACATAAGATCGTGTGCAGTAAGAAATCCCAGCGGGTATCCACATCAAGTAATGATGAACACCCCAATATACCTGTTGTAGAATGTCCTCTTAAGTTGACACATTCAAACGTTCGAAAATCCAGCGCTTGTTATTGATAGGATGTCTTAGCTCAGTTTTGTTGATAAAACTAAGAGCTAGGACGACACGATCGCTTCTCCCCTAAGCAGTCAGGATTGGGAGGTTGTCAATAAGAAATCCTTCGTTTGTAATTATCCAGTCTAAACGTGACGGCGTTTGACTGTTTCTCTAACAGGTTTCCGTCATTGTTTCTGTCATTAAGAAACAAAGACATCCCGAGTATAGCTATATCCTAGTCTATAAACAGAGAACATATCCAAGTCTCAGACATACTTATCAGATGAGGTTATTAGCATTACTGAGTTCATGCAGCTCATTAATTTTGTTCAGTAGTCTCAGTGTTCATGTATGAGAAGTTAATGCTTTGAATTTGAAAAGCATGAGATTCCCCGTTCTGTTTGTCTGCATGAGCATTGTATAAATGGACAGGTAACCTACCTACACAGGGTCTTCTCAGTTGGTAGCCTTTCTACTTTTTTTATGATCTTGGCAGTCCAAAGGTGGAATAGTCAGCTCCAAATTGCCTTTGTGCTTGACCCTGGCACCATGTTGCCTATCCGGATACATATATATTCCAGTTGGCAACCGGAGTCTCTGGTCACGAGACGCTTCCAGAGTTGCAGCCGCCATATCGGAGGATCGGAATGTTATCTTCACCAGCCGGAGTCTAGAATCTCCGTCCTTAATTTGTTGAGTCAGTATGTTTTTGAGCTCTAAAGACTGCTTGATAAATTTATATTCCGCCACACCTTAAACAATATTTCTTCCATGAAAAATCTTTTCTCCAGATTCCTCGGGGACATTTCCGATGAGATTGCTTTCAGAATACGGTATACCAGGCAGTCATAATACGTTTCCATCTGGTTTCAGTAAGTGATTAGCCAGTAGGGTATCCTCTTCGTTGGTAGCGTTAGTGAGCGCTACACGAAGTAGTCTTGGGTGATTTTGATGCTTATAGTTCTTTCCGCGAGTGAGCTGTGTGGCCGTCAAAGGCTCTACTTTGAAAAGCTCGATCTTTTTGTTTAACTTTTCCGAGAGCATCCTATCATGTTTGTCCTGCAAACCAAGGAGAATGTCAGGGCTGTCTTTGAAGTTCACGATTATGAGAGAATCCTTGTGAACCGTGATTGTTTTCTCAGGTTTTCGTATACGTTCATGTTGAGGACCTTGGTGCTTTGGAGGTCAAAGCGCGTATCGGATTCCTATGTTATTTGCTGACAGACTGGGCATTCTTTGAGGTTGACTGTGCGGCCATATCACCAGTTGATTTCACTACAATCCTTTGGATGTTCAGCTTCTTAGATGGTGACGCACGGTCCTTTTTAACTTTGTTAACGGGAACCGATCAACTACAGTTTTTGGGAAACATCATTGCATTCAGAGTTTCTGTGCTGTGAGACCTAATTCTGCTGAGGCAGTCTAGTTGCGTCGACTTTATGATGGTGCTGAGATTCAGCATGTGCTCACTAGTGTTAATACATGCTCCATCGACTGTAGCGTTGTCGAGGCTCCTCTTCATATTTTCATTGCGCGTTTTTGTTTGCATACCCGTTTTAAGACTGCCTTTTTTAGGTTCGCTGGCAACTTATTCCGCAGGCATGTCAAGAGAATGATGTTGTTCAGTAAAACCTCAGCATTTGTATTGCACGTGGCACATAACGACCTATGATCCGACTTACTGAGTCTGTTATAAGCAGTTACCTTAGGGTCTGTGCACGTCTCGTGGAACCAACGTTTGGGGTGATCACACTGCATGCCAGATATAACAGCAAAACGGCAACCGAGTCGCGTGCATTCATGACTATAGTAACTTAAATTGTTTTATGGATCCTAAGACCGTAAAAATAGTACACTAAAAACGGGCCAAAATGGATAAAAACGAATTGTACAAAAGGTTAGGATAAACTGAAACTAGCTTTGATGTGAAAAACTAAAAAACCGAATAGTGAGCTGAGGCAAAGCCGCGGTTAACCATTGAGTTGAATAATACTCAAAAAGAAATGTAACTTATCGATCGTATAGCTCAGGACATAATATTTTGATCAGAAATGGTACTTTTGTTGTGTAAAAACACAGAAAAAGTTTGAGAAATACAAATCACGTTAGGACTAAACTTTCTGCTTGCGTGTCAACGTGTGCAAAATTTATCATTTAAATGTTCATTTAATGACTAAAAATGTCACTTGAGGATATGATTTTCACATACAATTTCACTTCACGCTTAAGCCCTTACCTTCTTACATTTTTAAATAGACAAGCTGTCAGGTGCTGTAGTAAATTTTTGACAGATGTGTAGATCATATCAAAGGTCATCTGAATAAATTGAATCGCACAATGACTCTTTCTGACGGGTCAGTGTTTATAAAATGCACTTTGAAGAACTGTTCATAATATAGCGTACAACATAGCCCATAAGTTCGCAATGTGAACAAATTTTTTATGTATGTATGGTTGCTTTACGTCACATACCTGAAGCTAATTTTTACTAAGTTGAATTAGTAAATAGTAGAGTGACAAAGACTCCGAATGTATCTATTCTACGGATAACGCCGTTCTTAATCACGGGTAGAAAAAGTGAGTTTAGTATGGAGTCAGAAACCTCAGGAAGGGAAAATCAACCCAGCGACGCCAGACATCAAAAAATATTCTGAGCAACTGATAACAAACAAAGCAAATAAACATTTAATTCCGAATACAAGCATTCATATTCTCCAAACATAACTAGTAGATACTGCAAACATTGAAGAAGAATACAACCGCGATTCGGGTCCCAATTATGGGCGACATTATTCGATTCCGATAATGAGGAAGATATCTCAACAATGTTCTCAACCTATGATGTTAACATGAAATATAATGTAAAATTTAATTTATGTGGAAAGCATATATTGATGCAATAATTATGTTGCTCATTATTCTAAATCATTTTGTGACAGTTTAAAATCGATATTTTGCATTATTGGTAGAATTCTCAATTAGAATTTGTGGACGTTACATGCTTGTTAATAATATAATTCTGGTCATTTCTAATAAGGGAAGACTCTAGAAAAGAAATAACGGTAATTTATATTTTATAAATACAACTTCACTTAATTAGAACTTTGTTCTTCAAAAGAGGAATGTGATTTCTTTACCAGTTAACAAAGTAATCTGAATTACTTCAAATTACTAAAGTATTAAACTTGACGAACAAATTTATCAGATTTTTCAAAAACTTCGAACTTTTTGATTATGTCTAACTAATTATCCAGTTGGTGATAGTTTTGTCAGCATCTGCAAGACATTAACTGAGATAAAACTATACCTATGGAAATGGAAAACAATATTGTGGTTAAACAATAGCATTACAGCATTATATTTCCATTCCCTAACACATATTCTACTTGAAAGCAGAAACAACGTGCACCTGTACAAATAACGAAACCATCTGTTCTCGGCCGATTGCCGGAGATAAGCAATGTTGAGCCCGATTGGTACTTGCATAGGTGACAGGCCGCAAATATCGGGTGAAATCCGTTTGTAGCTCTTGTACGATTAATGTCACTCCCAAGGAGAAGAGTCAAGTACAGGGTTATCAACTCCATCTCGTAGAGAACGACATTGTTAAACAACACTCTAACCAGAAGAAACTTCAGAGAGTCATAGGAGTTGAAGGATCTTCATTTAGAGGAACTACGGCCCCTCAAAGTCAAGAGCTAAGCGAAAACCGAAAATTCGCAAGCAGATAAGTAATGACAAGCATTAGAGATGTAATGCAAAGCATTGTAAATGAATAGTTTTCCATCATACGTGGAAATAATTGCATGAACCAAATTAAAAATCATGCATGGAGGACGGTTGACAGATACATTCCAATTCAAGACTGGAGTAACACTGGGCTGTTTACTCGCCACCTTCTTTCTCCTCACCGTTGACTAGATTATGAAGACCTCGACATCTGAGGGGAAGCACAGAATACAATATACAGCTCGTGATCAACTAGAAGATTTAAACTTCGCAAACGACCTATGTTAGCGGGACATGGATTGGATTAAAGCAAGCCAAAAGCATGATTGCATGGAGCACACTCACTGGCTAATTCTTATCCAATCAGTGCTATTCGATACATGGAGAACACTCTTGAAATCTCATATAAAAATTACAAATATACTACTGTGCTTCTTTCATCCATCTAACATTGTTATTTGGAATAAAATCTCTTTCCTGTTCAACTGTGTTCTGATTAGGGGAACTGTCGAGGGAATTGGTGTCCGAGAATACTAGGCAATAGGAATAGGTTGGTTGTAATAAGAGAGAATTATAAGAACCTAGCTCTTCTATTTCATGCACACGAACAAATGCACATGAAGACAACTAGTATAGCAGCAGCCTCCGGATCAGTAGGCCTCAACATACACAAGGGTAATGAAACGGTACACACCGATCTTCCTATATATGTTACTCCATCAAAGATCGAAGTCAGCATGGATGTCAGACAAACCAAGAGTAGGAAAGCAGCAGAACCTGACAATATACCAGCCGAAGCACTAAAGTCAGACAGATGTAACTGCAAGTATGCTTCATGTTCTATTCAAAAAAATTAGAAAGAACAAGTGCCGATGGACTGGAGAGAAGGGCAACTCATCGACATACCAAAAAAACGAGATGAGTAAATATGAGAAATATAGGACAATCACGCTACCATCACTACCAAAAACAATTTCCGAAAGTGTTGCTAAACCGGATAAGGATTCCGTAGACCCCCAGCTTCAAGACCAACAGGCCAGATTTCGTAAAGATCGGTCATGCACAGATCAAATCGCAACACTACAGCTAACCGACGCATTCCAGATGAGGACCGGAGTCAATCAACATAGGTAAAAAAAACAATGTACCAGCAGCCTCCGGATCAGTAGGCCTCAACATACACAAGGGTAATGGCAAGAACCTCAAGCACAACACAGAAGACATCAACACAATCTCATTCGGTTGAGAAGCTCTAGGTCAGATGGAATCTTTCCCGTACCTGGAAAGCATCATTGGTGAACGTATAGAATCGGATGCTGACGTAAAGGCGAGGATCGGCAAAGCAAAGGCTGCATTCCTACAGTTCAGGAACACATGGAACTCAAAACAACTATCAGCGAATATGGAAGTCAGAATCTTCAATACGGACGTCAAGATAGTCCTTTTGTATGAAACTGAAACGCAGAGAACTACTACAACCATCATCAAGAAGCTACAAGTATTTATAAACAATTTTCAACGTAAGTTGTGAGAGAGAACAAACTAGCTCTTTGCTATAGGGTTATCTAAAAATAAGCTCTCTTCTATAGGTTCATAAACGTGGGCGATAATCCCCTCCAGATTGGTCATGTAAAATAATATTACGCTTAGACATCGTGCACAAGAATATTAGCAAAGCACGGGGTGTTACAAAGTCTTTTTACAAGTTGCAATAAAATATGTAGTATCGGCTGGTTGTTGACAGTCCTTCACAAAAATGAATTAAGGCTTTTGTGGTGAGAGAATTTGCAGTAAATTGATAGACCTTACTTTCACTGATAAACAGTATTTACAATCGCACTGCTACTCATAAAGCGCCCAAATATTTTCACTAGGCATTCAAATTTAACTAACAGTATTTATATTCTTTTATACACGAATTTATTCCCCCGTTATATGACCAGTATGTTCAACCAAAAACTTATGCACAGCCCAAACGTTGCGTGTAAGGTCGATACATCCAACCTGTCATTTAATCTACCTACCATAGACAAGATAAGTGTAAATGTTCAAAAGCGCATCACACCACAAATTGCTAGGAAGTGACTCCACTCTCAATTACGCAGACAGATGTTAGCACCTCTGTTTAGAACCCTTATGGCACCGTAGGCTAAGGAAAAATCTAATATTTCTCTATGAAGCAATATGTGGACTCTTGTTTCTAACTTTCTGCCCAACTATGATCCATGACCCAGCCTATGGACTAAGAACCAACGCATATACACTACTTACCGTAAGACACGTAAAACAAATGCGTTGTACGTTTTTTACAGTACGGTGTAATTTATTGGGGAACAGGTTGCCAATACCTGTCCTTAACTGTGACACATTAACCGAATTCAAAATGTTAATAACCCTGTTACTCGAACTCCCGCACACCAATGAGGCACATTATTATGGACCGCCTAATATCCAGACGGAACAAGAATATAACGAACATCATTGTTAATAATATGAATAGATCTAAATTACAGAACACATAGTTTATCTTCTCTCATTATTCATTGATTAATAATCATGGCCTTATGTTCCTAACCCCCGCCTTCAGTTCCCAAATATCTTTAATAGTTAAAAATACATTACTTACTTACTTACGCCTGTTACTCCTCGTGAAGGAGCATAGGCCGCTCACCAGAATTCTCCATCCAACCCTGTCCTGGGCAATCCTTTCAAGCTCTTTCCAGTTCTTATTCATCCTTTTCATATCTGCTTCTATTTCCCGACGTAATCTGTTCTTTGGCCTTCCTCTTTTCCGCTTCCCTTCAGGATTCCAAGTTAGCGCTTGTCTCGTAATGCAGTTTGATGATTTCCTCAATGTATGTCCTATCCATTTCCATCGTCTTTTCCTAATTTCCTCTTCAATTGGAAGCTGGTTGGTTCTCTCACACAGAAGTCTGTTACTGATGGTATCCGGCCAATGGATGTTGAGTATCTTGCGTAGACAGCTATTGATAAATACTTGTACCTTCTTGATGGTGGTTGTTGTAGTTCTCCAAGTTTCAGCTCCGTACAGTAGAACTGCCTTGACGTTGGTATTGAAGATTCTTACTTTGATATTGGTTGAAAGTTGTTTTGAGTTCCATATGTTCTTCAGTTGAAGGAATGCCGCTCTAGCTTTGCCAATCCTCGCCTTGACGTCTGCATCTGAACCTCCTTGTTTATCGACGATGCTTCCCAGGTATGTGAAGGATTCCACGTCTTCCAGAGTTTCGCCATCAAGAGTGATTGTTTTGCTGTTCTCCGTGTTGTGTTTGAGGACCTTGGTTTTCCCTTTGTGTATGTTGAGGCCTACTGATGCAGAGACTGCTGCTACTCTGGCTGTCTTTATCTGCATTTGTTCGTGTGTATGTGATAGGAGGGCTAGGTCATCTGCGAAGACCAAGTCGTCTAATTGGTTCTGAGCTGTCCATCGTACGCAGTGTTTTCCCTCAGATGTCGAGGTCTTCATAATCCAGTCGACCACCAGAAGAAACAGGAAGGGAGAGAGTAGACAGCCTTGTCTGACTTCGGTCGTCACTTGGAATGCATCTGTCAGCTGTCCTTCATGCACTACTTTGCACTGTAGTCCATCGTATGAGTTCCGGATAATGTTGACAATCTTCTCAGGAACTCCGTTGTGTCGAAGAAGTTTCCATAACGTCCTCCTATCTACACTGTCAAATGCCTTCTCATAATCAATGAAGTTGATGTAGAGTGACGAGTTCCACTCAATTGATTGTTCGACGATGATCCGTAGTGTCGCAATCTGGTCTGTGCACGACCGGTCCTTACGGAATGCAGCTTGTTGATCTCGAAGTTGAGCGTCTACTGTGTCTTTCATCCTGTTCAGTAACACTCTGTTGAATACTTTTCCTGGTATTGACAGTAGTGTAACGCCCCTGTAGTTTTCACACTTGCTCAGATTTCCATTCTTTGGAATCTTGATGAGGTGTCCTTCTTTCCAATCCATCGGCACTTCTTCCACCTCCCAAATCTTCTTGAATAGAAGATGAAGCATGCTCGTAGTTACTTCGATGTCTGACTTCAGTGCTTCAGCTGTTATATTGTCGGGTCCTGCTGCCTTACCGCGCTTGATCTGTCTGATGGCCATTCTGATTTCTTCTGTCGTTGGTGGATTGACATTTATAGGAAGATCTGTGTGTGCTGCTTCGACGTCCGGTGGATTAATTGGAGCAGGCCTTCTCAGGAGTTCCTCGAAGTACTCTGCCAATCTGTTGCGCTGTTGTTGAATCTCAGTGATTGGTCTTCCTTCTTTGTCTTTGACTGGTCTCTCTGGTTTACTGTATTTCCCTGCAAGCTTCTTCGTCGTATCGTAAAGCTGTCTCATATTTCCTTCTCTTGCAGCTATTTCCGCCGTCGTATTTTTGGTTTAAAAAACGCTTACCAAAAATACATTATACTTCCCAAATATATTGCCCATTTTATTGCAAGTAGACAAATAACTCAGCAATCTTATGGGTGCTGATCTATTAAGGCCGACCATACAAAGCTCAAAGTTGATCATAAAATCTTGTGAGTTGCTCAGTGTTTTATTTTCCTTACCCTAAAAATTCTACAATTTTATACTCTTTCATATGATTTGATTTGCTATTAGTTCTACTATATTTAAACCACATATATTCTAGCCTGTTTCTTTATCTTTCACCATTAGTTATCTTCATAGCAGTGTGATATACTAAATGGACGTCTAGCCCATAATACAAACGCTTTAACTATCTGACTTGCTTGTAACATGGAACTAGTAGAGACAGTGTATTCCAACCATGGGCTTTGATTAAAGCAGTATGCATACTTACCACAAACGTAAGGGAGCCTAACATCACAAAAGGAGGGAGGTTGGCGTTACTGACCAGAAAACATGATGGTGGGGAGATAAGTTCAATCCACCCATGTCTGTAGGGCAGAATATTTAGTTAAATTACGGCTCCTTATAATCTAGTGGAATGTCACGGACTAGTGGTATTGATGCTGAGTTGGCATGCAAAATACTTCATTAAATCGTGTTTAGAACGTTGAATCGGTTTCACTTCCTACCCAGTAATCCTATTACAGGCAAACTAGACAATTCGCTAAAAAAACGAAGCCTACTCAAGACCCTATAAAATCTAAAAAAGGCTCCAATAGCGTCGACAAAAAAGGGAGACAGCCATTTGTGTATCATAGCACTGTTTTTAGCACTATGTTTTATAACTATACATATTTTCCATACTCTCAGTTCCTTTCTGAACCACCTCCATTTGTCATTTGATTATCCACTCATACCTTGTCTACACTTATTTCATTTAACTTATTAGGATGTTCCTTATGGTATAGTGGAATGTCATGAAATAATGGGATTGATGCTGATTTATTATGCAAAATACCCCTTTAAATCGTGTTTAGAATGCTGAATTGGTTCCATTTCCTACTGAGTAATTTCGTTATCGGAAAAAAATAAACAATTATCTAAAAACGAAGCCTACTCAAGACCCTATAAAATCTACAAAAAGTGGGCTCAAATAACTTCGAAAAAAATGGAAGGCAGTCATTTGTGTATCAGAAAACTGTTTTCCGCACTATATTTTATAACTACACATAATCACATACTTTCAGTTCTTTATGAACTGCCTCCATTTGACAGTTGTTTATCCATTTAAACCTTGTTTACACTTATTTTCTTTAACATATTAGAATTCTCTTGCTTAACAAATACCTTTGTACAAGAAAATCCGACTGAGTGGTCATGTCTTAACTATTCTTTCATGAATATCGTCTGTTCTGTTTTTCTTCCTTTATTTTCCTTGCACCATTTTTCAGCCCCCTCGAGATATACAGCCGAAAACATATGGAACGGGTGACTTCGTACTGCTTAATCATTGAAGCGTCAGATATTCCAGAAGGATATAAGGTTGTGGTTTCTAGAAGCCCCCAGATTCATCTATAGCACATACATGATATTTACAACTGTCAACACAGTTAATGTTTCCACTAATAACCAATTTCGGCCATATAAGTAGATTAAAACAGTAAAAATTAGCAAAAATTGTTATAAAAAAGGGAAAAACATTAAATCTTATTATGGTATCGTTACTTGTTGTGAACTTTTGGTAGCCTTGACGAAAATAAAGAACTTACGACGATGTATGCTGAGATCTTGTTACTTCCTATAAAAATAAATTATTTGTCTACTCTCAGTGTATAGCTAAGTGAAAATAATTGCTAGTCTGTGATGCAAATATAAAAAAATTATTTTCACAGCACCTGACTAATGAATTCTCAAGGCTTTCGCGTTACCATGTACCGCAAAATGGCAAAACCCTCTTTCACTTAATTATGAAAGCGAAAAATAAACTTTCAAATTTATTTAGATCTAATTTCGATTTTCGACTGTGCACAAAACATAAATAAAAAAGTGGCGCGAAAAGTTTCGCGATATTACTGTAATGCTGCTGTTGCACGTCGCTACGCAACCTTCACAAAGCGTGCCTAATGCGGTGCTGAAAATACTATTCTTAATAAAACCATCTACACTCACATCTTATGAAATATCATCCCAGCTGAGTAATTTACTAGGGTGAAAATTGTATCTTTCGTAACGATTTGATCTTGCCAGTGAACTGGTATGCCCCATGTAACAAACTGTCATTTGAGAATAAATTATTATTATCTTGCCTCCAATACCTTTCTGTAGTAAGTTTTAAGTTACTCGTTTGTCGTTTTATGTCGTAAGCAGTTGTTGCCCTCTAACAGTTTTCATGGCGATTACTCGGTTATGATAATATATTTCTGTAAGGGCAGGTACTTCCCATTTTTACAGGCGTGATCTACAAATTACAACATTTGTTGGCTCACAGTATACTTCCTATGTAGGGCCGTTAAATAAATATAATCAATAAAAGTGAACGACCGGACATTCTGGCAGATGTCTTCGAGCGTTAGTTATTATGTTTATCCTATGTATTAGTACAGTCTTTAAAGTATTTTCAAAGTGACATGGCGTCCACGTTACAGACAAAATCCAGACTCGGTATAATTATGTAGGAAGTCTGGTCGTGCAAACTATTTGTGCAATACAACTCTTTAAGATTATAGTTATTATAATAACGACCTGTAGAACTTTCGGTGTGAACTATCACTTCGGGAAAACGCGTATAGCAAGTTTGTTTCTGGCGTTAGAAGCTCCATAGCTGTGCGATCAAAGCTAGATTCTGAATAAAGATTATTGATAATAATAATAAATTATTCTCAAATAACAGTTTGTTACATGAGGCATGCCAGTTTACAGACAGGATCAAATTGTTACAAATGATACAATTTCCAACTGTAATAAATTACTCAGCTGGGTCGATAATTTATAAGATATGAATGTAGAATGGTTTTAGTCAATATCACAGTTGGCGCACTTCATGAAAGTTGCGTTGCGACGTGCAACTCACGGTCGATAATAGATTCATGTGCATTTGAGGGCTTCTAGAAATCGCAATCTTATATCCCTTTGGAATATTTGAGGCTTTAAGGATGGTGCAGGACGAGGTCACTCGTTCCGTATCTCAAGGTGGCTGAAAAACGGTGTAAGAAAAAAAGAAAACAAAAAAGGACGAGAAGCAGAGCAAACAATGTTCATGAAGAAATAGTTAACGTATGACTACTCGGTCTGATTCTCTTTTATTAAAGTATTTAGTAAGCAGGAACATCCTTATAAGTTAAATGAAATAAGTGTAGACAAGGTATGAGTGGATAATCAAATGACAAATGGAGGTGGTTCAGAAAGGAACTGAGAGTATGGAAAATATGTATAGTTATAAAACATAGTGCTAAAAACAGTGCTATGATACACAAATGGCTGTCTCCCTTTTTTGTCGACTCTATTGGAGCCTTTTTTAGATTTTATAGGGTCTTGAGTAGGCTTCGTTTTTTTAGCGAATTGTCTAGTTTGCCTGTAATAGGATTACTGGGTAGGAAGTGAAACCGATTCAACGTTCTAAACACGATTTAATGAAGTATTTTGCATGCCAACTCAGCATCAATACCACTAGTCCGTGACATTCCACTAGATTATAAGGAGCCGTAATTTAACTAAATATTCTGCCCTACAGACATGGGTGGATTGAACTTATCTCCCCACCATCATGTTTTCTGGTCAGTAACGCCAACCTCCCTCCTTTTGTGATGTTAGGCTCCCTTACGTTTGTGGTAAGTATGCATACTGCTTTAATCAAAGCCCATGGTTGGAATACACTGTCTCTACTAGTTCCATGTTACAAGCAAGTCAGATAGTTAAAGCGTTTGTATTATGGGCTAGACGTCCATTTAGTATATCACACTGCTATGAAGATAACTAATGGTGAAAGATAAAGAAACAGGCTAGAATATATGTGGTTTAAATATAGTAGAACTAATAGCAAATCAAATCATATGAAAGAGTATAAAATTGTAGAATTTTTAGGGTAAGGAAAATAAAACACTGAGCAACTCACAAGATTTTATGATCAACTTTGAGCTTCGTATGGTCGGCCTTAATAGATCAGCACCCATAAGATTGCTGAGTTATCTGTCTACTTGCAATAGAAAAAAAGACATGACACTTAGGAAGAAAAATGTATATTTAACCAGTAGAGGGATTCGGGAACTGAAAGTGAGGGTTAAGAGAATTAGGCCTTGATTAATGGACAATGAATAATAGGAAACGGCAAACCATGTTTCCTGTAATTTAGTTGTATTCATATTATCAATAGTCGGGCTCGTTATATTCTTGTTCAGTTTAGAAATTAGGCGGTCCATAATAAAGTGCTTCATTGGTGGACGGGAGTTCAAGGAAATATTGGAGCTCTTAAGAGTCTAGAAACAGGGTTATTAGCCTTTTGAATCCGGTGAATGTGTCACAGTTACGGATAGGCAATGGCAACCTGTTCAGAACAACCCTATGTAATCTTCTTCGACACTACGGCGTGCCTCAGAAGATAGTCAATATCATACAGAATTCCTATGATGGATTAAACTGCAAATTCGTGCATGGAGGACAGTTGACAAAGTCGTTCGAAGTAAAGACCAGTGTCAGGCAAGGTTGCTTATTCTCACCCTTTCTCTTTCTCCTGGTGATCGACTGGATCATGAAGACATCAACATCTGAAGGGAAGCACGGGATACACTGGATAGCTAGGATGCAATTGGATGATCTAGACTTTGCAGATGATCTGGTTCTTCTATCGCATACACAACAACAAATGCAGGAGAAGACAACCAGTGTAGCTGCAGCCTCAGCAGCAATAGGTCTCAATATACACAAAGGGAAAAGCGAGATTCTTCGATACAACACAGCATGCACCAATCCAATCACAATTGACGGAGAAGCTTTGGAAGATGTAAAAACCTTTACATATTTGGGCAGTATCATCGATGAACACGGTGGATCTGATGCAGATGTGAAGGCACGGATTGGCAAAGCAAGAGCAGCATATCTACAACTGAAGAATATCTGGAACTCAAAACAATTAGCAACCAACACCAAAGTCAGAATTTTCAATACAAATGTCAAGACAGTTCTACTGTATGGGGCGGAAACCTTGAAAACTACGAAATCCATCATTCACAAGATACAGGTGTTTATTAACAGTTGTCTACGCAAAATACTTCAGATCCGTTGGCCGGACACTATAAGCAACAACCTACTGTGGGAGAGAACAAATCAGATCCCAGTGGAGGAAGAAATCAGGAAGAAGCGCTGGAAGTGGATAGGACACACATTGAGGAAAGCACCGAACTGCGTCACAAGACAAGCCCTCATATGGAATCCTCAAGGTCGAAGGAGGAGAGGAAGACCAAAGAATACATTACGCCGGGAAATGGAGATAGATATGAGAAAAATGAACAAGAATTGGATGGAACTAGAAAAGAAGGCCCAGGACAGAGTGGGTTGGAGAATGCTGGTCGGCGGCCTATGCTCCATTGGGAGTAACAGGCGTAAGTAAGTAAGTAATGGCAACCTGTTCCACAATAAATTATACCGTACTGTAAAAAACTTGCAACGCACTTGTTTTTGGTGTTTTACGGTAAGTAGCGTATATACGTTGTTTCTTAGTTTATAGGCTGGGTCGTGAATCATAGTTGGGCAGGAGGTTAGAAATGAGAGTTCATATATCACTTTGTAGAGAAATATTAAATTATTCTTTAGCCTATGGATTAAAGAAAGAGCCGGAAAAGCACTCTTGGCAAGGTGACGGAGGAGATGTTTCGAGGCGCTAGCTTATTTAGTAGCTGTTTTACCGACCCAATGTCATGCTGAAAACGGATTTTGGTCTCTGGCGGGTGTTTTGCGTTTTTCTCCATTGTTAGATCCCTAGAACTCACTTGATAAGTACTTTATTTTTTTCATTTTATTTTAAAAATGTTAATTTCTTGTTTTCGTGCAAAAAGCGCTCATTTTCAACTTCATGTCGCATTTCCCACTTCGGAAAGTCTTAAACGCTATTAGTTCGTTGTATCTTTTAGTATGCTATTTCGTAGCGCTTCCCATGGACACTTTTATGCTGCATATATACTTTTGGTTTGTTCCTGTTTTATTGCTCGTGCTTCTGGCTGCTTGCGGTATATTTTATCCCCGGTTTGAACTTGAAAGTCTCTCTCTGGTTAGCTGGGCTGGGACGTATCATAATAGCCAGTTTATTGGTCTTTGGTCGCAAAGTCTTTGTTCCGTTCGCAGACTATGTGAACTTCAAACGTAGCACTCATACTTGTCAGACAGACAATTGTCTTTCATAATTCTGACCCGCAAATCTTTTTTATCTTTTTCATTCTCTAACTCCTGATTAAAAACTGGTTTTTAAAAGTTGCTTCAATCAAGGGGGCTTAAAGACCACGAATATTAGTGGCATAGTGATGGATTGTATATCTATGACATGAAGTTTATCTTGATGAGACGATAAACGGGGAGAGCTGAATCTTAGTTGAAACGTTATACATTCAACAATTTTCGAAAATTACATGAGATGTGACCAGAATGTTTACTCTGACTTCGTGCATACAACATCGGTGTAAACTACTGTCACTTTCAAAGCAGATGTGACAGTGCCGTATCCAGTTTGCAGCAGAATCACCCCACTGCCCAGACTGATGGTTCAAGAGAATGACTGTGTCGTCAGATCGCAATTCGGGTTGATTATGCCGTTATACGATTTGCACAAGAACTGCCTTCTTACATATCGAAACCACCTGTGCTAGACAATGATAGTTGTAAGAGAGCAATACATCACCTACCAAGTAACCAAATAAATCGACTTGTCGACGGCGTTTCCCAGAATGATATACGAATGGTCAATATCCAACTCTGGAATGAGATCCTGTAAACATATTCTCCAATTATTGTGGTGAAAGGGTACAAACGGCTGTTCATGTCACAATTTTATCGTCAACAGTCACGAACCACAACGTCCTGCACAGAAAAACTTTGTCCCTTACAAGTATACTGCATGTAATCCTCTGAATTAATAAGGACAACAAATAACATTGGCACATTTGGTTGGCATGTTACTTTCTATTGTTTCAATCACGATATACACATTCACTAACCCATGGGACACAAGTCAAACGCATCAGATGGACCGGACGGATAATAATAACAGTAATAATTCCCAACCTCGGTACCGATGGATAAACTTCAAAAATTTTAACACTACAAATCTGTTTGCCATGTTCGTCCAAAGAAATTGATTACTTGTGTTGTTCACATGCTGTAGTCGTTTTTTAATGGCGTTAAAAAATCACTACTAATTCGTTTGCATAATGGTGGCGCACCGTAATTGTTCTGAGGTTAGTCAGAAATATAATAAACAAACCTCGAGTGAAATTGTGAAATTCGACTGAATTACTTTCGCAATTTCGCAGTTTAGTAGGTTTGAGGTGGTTGATTTTTAATATAGCACGGCAGGGGTCAGGAATATCTAGGCTTTAACAGCACTTTTGTCCGAAATCCTTGGTATTCAATGCTTAAAGGCCAACAGACCCAAAAGCATAGAATGGTAGGATGTCAACATATTAAAGAGTAAAGTACCGTGATATAGGATCACAAAAGCTATATAATCATAGCTTACAGTAACCTTTTGGCATGCTTTTATCTCGTGTGGTGACGGATAACTGGCAGTAAAGCAGGCGGTTTATGAAAAGATAACAGAGACCAGTTCATAGTGTATTCCGGGTTAAGAAAGTTTAGCGATAAAACAAGAGGTTGGATTTTCAGCTGGTGGTCGATCTAATCCTTGCTATATTAGGTGAAGATCTTGCAAGAAGACGTATGCTTACATCACTTGGGAGCTGAAACTACGAGTGGTTGATATTTTGATCAAACATAACATACTAGAGAGTTCAAATGCTATATATGCTGGTAAACGAACCATGACAGCTTATTATAGTGGTAGTCAGTTAGTTGTTTATACTGTCAGCCTATTAGCTGAATTCGAACGCTAGTAAGTAATAAAACAAGACTCGATATGTGAGCATTTGTATAATTATGGTCTACTATGATATTAGTACTGCTCTAATAATAGACCTAATCCCAAAATTGTAGATTCGTCACGATATAACTGCCTAATCTATAAGATCTCACGTGGAAGTCACATTATCATCTACCCAACTCACTGCATCGTAACAATTACCAATACATGACGGAGAACAAACTTAGGCTAGAGATAGAACAATATATTTAATATGAATAAAAGATATGAGGTAAAATTCAGGGGGGACCACGCCTGCATGGTTGAGCCATGCCATAGAATTAACTCCAATTTATTCAATTTATTATTCCCGCTCATGTGATAACCAGGGAGAACATAAGTTATAACCAAGGGGAGTACACTCCCAACTCATGTTTATGATAATGGCTTGAACCTTAGTCAGTGTTGGGGTAAATTCGAAATTGATGTTTTCAGTTTGCAGGAGATTTGCTCGACTGCTTATATTGATTGTTTGCATTCATGATTGTGTCACTAAACCTTCAATTAGACTGACAAGGTTTTGAGATATTTATTGAATGAGCAACTGATAATGAAACATACTGATATCATCTGTAATGGATGAAGATACCGAGAAAACAACACTATTTAATGATAATTACATGTCAATTTGCTGACCAGTTTTGTTAATAGTTTCATCAATTTTATCAATCATATTATGTGATTGTCAAATCATGACAATGCTTTATGATGATATCCTGAAACCATTATGTCAAACTAGTTATAGTGTTGATTGAGGAGTGGCCAGTTGAAAATAGGTATTGTTTTATGCGCTTCTGAAATAGCAGAAGTTTGTAACGTTGAAGAGTCCAAATTACCTAATTATATAATAAATCGCAATTTAAAAACATTCGTTTACACAGTGTTAATTTTAGTAGTAGGCCCAGGAGTTTTAATTTTAAATGTTTGTTTAGCCAACAACTACCTGAAAGTTTAGTTAATATGCTAGTGCATTATGATAGCACTTAAATCCGATGACCTTTATTATCCAAACTATGTTCGTGTTATTATGCTACTAATATGATAAACCAATTCATAAACCCAAAAACGTATAGCAATAATGACTATGATGGGTTTATTGAAGATGTTACAGGCGATTCAAATGATTTTTAAATTTAAAAGATACCGAGAAATAATTCAACGCATGTACGGACCAGGTTAACATGCAGGTTGATGAGGCGTGACAATTTAAAAATAGTAGACATGTCCGGGAAAAGTTTTAAAGCTGAGAAAACTTATGGAACATTAGGTAGGGGTATGACTCTTTGTACGCTTTCAATAAGAAGTTTCTGCATTTAGCCTAGTGACACATGTGACAAAAGCAACTGGAAAATATACACATGTTTAGTACAAAATAAACCATCCAGTAAAATAGTTAAACTCGCCTGGATTATCTTTGGTAATTAAATTATTCAGTAGACGACATGTGTAACGCCATTCGTGAGGAGTAGTAATGATCCAAAAGCATCCAGAATAAAACATGCAGTATGGTAATTAATTCCAGGGTCCTTGGTGCCGCTGACGTTTTTGTCACTCGCTCGGATCAAAACAATTGAGTGAATCCAGATAATTGTGTGGTTGCCATCGAACAAGCCATCTAAAATGACCGTATGTTTTTGTAGTAGTGTCATCCATGTTGTTTGGCGATGGAACTCGAGAATTGGAAATTAGGCAGGCAGTGGTCGGCAGAAAAAATTATGACAGGATAGTGCATACTTTAAGATAGATTGAAGATTTAAGTGAAGAAACAACATAAAGAATTAGATCCAGATAACAGTTTAGTCTTTGCTTACGTTGCCAGTCAATGTATATTTGCGTTATTTACAGGTCATATTTGCTAAAGCTTGATGTTTAAACAAGTTTATTTCGCTATAGCATGTAAATGCTATTAAAGCTTGTTAATGAACCACCAAATCTAATAATTAATGTAGATGACCAGTTTTTACTATCGATTGAGCTAGTAAGTTATGAGAACTAATCAATATAACATCACGATAATGCATATGAGCATTAGTCAGAGGACTATTAGAATAATGGGTTTACATAAGTAAATATCGATCGAGAAAGTTAAAGTGGAAATACGGATGAGGAATAAGAGGTTTCGTTTCTTTAGTTGGGCTCACCAATGTAGTGGTAGGGCCCCATGCCTTTACACATTAACTGACGAAGTTGAGCCATAATTATGGTGAAAATGAAAAAATGCAAGTAAAATAATATTGCGATGACGAGTAATTATATGCTAAGCAATTTTAAGTTGTGCTTCGAAGGATTTATTCAACAAGGAAAAATAATAAATGAATGGGTAAATTTTTCTTAACGTCATAAATCTTGTACGGACATCAACTGGTGATTTGATTGCTCAGTCTATCCCAAAAACGTCCGCCCGATCATCAAAAAGCCTAAGACTCAGAAACCTGCTTCGACCTCCAAACAACAACTTACTGAACCAGAACGCACCGGAAAACCTGGGAAAACAATAACGGACCATGATGACTCTCTCATAATCATGAACCTCATAGACAACCCTGACCTTCCTCGCAGTTTGCAGGACAAAAATGACAGGATGCTCTGGGTTGAATTGAAAAAAAGCTCGAACTTCCTAGAATAGACCCTTTGACGGTCACACGGCTCACTCGGGGAAAGGAATCTAAGCATCAAAATCACCCGAGACTATTTCGTGTAGCATTCAAGAATGCTACCGAAGTAGAGGATGTCCTGCTAGCTAGTCATCTACTCAAATCCGATGAGAACGTCAGAATACTGCCCGACATACCGTATTCTGAGCGCAATCTCATCCCGAACGTCCCTAAAGTTTCTCGAGAGAAGTTTATCCGCGGAAGAAATATCATTGTGCAAGGTGTACTGGAAAACATGGACCCTAGTCAAGCAAACTCTGACATTTGGGAATGGAAATTCATCAAACAGTCCTTGAGGCTCAAAAACATACTAACTCAGCATGTGACGAGACTTGCAAAGAAGGACGTGGCTCCTAGACCCGGACTAATGAGAAAAACTTTCCCATCCTTCCATATGGCGGCTACAGCTCTGGAAGAATTTCGTGCCAACAGACATCGGTTGCCAACTGGGATCCACATACACCCCTACAGGCCATATGACTCCAGGATCAGGAACAAAGGCAAGCTGGAGCTGACCATTCCACTTGTGGACTGTCTTCAAGATAAAAAAACGTGTAAAGGACAGGGCCTACCACCTCGGCAAACCTCATATAGGTGGGCTACCTGTCCATTCACATAAGGTTCATACAGAAAAACAGGACGAAGCTCACGCGTTCCAAATTGAAAGCATAAACTGCTTATATATGAACGCCGCGAGTCTACCGAACAAAATGGATGAGCTACGTAAACTTAGCAATGCTAATAAGGTTCATTTGATAGGAATATCTGAAACCTGGACATCTTCTCAGTTTTCGGACCAGGAGCTGGCAATACCTGGGATGTCTTTGTTTCGCAACGACAAAAATACAGGAGTTGGGGGTGAAGTAGACGTATATATACGATCTGGCTTGGAGGCACACCAAGTTCACAATCATGAGTTTAATAATCTGGAGGAATCCATATGGTGCTTTGTAAGATCATCTACTACTTCGAAGTGACTAGTCGGAGTCATATATAAGAAGCCCACTACCGACATCGAGTATGACATTCGTATGCTGGAAGGACTATCCCGCTCCACGCGTCTCGGTCTCACTCATATCCTGATTCTAGGGGACTTCAACCTCCCTGGAGTCAACTTCGTGGAACATACGTATATTGGAGATGAAAATTCAATCGAAGCTCGGTTCTTCAACCTCATTGAGGATCTGAGATTATACGAAAATTTGAAAGTGGCTACTCGTTGGAGGAAGGGTCAGACACCTTTGCGCTTCGACTGTGTTTTTACAAACGAAGAATTTCTAGTCGACAACCTCTCAATTCTGGCTCCCCCGGGGAAAAGTGATCACGCCGTTATAGCCTTCAGTTTTGTCAGCAACAGTCGGAATCAACTTCAATTTACCACAGACTATGAAATGTTCTGGTGGGGTCCCCCAGGGCTCAGTACTAGGACCTCTTCTCTTCCTGATTTATATAAATGATCTTCCTCAACAGGTATCGTCAGACTTATTACTTTTCGCCGATGACGTGAAACTTTGGCGAGAGATACGCAACTAAGAGGATATACTGGAAGTTCAGGAGGATCTGACTAGACTTCAAAGTAAGGCAGACGATAACGGATTTACCTTTAACACTTCGAAGTGTAAAGTAGTCCATCTGCGACATGTCGCAGACTACAGTTACAACTTAGGAAACTCTCTAGTAGTATCCCGAGTCGAAAAAGATTTAGTAGTCCTGGTGCCCTACGACTTAAAGTCTTACGCCAACTGTGACAGAAATGCCTTTCGAGCAAACCTTGCACTGGTAACATTGAGGCGCATTTTTGGTCAGTATGACGGGAGAACTTTCCACATAATCTTCAATAGTTTCATTCGTCCCCATTTAGAGTACAGAAACATAGTATTCCTTCCTACACTTCAAAAGGATATGGACACTCTGGAGCGCAATTAACGGCGAGCCACGAAATCATTTCGAGGACTCAAATTTAAACCTTACGATGAACGCCTTCAATCACTCGACCTTTACCCATTAGAGTATAATCGTCTTAGAGGTGACCTTCTGATGGCTTACAGTATCTTTAACACTCCTGGACATCCTCTTAAACACCTACCTAAGCCTAGTCCCAACACTAACCTAAGGGGTAACACCCAGAAATTAGAGATACAACATAGTAGAACAGACTGCAGGCACAACTTCTACTGATTAAGAGTTGTCGAACCCTGGGATTCGCTGCCAGCTGAGCTAGTCCAAGCAACTTCGCAGTAGTTCTTTAAGAGGCGACTTGATCTATTCTTAAGGACTATGGATAGTATTTTACTATGATCTACTAATTTCGTTTTCCTGTTTTATCGTTAATATACCTAGGTTCCTGCCTGGATGTATTGGTGATCCCTTGCTACTAGACACGGAAGCCTGTTAAGCGAAAGCTTTTCCTATTCCCTCCACAACCATTTGAATCATTTGAATCTCGTAATTGTTTGTTGCAACTATCAAGGTCATGCTTTCTGCACTAGACATTGTTTTGTACGGTGAAGGCGGTATTTGTCTGTAGGATTAGGTGTGGGTTGTTATTGTGTGTTTTCGTCGTTATATGATAAAAGGGAGATCTATCAATTGACTATAATTTTAGTTGAGGAGCAGAATATTTTGTGTGTTAATCAGACGTAAAGGGCTTTCTAAAGAGATGTTTTCACATCATGAGTGAATTCGGGAATTATGTCTAACTTTGTCTTATATGCTATCGCTCTCATCTTTCCTGGTAGAAGTAACTCCTAAAACCGTATTCAATTATGGTACTTGCGTTCTATGCAGATTTTGAATGTCGTTTCTATGTGTATGGTACATTCATACACTTTCAAACAATGACAGTTTATGTGAATCTGTATGGTACGAAGTTAGGTATTTCCAACATCTCCCTGTACGCATCACTCGAGTTGCTTGGTACTACAACTCAATTCATTCTCGTCTCTTTATATGTAGGTAGTGATCGAAAAAATTCTGGTCATCTGTCGAGACAACAGAGATAATTCCAAAAAAGTGGTTGACAAATGGCGAGCTCATTTTATTTGCGATACTACGTTGGTCATAAGGGCAAGTTTGGACATGAGTTTCTTGAGTTCGAGTTCAGACCTGAAGGTACAGTTTGCTTACTTGTAATAAATTTTTAGGCAAGTTAAGATATGCTAACAACTCTAATTATAAAAATGACACAATGATTCGCAAAGAGGTACCATTACTTTATAATTCAAATAATACTCCAGGCGTACGTAAGCCCTTCTGTAATGGAAGAACTGAAGAGAATCGTGTTGGAGAGCGATATTATGTCGGAAGACGATGCTTCGTGGCCAGTACCTGACAGAGTTGGCCGTCAAGAGCTTGAAATTGTTTGTGGCGATGAACACATATCTTTCACAACTTCAAAAATAGGATCTTTGATTGACATTACGAATAGCAAGTAAGTGATTCATTTAATCTAATTTTAAACAGAGATCCTGAAGGATTAAGAACATATTACTACCTAGTTCAGGACCTGAAGTGTCTGGTGTTCTCGCTAATTGGATTGCACTTCAAAATAAAGCCAATATAATACGTTCCGTTTCCTAGTACTTTTTCTGCTTCAGCTTATCTTTTTGGGCAACTAGGAGCAAGCCACCAATAATTTGAACAAAAATGATACCTGGTTGGATGTACAGTATTGTTGTAATTTCGATCAAAGTATAGATGAACGTATAACTTCAATTTCGTGTCTTAGGTTGAAACATCCTATGAATGTTTGTATCGATACGTGGCTTTCGGCATTGTTTTGATGAGTCCTAGTTTATGAAGTTCGTTGGTTGGGTTGGATCTCAGTTATCTACAACTTAGGACCAAGCGCATATATGCGTCGGTCCAAGTTTTCGTACCTCATTAGCACAACAAGATCAGCACCGAATTCATAGCAGTTACTCCAATAATACAAAAATGATTACATGTAAGGATATAGTAGAGGGAGAAAGGAGTATTTGGTGGGATGAAGAGTATAAAGTAATTTTAATCTCACGGTTTAAGGGAAGACAAAGAGTGTATGCACCTGTGCCACTGTGATCGATTCTGTGCCATGTCGCCCAGTTTCCAATTACTGGTTATGGTATTCGAGTTGTTCGGAACCAAGTAGTCTGCATCTAACAACATGACTCACATCAGAAGTTAGTAACCTTATGGACTAGTCCCACGGTTTACTTTGACCGCCTCTGACTTCTATCGGTCTGAGTCGAGTGTTCAAATTTATGAAATATCTCTACCAAAAGCCATGAAAAGTGTTAATTTGATTATCTCAGTGTGAGAAGTAATATCTTTGCAATTTCAGTTAGGGCTAAGCAAAAACCTATTATAGGATCCTAATGTGGTCTCTCGGCTGCACTCATTTTGATTTAAATAACATGGATATTACAATATACCGCATTGGTAATAGCTGCGTTCATAGAAAGTCACCAATATACTTGAACCAGGTATCACTGAGAGAATGACCATCCTAACTTTGTTAGAATGGCAAGGTGTTTTCAGTAGAATTAGTTTAGCCATGTTCGTTTCTGAAGCTCAACCGAATACCCCAGTATGCTTTTGAGATGATAGAGATTTATTGGTCCGGTAGATAGTTTTTGTGAAGTTCCGCTATCAGAAGGAGACTCCAATGCACCCACTGAAAGACTGGTCTTTCCTAAGTATACTTAAGGAATTTAGCATCGGTGAAATCTAATATGCGAATAGACACCTTGTGACGTTGCAGTAGGTGCGTGTTTATATCCTGAAAGGCTAGTTTGATATTAGGATTCGATGAGATTTACTTAAGTCTGTCCATTAACATTCTCCATCAAATCCTGTCCTGGTCAATCCTCTCCAGTTGCTGTTCATCCTTTTCATGTCTGCTTCCGATTCTCGGCGCAATGTATTCTTTGGCCTTCCAGTTTCCCTTCACAATTCAGAGTTAGCACCCACCTCATGACGCAATTTGGTGATTTCCGTAATGTATATCCTACCCATTTCCGACATCTTTTCCTGATTTCCTCTTCAACTGGAATCTGGTTTGTCCTCTCACAGTAGACCGACAGACACGGAGTATCTCGAGTAGACAACTGTTAATAAATACTTGTAGCTTCTTGATGATGGTTGTAGTAGTTCTCTGCGTTTCAGCTTCATACAATAGGACTATCTTGACGTCCGTATTGAAGATTCTGACTTCCATATTCGCTGATAGTTGTTTTGAGTTCCATGTGTTCCTGAACTGTAGGAATGCAGCCTTTGCTTTGCCGATCCTCGCCTTTACGTCAGCATCCGATTCTATACGTTCACCAATGATGCTTTCCAGGTACGGGAAAGATTCCATCTGACCTAGAGCTTCTCAACCGAATGAGATTGTGTTGATGTCTTCTGTGTTGTGCTTGAGGTTCTTGCCATTACCCTTGTGTATGTTGAGGCCTACTGATCCGGAGGCTGCTGGTACATTGTTTTTTTTACCTACGTTGATTGACTCCGGTCCTCATCTGGAATGCGTCGGTTAGCTGTAGTGTTGCGATTTGATCTGTGCATGACCGATCTTTACGAAATCTGGCCTGTTGGTCTTGAAGCTGGGGGTCTACGGAATCCTTATCCGGTTTAGCAACACTTTCGGAAATTGTTTTTGGTAGTGATGGTAGCGTGATTGTCCTATATTTCTCATATTTACTCATCTCGTTTTTTTGGTATGTCGATGAGTTGCCCTTCTCTCCAGTCCATCGGCACTTGTTCTTTCTAATTTTTTTGAATAGAACATGAAGCATACTTGCAGTTACATCTGTCTGACTTTAGTGCTTCGGCTGGTATATTGTCAGGTTCTGCTGCTTTCCTACTCTTGGTTTGTCTGACATCCATGCTGACTTCGATCTTTGATGGAGTAACATATATAGGAAGATCGGTGTGTACCGTTTCAATGGGGCTGGCTTATTCAAGAGTTCCTTGAAGTGTTGCACCCGTCTGTTCCTCTGTCCTTGAATCTCGGTGATTGTTTTGCCTTCTTCGTCCTTGACTGGTCTCTGGTTTACTATACTTTGCTGCCATTTTCTTCGTTGTTTCATATTTCCTCCCGTTGCAGCTTTTTCCACCGTCGTTGCTAGGTGTTCCACATATTTCTGCTTATCGGCCCTAATGCTCCTCTACACTTGCTTGTTTCCTGACTTTCTCTGTCTTTATTCGGCTGTTCTCAATCGCTATCTTTTTTGAATTTCGTCCAGGGTTTTGATAGAGAATCGTTCCATATGATGATACTTCTTGCAGCCCGGCACCTGACAAGTCGAAGTTAGAGCTTCTCTGATCCCTTTCCAACTAATCTCCGTAGTAGTTTCTTCTGAGTAACATTTGTTGTGATTTCTTTTTTTCTTGAAGAATGCTTTGATGGTCCTGGCTCCGTGAGATTCTCATCCTATAAATGCATTTCGTGCTTCTTTAGACAGCCTAAGAGCAACTCCCTGATTGTGTGGAGCATTTATTTCTTCGTGACCGGAGAACAGCATCATCTCTCTCGTATCTAAACTTTTCCGTCCAGCTTGGGTCCATTGGGCTTTGCTGATTCCGCATACTGCCAAGTTGTATCTCCTCATTTCTGTTGCTATTTGACTGGTCCTCCAGGTCTCCCACGTTTTCCGGACGTTCCATGTACCCATAAAAATTGTTGCTCTGGTTGTTAGAAGGGGCATCAGCCTCGTGAGTTCCGAGGAATCTCGGCTTTTATCGTGAGGCCTCATAATTCTTCCTTCAACTCAGAGGGCATAATTTAATCTGCTTGGGGTAGCCGACCCCACGCCTAACACTCCTCTTCTACCAGGGCTTGGGACCATCAGTAATTTTAGAAGAGCTACAGACGGAGTTTATTCGGTGATAGGTGGCGTAATATCTCAAGAATGCATCGTTTCTGTCTCCAAGCTCCTAATCGTAATAAGTTGTCGGTGATCACACTTGTAGTTTGTCAGAGTTCGCACTCGTTTCCTTTATGAATATAATGAGTCAGGCCCTATTCAGTTTTCTATAGGTGAATCTGTTTCTAGATGTTAAAGTTCCAGCGGTTAGGTACTCGGGTTACTTTCTTAAAACGATATCCATGGATTTCACGTCAAAGTAGCCTCGAGGGTGTTTGTAGACCATCAGCAAAACATGGAAGTACAACACTCAATCAAACATATTTCTTGATGAAAAACTACATTAGAGCTAACCTCAAGGTAATTAGATCACGTTATTGAAACCGATCGATCTAATCCTGCGTGATGAAGCTATACCCTCTTGCACTACCGTACTTTATTTACAAAAGTAGCATCACAAATTCTTTGGAAGCGATATAAGATTCTAGTAAGCCAGTTTCACTGTTTGTGACGTGTAAAATGATAGGTGTCCACCTACTAAGAAAGTGCCACAAATTGGAATGAACACTCCTAAATACAAGATAAATGGACGCATTTTGTTAGCTCCTAAATTTGTTTATTCCATTAACTATCTGTGAAGCTGAATGTACTACAATGTTATGACAATTTTAGGTATACTGAACCTGTTTTAAACTCCCAGATGAACGTACTTGCATTCGACTATTGAGATTCACAATAAAGTTTAATCTTAATACCTATCTCTTTGGACAAAGACGCATTGTACTTCTGATTCGTCTGTGCAACACTGTGCAAGGAGCACGATAATATATGCAGAAGTTTACATTCTCCCACTGTTTATACTCAGGACTAGATTCGAGCAGCCTCTGTTGAAATAACTTTTGCCTATGGACGGAGACGAGGCACTCAGTCACGGTGTGCATACATCACATGCTGGTCCCAATGCAGTCGATCCTCAGCAACGGGGCGGGTCAAACATTTAACGACTCAATAACGATTGATGTATGACAGTACTACGCTAGATGTTATGGAGTGATACTGGTGCAGTGTACTCTTGGCTTATGCAAACTGAAACACTACCTAGCATTTTGGGATAAGTGCATAGGATGTATGGACTAAATAGTATTTTACGATCGATGCTAATCGCTTGGAAGTAAGCCCTAAATGGGTTAACTTACGTCACCCAACATGAAGCGAACACGTTATTTCCAGATCGTTGCACAGATTTCGAACAGAATTGTTCGGAGGAGGTCTTCACTTTGAGATGGAGTCTCAAATCATTGGAAACTAAACAACCCAGTGACATTGGAGGCCTTTAAACGTGGTCGTTTTTTACATCAACTTCGCCGTAATAGAAACAAACTCCTAACTCCAAGATACGGGAATTAAGTTGGGACGTCACTCGTATCCAACCAGACTGAAGATCTCACAACTATGGGGATTCCACTCATAGCATAGATCTGTTAGCTTAGACACAAGTTTCGTTTCTTAATTAGTCACTCAGCCAACACAACTTTATACTGTTATAGATATTAGTGCAATAAATCTCTAATTATTTGTTTAAAATTAAATCTACCTACCAACACCCTCAAAGGTAATCATAACAAATGTTTAGAAATATAACACCTGAGATTCTATATGTACGTCCTCAAGTATAAGGCGTTCATATTAGTACAATTTAGGAATCTTGCTAAAACTAATTAGTAGTTGCGGGACCACCGAGTAAGTAACTCAGTTGTTAGGAAACGGGTACTAGGTAAGGATGGCAAATCAATTGAGGAAGTAGTGAAACTTCATCAGTTGAGATGGCTCGGACATGTGTTGCGCATGCCCGACCACCGGCTGCTTCGACGTGCGATGTTTTATGGTGTAGGAGTAGGTTGGAAGAAAGCTAGGGGCGGCCAGACCAAAACATGGCACAAATCCATGAAGTCACTGACAAGTGGACTGAGCCATGTGGGTAGGTGTAGACTACCTGGTTGGGGACCGCGAGACGATAGCAACCGATGGTTAGAGACCTTGAATGACATGGCTCAAAATCGTTTGCAATGGCGCAGGTGCATCCACTCTTTGTGTTCTCTCAAACTCTAATCTTCTGAATTCTCCATGTCCTTTATTTTCTTTCTCAATTTATTCCACTGGACTATACTCCTTTAATAACATCATCAAACCTTAATGTCCCCTATCTCTACTTATACTTTCAGTACCTCTACCACTATGGGATTTGAATCGATAACTGAATCTCTGTGCTAATGTGGTATGGCAACTCGAACTGATGTACGTACGTACGAAGTTTCACGTTGTTACTGACTGACTGAGTTGCGTAAATAAAATTTTTTCGCATATTGTACGACAGAAAGAATACTTTTGGAAATAAGATAGCGTTTTATTTCGATAATTTGTGCTTTAGGTCGACGAAGTAAAAAAACCCGGAACAGCTAGCGTATCATCATTGCGTTTTTGCCCGCAAAGCAGCACGTTTCCCTGTTAGTGCTTGGAATCCGGAAGTCACTGTTTTTACGGTGAAACGAGACCCACATCGCCGACAGTGGAGGAAAAGAAGTCTCGAGTCTTTGCATAGGTCTGTTTCAGAAGACTGGCAGGTACCACACAACACGTAAGTTCCTGAATAAAAAATTAAATAGAAGCAAGAATATGCTATGAATAATAAATGTAAGTAAGGAAGGTTTGATGACCGAATGCTATAGCAAAGCATATCTCCTTAAAACGAAAACGTGAAGTTGACTGTAACGAACGAAATGAATCAGTTCACTGAAGATAATAACTGGCTACTTTGTGAACATTTTCAAAACACCAATAAATAGTCATATTGTTAAGTTGATAACTTGCATTGTGATTGTGTTATTCAATAGCATGTCTAGGTTTATTTGCTTTAATGATCTCAAAATATACGAATTTCTGAGTGAAAGTTTCAATGAGTGGACAAGATGAATTCTAAAATCCAGAGTTGTACTAAATAATAAACATGAAGTATAATTCCAACACGAATTCGTCGCAGCAATTTACAATAACGAAATGATCAAAATATTAAGGGAAATATACTGTATATAGACGACGTTCGTAGTACATTTCCGAGCCACCGAAGTCGATGTTTCACGATAGTGACACTAATTAAATTATCGTCGCTGTGCCCGAGCACACGATGCTGAACCTCTGTATTGCTAACATGGTGTAGCCACTGGATGTCGGTAACCCTTCGGCGACAACGCTGATCAAACACAGAATCGTCTAACATCTTGAACTCGGAGAGGCCAAGTTTCACAAGTATCATCCACATGCTTAGGGTTGAAGTCTTTCTCCAGGTTACAGATCAAACGTATCTCTTATTACGCTTCTTACTTCCATCTGCCCTCGTTACTCAGAGCATAATTTCGTTCCTGTTCAACTGCGCTGATTTGGGGACTTATCGAGTGGATTGGCGTTCAAGAATACTAAGCAATAGGAATGGCTGGGTCGTAATAAGAGAAATTATAACAGTAGATTGATAGACAGCCAGCCTTGAACCTATCTCGGTTTGATATTTAGTTGCAACAGAAGTTGCAACCGATTTGCTGACATCGATCCGTTTACGCAGATAGATTTTTTTACCCCTAACACGTAAGATAAGATTAGCGAAAATAACAGCGTGATCCGAGTCCAAATAAATACCCCAAAAGGAGAGGCAGTCCTGCACACAACCACGCTGATAGTAATGTGATCAATCTGAGTCCAGATTTTACATACAGAGGGAGGATGCCAGGTAGCACATTGGTGATGACTGTCGCGATAGTTAGTGCTAGCCAGAAACAGGTTGTAGTCTGCAACAAGTTGCGGTAGACGGTCACCGTTACCTGGCTTGAGACTAACAGGTCTTCATCGGCCACCCAAACGAATTTTCTCTGTGCCTAGACCCTCGACCTGCGCATTCAAATCTGCGGCTAGTACTAAAATACTTGTCGAACGCACGTTTTGTAGAAGAACAATTAACTGGTGGTAAAACTCATGCTTGATCGCATCCGGGATGCAATTTTTCGATGCGTAGGCGATGAAGAAAAGACATCGTTGTGATGGAGCTTTCTAATCTAACAGCACATGACTGACTGTTGATTTGAATCCAATCGGTCAGTGCTGCCTCATCTCTGGCGTTTAGTGAGACAAGATGAGTAACTTTGCGTATGGACCGATATTTGGGGGATGGTGCCTAACATAACTTAGTGTATTGAGAGGTTATCAGGGACGTAAAATGAATTAGTCTTTCTTGTTGTGTTGTGTTTGCGTAGTCATTTTGTCGTTTGTGACTTTTACTACTGCCTTTACTGCCTGTAGCATTGCTCCACTTTACGTAGTTTATACATCAAGAGTTTCTTTGTTTTAGGTTCTTATATCGAGTTCAGTAGAAAACGATGAGAAGAACAACTTAACCTATCGACTTCTAATTCCACAAAAAATATCTAAATAATATACAAATGTAAAATATTCTGAACTAAGAGGGACTGCTTTTCAGTCTGATTCAACACCGGGTTCAAGGTAAAAACGAAACCAACATTTTGTACACTATCATGTCACTGCTAGCGTTCAATTCTCGAACAAAAAATCCTTCTTTTTGGAGTTGTCAGATGTTGTTTATGACAATGACCAGTTTATCTCTTCACATAACTAAAGTATCAAGAACAGTAAAATCAAATCATCATGATATTACGTAAATCAACGATTTGTATAACTTAACGATGCAGAACCTGGGATAATCTAAAAATAATCGACGACATATTAACAGAACATAAGAATGGATTTACTTAACTGCTTAATAATGAAGAACCGGAGATTATAGAAATTATTTTAGACAAGCTCACACACATTTCAGTTATCTACAGTCGAAGATTTACAAAAATCATAGGGCCGAGATTCTATAACTAAGACGTACTTCTATTATTATTCTTTCTTCCTGTACTATCTCCTTATATGCAATCTTCTAATCTAACAGCACATGACTGACTGTTGATTTGAATCCAATCGGTCAGTGCTGCCTCATCTCTGGCGTTTAGTGAGACAAGATGAGTAACTTTGCGTATGGACCGATATTTGGGGGATGGTGCCTAACATAACTTAGTGTATTGAGAGGTTATCAGGGACGTAAAATGAATTAGTCTTTCTTGTTGTGTTGTGTTTGCGTAGTCATTTTGTCGTTTGTGACTTTTACTACTGCCTTTACTGCCTGTAGCATTGCTCCACTTTACGTAGTTTATACATCAAGAGTTTCTTTGTTTTAGGTTCTTATATCGAGTTCAGTAGAAAACGATGAGAAGAACAACTTAACCTATCGACTTCTAATTCCACAAAAAATATCTAAATAATATACAAATGTAAAATATTCTGAACTAAGAGGGACTGCTTTTCAGTCTGATTCAACACCGGGTTCAAGGTAAAAACGAAACCAACATTTTGTACACTATCATGTCACTGCTAGCGTTCAATTCTCGAACAAAAAATCCTTCTTTTTGGAGTTGTCAGATGTTGTTTATGACAATGACCAGTTTATCTCTTCACATAACTAAAGTATCAAGAACAGTAAAATCAAATCATCATGATATTACGTAAATCAACGATTTGTATAACTTAACGATGCAGAACCTGGGATAATCTAAAAATAATCGACGACATATTAACAGAACATAAGAATGGATTTACTTAACTGCTTAATAATGAAGAACCGGAGATTATAGAAATTATTTTAGACAAGCTCACACACATTTCAGTTATCTACAGTCGAAGATTTACAAAAATCATAGGGCCGAGATTCTATAACTAAGACGTACTTCTATTATTATTCTTTCTTCCTGTACTATCTCCTTATATGCAATCTTTATTCTATATATGACCACCACTGGATTAACTACTTCTATGAATCCGGTGTTCATCCTGTTGTTCTGATGCGGTATGGCAACTTGGACCGATGCATATATGCGCCTGGTCCTACGTTGCAGCTGACTGACTATTATCAATAAAAATCATGACATCAATTTTAAAAATTAGAGATCATGACACTTACTACAGTAGTTTCTCAGCACAGGTTCCATATGTTTACTTGTATATCGTCCACGAATAAGTAAAGCACCGTTAGCATCCACAGAACCTTGAGTACCCAATTCAGTTAGTATGTATGTTGTGAGATGAGACTGATCTCTCATTAAAGAACGACAGATAGTTGAAAAATTTACAAAAAGAGTCTTTTTGGTTCCAACACGAGCCATTTGAGGGGGAACCATTACGAGCTTTCTTTTCTGATCTGATACAAGTTCAGGATTCAAATCACCAAGCTGAGCAAAAACTCGTGTTAACAGCTATTAGAATTTTTAAAAGAGCAGCAAAACATGCACCGATGAAATAATGATAGTTCATCTGCAAAAAGTCACAAAAGATTATTTTTAAACATGAGCGAAGATTATTTCATATTATTATAGCACTCTTCAATGTTCATAACGTACATGGCCGGGTATGGTTATATTTTAACGTAATATGTAAATGAAAACCAGTCTGGAACGACCAACAACATTCGTACAGAGAATCTGTATATGTGCAACTATTCATTTCGACAAGATCCGAACACAAAAGCTCTTTCCATTTCTGGACACTTACATCACAACTTATAATAACTCTAAGGAAAATGCCCCAACCAAGGAGTTCTGGTGCAGCAAAAGGTGTCAGATCATATGCATGAATCTTCCACTTTATAGAGATGCATTAAACTGACCACCTCCACTTCCGTCCATTAATCCCGGCATCAGCAAATAGTACGTAGTGTGAGTCACTGGAATGACATTCGTACAGCATACATCTCGATAGTTATCCCATACCTGTACGTATGTACATCGGTTCGAGTTGCCATACCCGATTAGCATAGAGAGATGCCAGGCCGAAACCCAGAATAATATAGGCAGTAGCAGTGGTAGTAGCAAAGATTAGGCATCGAGGATACGACTCCAGAAAATATAAATTAGCGAAATAAAAACAAGATGTTATGAGGAGTTCAAAATCTCAGGACTTGGGGAAAGATGAGGAGCGGATGCGCCTGAGCCATGTCATTCAAAGTCTCTAACCAATGGTTACGATAATCACGCGGACCCTATCCAGGTAGTCTATACCAATTGTCTACTTTTACCTATCGCTACTGCCTTTTCCATCTCTTCTGCTGTCGTTACCCACAACTGCTCATAATCATTACGTAGGCTTTTTATCAGCCTACGTTTTAGCTGCCTCCACTTTTCATTGTCATCGAAGCCAGACGGGAAGAGTTTTTGAGCTTTTATCAGTTCTGTAGATCCCGCTGATTTTTCCTAACGTTTTGGTTTAAGTTACTAGTGAACATTACTTGTTTCCACAGCTTTTTGGACATCAAACTAAGCTACCTCAGGGTGGATAGAATTCTAACGGTTGACTAGCTCCTCTCGTTGTTTCTGAGATATATTCCTAACATTTTTCTATCATTAAGTTGAATTCTAAGGGGTTTTCTTGCTGTGGCTTTTTTACGTCCAGTAAGATGTACACAAATACGCGCTCGTATTAGATCATGATCTGAGTCTAGACATGTGATCCATAATGAGCAAAAGTCCTCGATACACCCCTTCAATGATGGCTAATGGTAATGTGATTTATTTGAGTCCATCGGTGAGTTGATTGATGAAGTCGCCATGTCATACGATGTTTCTCCTACTGCTTAAAGATGGTGCTTGCTAGAAATAAACATTTAGTTGAGCATAGTTGCAACGCATGGTCGCCATTATTTGTTCGCTGAGCCGCAGCACAGAAAGACCCGCCTAAGTGCCTTTCGGTTCGGTTTCCTTTACCTAAATGAACATTAAAATTACCTGCCACAATTACTTCATAAGGGCGTTTAGCTATTTGAAGGAGGCTGGATAGTCTGCCATAAAGTTCATCTTTAACTTCAACCGAGCTGCAACCAGTGGAAATGCTGGTAGTGGCAGTTCTAGCAATCTGGGAGCGTGACTACAGAGCCCGAGAAATAACTGCTTGAAGTTGGTCGCCCATGGCCTTTTTTATGGAAAGCCTTTGATGAGTTAGCTCTGCACTTTAAAAGGTCTTACTATCGGAAGAGGAAATCCGTGGGGTAAGGTGAGGTGTGACATTTTTAGGGTCAGTCTTTTCTAACCCCTTCCTTGTGTTGTGGGAAGACAGGATTGCTGAAGACGCTGGTTGTCTGAGGGGAACAACTTATCGATGTCACACCTTTTTACAGTACTTCACCCTCGGACTTGCTTTTAGTCTGACCGCTCTCCAACCAATCTGGCTGGGACAGTAGGACCTAAAGGAACGTGTTTCATCCAATATAGTTTGCGTGAGTTAGCATGATAAGCAGGCCCAGCTACCACGTCAATTTAGCAGCGACGGTCCGGTCCAGACTCTACGGAGACTATTTTTAAAAATATGGACGACGATTGCTTTATTCATTCAGTTTTAAATAAATCGCTTGACAAATATAAACACTAACTTTAAAAATAAAACATAATATTCATTTAATCCATTAAATACAAAAATACTGGGTAGAAACGTGATTGTTGGAATATTTTCCAAATATAAGTGGATTTTAAAAAAGAATGTAACCCGGGACCTGGTAGAGAAACAATGTAGTTTAATTTGACTCAGTAACCAAGCACAGCGAGACTAGAATTTATGGACGAACCAATAAAGTATATGATAATAGGCCCCGGATATTGGTGCGAAATTCACTCATCCAATTTGGTTAAACAGTTTTGGCATTATAGCTGATGTCAGTTCGTGATGAAAATCCGAAATCTAATTCCTAACGTTTATCACTAACTGTAAAACATAATCCTAATTCCGCACACAGGTTTAGAACCCTCATTTGGTCATAGATATTAGGTGGACACTCAAGGTCAGCCTAGCTTAGCTCAAAGGTCGTCCATAAATTATAGTCTCACCTCAAGCACTTGTTCGTATAGTTAGTTTTGAACTTTTTGTGTAGATTGTTTATGTTAATGTATATGCTGCGGGATTCGAGTATGAGACTTGAGTATAGAAAGTCCTTTAAACTACAAAGTTGATGTAGAAAGTTGTCTAAATTGACATAGGCGGTGATGTAACATAAGTAATACGTCCCAATCGCTAAAATTGATGAATCGTAATCATAGTAAACGGTCAATCACACTTGTATATTAACTCACTAACTTAAATACGACAGCAAAATTGCTTTGCATGACTAAGAGATTATTCGAGCCCGAAGTTAAAATTTAGTCTTCCTGATTGTTTGACGAGGCATGATTACGTAAAATATTAAACACAAGCAGAAATTGTGGGAAAATAGAACGATGACTTTATGGCTAAAAGTTTTCTTTAAATGACAGAAGTACCATGCTAATGCAAACAAATATACAAAACAAAGTCTGTTTGACTTTAGACATGAATCAAATATGCGGATGAAAATGCGTATAACGGTTATTGTCGCTAGACATTTAGTTCACAAACCACATAGACACAGCTTGAGAAATACCACCATAACACAATCATTTGAATGTAAAAGTGGCAGCGGAAACCACTGTGATAGTAACAATCCTGACTCAATCTCGAATGTGAGAACCTGTTACGCCAGCTATTTTACAGCTTATTCTCTGCATATATTACAAGCTGGTTTTTTTTATATGGAGAATATAATGGATCACTACTATTCGGTTTCCATTTAACAGGTATTCCAGAAAGGTGCGAAAAAGGCTGGTCCTGTTAAGATAAATCAATAAAAACCGTCAGTCGTCCAACATAAGACAAAACAGAGTAAGTCCTGCCAGAAAAGTCTGAGATACAGAGAATAGTACCAGAAAATCCAAACAATCACTATTGAGGTCTATTGTCTGAGATGTAAATAACATACACACTAGAAACACTAAGCATTAAAAATGCAGTGCATATTTTAAGGTAATTGAAATGGTCTAATAAAATGCGTTAAGAATCGCATTCCATCCCTAGATAAAAGTATCTTTGTTAACAATAGTTTAGGTAACTTTGCAGTGTCATCATGGCACGATCCGTACCCCAAAATCATGCGAGTGGATCCGTTACTTTATTCTTTGACTTTCACCAGATGTCTACACATAGATCAATTGCTACACTCTCATGCCAGTTTTAACCGGTCAACCCACTAAAACTGTCCACATCACTTTAAGGAGACAGAGACTTGTTATTACCACTCAATAATGTTTATCAGGGTCATTTGTTTCAGTTACTCTACTATGAATTTTCCGTCCGGTACGGACCGCTAAGCAATTTCGAATGTTCTCTAAGTGGGAAAGTTGTCGAAACTTAATATCCCAAGAAGAATTAGAGGTCTACAAATCCCAATATACGCAAAAGCCATATACTGCTATGGTCTACAAGCTCCAAAAGTTAGACGTACTACGTTACCGTCTTGATGCAAGATGGTCATATTGAGGTTATGCCTACAAGCCAGTTAGAAACGGGGTTTTTTAGTAGGCGACAGATCTACCACTCATAAAATGGGCGAACTTACAGAAAAACCTACGTCCGCACTATTTTTTAAGCAATTCAATGGTGTCACTTCGCGAAAAAACATAAATGAGTTGACATCATTTTCATAAGGTACCAAACTCACATTCAGATCGGTAAGAAGTAGACACTTACCGTTTCATAATCATATCCCGATGAATCCCTGACGATAAGTTCAGATGTATTGTTCGGCTCGCAAACCCCATTTTCATCAACTTCAATCGGTTTGAATTTCTTTTTTTTCTTTTTATCTGAGAAATTGAGCTCTTCTGTTAGTTTTTCAGTAAGTTGCTTAACGCCGTTTTCTGTTGGGTCCTTCCTAGGAAATTCCGGTTCCTGAAGTGACTGTAAAATGAAGTATATGGGGACATAACTTACGTCCTCTTTGTTACCCACGTCATCCAGGCTTAAGAGTTTGTCTTTTTTTTTCTTCTTTGAACCGAAGTCCAAAATATCTTGGTTTCCCAGATTATCGGGTTCATCTTTGAAATCATGCACAAGAGGCTTTGATTTCTTCTTTTTCTTACTTTCAAAGTCTAAAATGTCGTCCTGTAATGAAAAAGACATTATTTTAGAAATTATAAGGCAACCAACAGCCATAGTGACGCGTCCAACTTCCGATCAAAAACGACAAGGTCACTCAGATTCCAACTTCTTAAGGCAAGATAAGATTAGTTCAAGTAGTTTCAATTGCACTCATGATCATAAAGTAGACTAATGAGCATGTGTTAACTTTTTAATCTTTCATTGAGGCAGATTGTTTTGTACAAACGAAAAGTGATATACCCAAAAACTATGGTATTGTTCTATCGTCCTATTCGATGCATCTTCAACGCCAGGATCAGGAACAAAGGCAAGCTGGAGCTGACCATTCCACTTGTGGACTGTCTTCAAGATAAAAAAACGTGTAAAGGACAGGGCCTACCAATTCGGCAAACGTTATATAGGTAGGCTTCCTGTCCACTCACGTAAGGTTCTCACAGACAAACAGGAAGAAGCTCACACGTTTCAACTCGAAAGCATTAACTGCTTGTACATGAACGCCGCGAGTCTACCGAACAAAATGGATGAGCTACGTAAACTTAGCAATGCTAATAAGGTTCATTTGATAGGAATATCTGAAACCTGGACATCTTCTCAGTTTTCGGACCAGGAGCTGGCAATACCTGGGATGTCTTTGTTTCGCAACGACAAAAATACAGGAGTTGGGGGTGAAGTAGACGTATATATACGATCTGGCTTGGAGGCACACCAAGTTCACAATCATGAGTTTAATAATCTGGAGGAATCCATATGGTGCTTTGTAAGATCATCTACTACTTCGAAGTGACTAGTCGGAGTCATATATAAGAAGCCCACTACCGACATCGAGTATGACATTCGTATGCTGGAAGGACTATCCCGCTCCACGCGTCTCGGTCTCACTCATATCCTGATTCTAGGGGACTTCAACCTCCCTGGAGTCAACTTCGTGGAACATACGTATATTGGAGATGAAAATTCAATCGAAGCTCGGTTCTTCAACCTCATTGAGGATCTGAGATTATACGAAAATTTGAAAGTGGCTACTCGTTGGAGGAAGGGTCAGACACCTTTGCGCTTCGACTGTGTTTTTACAAACGAAGAATTTCTAGTCGACAACCTCTCAATTCTGGCTCCCCCGGGGAAAAGTGATCACGCCGTTATAGCCTTCAGTTTTGTCAGCAAATCTGAGCTAAGATATCCCAACAACAACAGGCACTGGAATTCCAAACGGTTGAATGTGTCAGCTCTACAGGACTATCTACAACAGGTGGATTGGGATGTTCACCCTCAACTTGATGCGGATGCTCATTGGGACTTCTTACTGCACACGCTCTTATGTGCTACAAAGCAGTCAGTTCCTCAAACGGTCCCCAAAAGCCCCACACATCCTACAATCATCAAGAACCGCACTCTTCGTTTGTTAAGCCGCAAAAGACACTGTCGGGCAGAATACAAACGAACCGACAACAACGGCGAGTACAGGCAATACAAACATATAAGGAATGTATGCACGAAGGCTATAAGAGAAGACAGACTTCAGTACCAGATAAAGCTTATGGATAAATTTGTCTCCAATCCGAAAAGCTTGTTCCGTCATGTGGCCTCTCTTCGTCAAGCCAAAACTGGAGTTTCTCAAATGATAGGTCCTAACGCCCCAACCGATAACGACAGTGACGCCGCTAACCTTCTGGCTGTGCAATACTTGCGGAAATTTCAACCGACCCACATCCACTATACCGATGACAGCTTCATCTGAAACTGCACGGGACTTTCCGTAGTGAAACTGAGCGCTGACTTGATGCTCCGAAAACTGCAGCATCTAAGAACAGACACTTCTCCTGGTCCAGATATGGTTCATTGTGGTATACTGGGGTAAGCAGCTTCACTTTCGGCAACACCGCTTAGCGTGATGTCCTCACACTCGCCAAGTCGAGGCAAACTACCGGATATTTAGAAGCTGGCTCATATCACACCAATCTACAAAGGAGGTCGACGCAGCAAAGCTCCAAGTTACCGACTGGTGGCTCTTCTCTCTATACCTTCAAAAATCATGGAGTCCCTGATACACGATGGTATACACGACTATCTGCTGTCCTGAAATTTCTTCTCACCCCACTAGCATGGTTTCAGGAAGGGTTACTCCCGTATGACGAACCTGCTGATTGCGGTGGACAGATGAACAAGCATCGTTGATCGCAAGGGGAAGGTGGATATCATTTACGTTGGTTTCTCTAAAGCTTTTGATAGGGTTAACCTTATATGTCTTATCAACAAGCCCAGACAATTGGGTATCAAACCACCTCTAATTGATTGGCTCACTTTGTAACTGCAAAATCGGCATTTTAAGGTCAGGATCAACTTCAAGTTACCACAGACTATGAAATGTTCTGGTGGGGTCCCCCAGGGCTCAGTACTAGGACCTCTTCTCTTCCTGATTTATATAAATGATCTTCCTCAACAGGTATCGTCAGACTTATTACTTTTCGCCGATGACGTGAAACTTTGGCGAGAGATACGCAACTAAGAGGATATACTGGAAGTTCAGGAGGATCTGACTAGACTTCAAAGTAAGGCAGACGATAACGGATTTACCTTTAACACTTCGAAGTGTAAAGTAGTCCATCTGCGACATGTCGCAGACTACAGTTACAACTTAGGAAACTCTCTAGTAGTATCCCGAGTCGAAAAAGATTTAGTAGTCCTGGTGCCCTACGACTTAAAGTCTTACGCCAACTGTGACAGAAATGCCTTTCGAGCAAACCTTGCACTGGTAACATTGAGGCGCATTTTTGGTCAGTATGACGGGAGAACTTTCCACATAATCTTCAATAGTTTCATTCGTCCCCATTTAGAGTACAGAAACATAGTATTCCTTCCTACACTTCAAAAGGATATGGACACTCTGGAGCGCAATTAACGGCGAGCCACGAAATCATTTCGAGGACTCAAATTTAAACCTTACGATGAACGCCTTCAATCACTCGACCTTTACCCATTAGAGTATAATCGTCTTAGAGGTGACCTTCTGATGGCTTACAGTATCTTTAACACTCCTGGACATCCTCTTAAACACCTACCTAAGCCTAGCCCCAACACTAACCTAAGGGGTAACACCCAGAAATTAGAGATACAACATAGTAGAACAGACTGCAGGCACAACTTCTACTGATTAAGAGTTGTCGAACCCTGGGATTCGCCGCCAGCTGAGCTAGTCCAAGCAACTTCGCAGTAGTTCTTTAAGAGGCGACTTGATCTATTCTTAAGGACTAAGGATAGTATTTTACTATGATCTACTAATTTCGTTTTCCTGTTTTATCGTTAATATACCTAGGTTCCTGCCTGGATGTATTGGTGATCCCTTGCTACTAGACACGGAAGCCTGTTAAGCGAAAGCTTCTTCTATTCCCTCCACAACCATTTGAACCATTTGAACGTTGAGTCCGCCATGATATGGTGGTTTAGGAGAGCTCTGTGAAGTTTTACTTTGTTTTGGTTCGTATGTGTCTGTGCATACCCTACTTATTCTGGTACTTTACTTTTTATGTAATTTTGTAATCTCATCATTAACGAACATATTCCTTTATTAATTTCATTTTAGACCCTCGAAACCTACATCTTTCATCTTCTTCATGTGGCGTGAATGTGTAGTTTTATTTCCTACAGTTGGAGTTTTGAAAATACAACGTGATTAATCCAGGCACTCATCTGCTCGGGGAAGTGAGATTATCGTCACACTAGCTGAGAAGGTACGCCACAATCTGTTTATTATCGAAATACACGAGCGGTAAAAACTTATCACGACTATCATATAAAGCGGTAATCTAACGGCTTGATAGTGGTCAGATAGACTGTTCCGTAATATCGTGTCTAGACAATGTTTGGCTACAACAAAATTGTCAAGAGTGAATGAGGTTATAGGTCAACGAGCATTCGATATGACCTTTTTTGAAAACTTTTCTTTCTAAAATGATTTATCAAGCTCAGGCTATTCTTGTTTTAGGAAAAACTCACTGGATTGGTTTGGCTGCTCTGGACATCGGATCAGTCAGTTACCAAAACTCCCCAAGTTGTGGTGGGCTTCATCATTTATGACGAAGTCATCGATAACTGCAACAGTCTAGCAATAAACATGTTTTGCATCATACTCCACTAACATTTTTTAACTCCCAACCGATAATTAAATTGACACCCGAAGTTGAAAACTAACTGAGAAACCACAATCTTGATGCTGAAATCGAATGAAAACCCTGTGAAACGCTACAGAAATCGGTTTAAATCCCTATCAGGCTTTAGCTGTTAGCTTTCCATGGGTAAAAAGTGAAACTTAACTATATGTCTCGGCACACAAATACAGAAAACCCGTAGCGTCAATATCATAGACAGTAAATCGAACCCCTTAATAAGAATGTAAAGATAACATGGATATACAGTGTAGAACGACATTGTCATCTGAAACCTCCTCTAAGTCGGTCACATCGGATATCAAGAACTGAGGGACTGGAAGACATATTTTGGTGTTGATCGACAGATTGAGATGCATACAAGCTAAATTGACAGGTCATCTCCTGGAGTACCTGGAGATGATCTGATATGGATTTTTGACTGAGGGTTTTTAGGTAAGGGTGTCTTTAGCTAAGCCAATAAGTGAGATAACCCCGTGAGTCCAACTTTCAGATAAAGTTTTCATGTAGTGTCGTGAAAGCGATTGATGAGTCATAGGTCTTGAAAAATAACACTTCCAATACTTATATGGGCAGATTGAGTGATTCTTAAAATACCTTAAATGTGTGCGCACAAATGTCCATAATCTTAGTAATAAAATAACCAAACCCAGTTTCGTGGCGGATGAATTAAGTCCTGATATAATGAATTCACAATATTGCGCGACCGCCCTCTTCCAAAGAGTACTGCATTAGACAACGGATAGAACAAGCAGGCTCGGCGGGACACTCGAAAGAGAAATCATGGTACACCCGATCATTTCGTCACCTTTTCTCCTCGTTATTGTTACATTTCGTCAATACACCGTTATACACCCATCATGGGTCAACAGTTGACGCTTCATTTTACGACTACACCACTCCATGTAGTTGTTAGTGAAGTATTCAAGAGACACCTCATGCCAATTAGGAGTCATAGATCGCTTGTGTTTACTGAATAGTCATCTCATGGAACAAAGCATGTGTTAATATTTCAAATTTTTTATTGAGGGAGATTGTTTTGTACAAACGAAAAGTGGCATACCCAAATAATATAGTATTGTTCTATCGTCCTATTCGATGCATCTATAACGATGAGTCCGCCATAATATGGTAGTTCATAATAATAACAATTTATTCTCAAATAACAGTTTGTTACATGAGGCATGCCAGTTTACAGACAGGATCAAATTGTTACAAATGATACAATTTCCAACTGTAATAAATTACTCAGCTGGGTCGATAATTTATAAGATATGAATGTAGAATGGTTTTAGTCAATATCACAGTTGGCGCACTTCATGAAAGTTGCGTTGCGACGTGCAACTCACGGTCGATAATAGATTCATGTGCATTTGAGGGCTTCTAGAAATCGCAATCTTATATCCCTTTGGAATATTTGAGGCTTTAAGGATGGTGCAGGACGAGGTCACTCGTTCCGTATCTCAAGGTGGCTGAAAAACGGTGTAAGAAAAAAAGAAAACAAAAAAGGACGAGAAGCAGAGCAAACAATGTTCATGAAGAAATAGTTAACGTATGACTACTCGGTCTGATTCTCTTTTATTAAAGTATTTAGTAAGCAGGAACATCCTTATAAGTTAAATGAAATAAGTGTAGACAAGGTATGAGTGGATAATCAACTGAAAAATGGAGGTGGTTCAGAAAGGAACTGAGAGTATGGAAAATATGTATAGTTATAAAACATAGTGCTAAAAACAGTGCTATGATACACAAATGGCTGTCTCCCTTTTTTGTCGACGCTATTGGAGCCTTTTTTAGATTTTATAAGGTCTTGAGTAGGCTTCGTTTTTTTAGCGAATTGTCTAGTTTGCCTGTAATAGGATTACTGGGTAGGAAGTGAAACCGATTCAACGTTCTAAACACGATTTAATGAAGTATTTTGCATGCCAACTCAGCATCAATACCACTAGTCCGTGACATTCCACTAGATTATAAGGAGCCGTAATTTAACTAAATGTTCTGCCCTACAGACATGGGTGGATTGAACTTATCTCCCCACCATCATGTTTTCTGGTCAGTAACGCCAACCTCCCTCCTTTTGTGATGTTAGGCTCCCTTACGTTTGTGGTAAGTATGCATACTGCTTTAATCAAAGCCCATGGTTGGAATACACTGTCTCTACTAGTTCCATGTTACAAGCAAGTCAGATAGTTAAAGCGTTTGTATTATGGGCTAGACGTCCATTTAGTATATCACACTGCTATGAAGATAACTAATGGTGAAAGATAAAGAAACAGGCTAGAATATATGTGGTTTAAATATAGTAGAACTAATAGCAAATCAAATCATATGAAAGAGTATAAAATTGTAGAATTTTTAGGGTAAGGAAAATAAAACACTGAGCAACTCACAAGATTTTATGATCAACTTTGAGCTTCGTATGGTCGGCCTTAATAGATCAGCACCCATAAGATTGCTGAGTTATCTGTCTACTTGCAATAGAAAAAAAGACATGACACTTAGGAAGAAAAATGTATATTTAACCAGTAGAGGGATTCGGGAACTGAAAGTGAGGGTTAAGAGAATTAGGCCTTGATTAATGGACAATGAATAATAGGAAACGGCAAACCATGTTTCCTGTAATTTAGTTGTATTCATATTATCAATAGTCGGGCTCGTTATATTCTTGTTCAGTTTAGAAATTAGGCGGTCCATAATAAAGTGCTTCATTGGTGGACGGGAGTTCAAAGAAAAATTGAAGCTCTTTAGAGTCTAGAAACAGGGTTATTAGCCTTTTGAATCTAGTAAATGTGTCACAGTTACGGATAGTCAATGGCAACCTGTTCCACAATAAATTATACCGTACTGTGAAAAACGTACAACGCACTTGTTTTTGGTGTTTTACGGTAAGTAGCGTATATGCGTTGTTTCTTAGTTTATAGGCTGGGTCGTGAATCATAGTTGGGCAGGAGGTTAGAAATGAGAGTCCACATATCACTTTGTAGAGAAATATTAAATTATTCTTTGCCTACGGTGCCATAAATGTTTTAAAGAGAGGTGCTCACATTTATCTGTGTAGTCGGCATTCGAGTTACTTCCTAGCAGTTGGCGTGTGAAGCGTTTTACAACGTCTTCTACTCTTATATTGTCTGTGATATTCATATTAGAGAAGATAAAAGGGCAGTATTCCAAGGAAGGTCGTATACATATTTTATAGAGAGTAAGCTTAGCCTCTGTTGTGAAGAAATTTCTCATTATGAAACCAATTTGCCGTCTACATTTAGAAATAATAGATGAGGCATGTTCTTCAAAGTTTAGACTACTCGTGTTATTAGTACCTAGATCGTGTACTGAGTTGAGTGTCTGGACTCTACTTTTATTTAAATCAAGTTGTAGTTTATAGGGATGCTTTTCAAACTGCATGATCCCGCACTTGTTGAGGTTAAATGGTAGTTGCCGTTTTTCACTCCAGATAGTTAAGTTATTGAGGTCATTTTTGATCGGGGGTACACTTTCGTTTAGGGTCTCAGGCTCATAACTGTATACTATCTTGAGATCATCAGCATATAAGTATGGTTTCCCAAATGTTATGGTGTTACATATGTCGTTTATATACATGAGAAACAAGAGTGGGCCTAATACGCTTCCCTGAATGACTCCACTACTTATTGGTCAAGGTGATGAGAGACAGTCATTGTACTTTACCATCTATTTACGTTCAGTTAGGAACGAAGCGAACCATGAGTACAGTGAGTCGTTTATTCCCTAAGGATTTTAGTTTGACGAGATGCCTTTTATGTGGGACCTTATTAAAAGCTTTTTTAAAGTCTAAGAATAGGACTGATACAAGGAGTCCGTTGTCTCTTTTCAGAGTTATATCATTCAGGTAGTCTACTAGGCATGTATCGCATGATCTTGACCTAAGAAATCCATGCTGGGAGGTCGAGATGAGATTATCAGTAAGTAGATGTTGGACTACAGCCGCCTTAACTACTTTTTCCAACACTCTAGATACCACTGAAGTTATGTTTATGGGTCAGTAATTGTCAACATTTGCTTCAGATCCTGTTTTAATTTTGGGAATGATATGTGTAGTTTTCCAGGCAGTAGGGTAACACGCTGTAGAGAGCGATATCGCAAATAGTTTGAGAGGCAAAACACACATATCATCACCTCCACGTTTTAGCATGCTAGCTGGAATACCATCTGGTACATCAGTGTTTGAGTGCTTCAATGTACTAATTGCCTTGGAGATATTTTGTACATTAAAGTCGGATGGCATGGCTCTACCATGCAGGCGTGGTCCCTACTGAATGTTATATCTTTTATTCATATTAAATATATCGTCTTATCTCTAACCTTAGCTTGTTTTCCATCGTGTATTGGTAATTGTTACAATGCAATGAGTTGGTGTAATCAATGATGTAATGTCTACGCAAGATCTTATATATTGGGAAGTTATATCATGATAAATCTACAATTTTGGGATTAGGTCTATTATTAGAGAAGTACTAATATCATAGTAGATCACAATTCTACATATTAACCAATACCTCCGACACGATTTCCAACCGTTTAGTCGACTCATACTACCAGATTCATTTGGAAAGAGACAAGCTTATGATACTTTTCGACATTCCATACATGTTTAGTACTTTATTAGCTAACATTCATGACAAGGTTCACTGAAATTCGCAAATGGACTTAAACATCCTTAATCTGTATAATTATGGTCTGCTATGATATTAGTACTGCTCTAATAATAGACCTAATCCCAAAATTGTAGATTTGTTATCATGTAACTGCCTAATCTATAAGATCTCACGTGCAAATCACATCATCTTCTACACCAACTCACTGCACCGTAACAATTACCAACACATGATGGAGATGAATTTCACGCTAGAGATGGAACAATATATTTCATATGAATAAAATATATAAGGTGAGATTGAGCAGGGACCACGCCTGCGTGGCCGAGCCATGCCATCCGATCAACTCCAATTTATTCAGATTATTATCCCCGTCTTCTCCATTCTTCTGTATTTCTCCGCGTTAAATGTTGAATGCCTATTTTTCAATATTGCCTGGTGGTAGGGCCCAACGCCACTATAAATCCGTTTAAATATCAACATCAACTTCATCGAAATCCCAGATCAGATGAACGATGCAAATAAATTTCTGTATTGTGTTACTCAGAAATGTTTGAAAGAATGAAACTTTTGTAACGCAGTTGCATTTGATATAAAATATATAGATGCTCAAAAAAATATCAAGTCTAAGCTTCTAAAAGCCAACAGTATGACACGCGTAACACGTGTTTAGATCAGACTAATATTGGTCACCCTGATATTGATTCACATAAGACATTCAAATCCAATACGTCTGCAAACATAATTGTCTGGCCTTTTCAAATACGGTCATTCAAAAACAGATGGAATGTTGATATTCTTCCAGATGGAACTCCAAGTCAACAAAAGGGAAGGAAAACCAGTTCAAGACTACTGACATCAAGGTCTCAAACGCCCTCTTATCCTAAGGGCCATAAAATAAAGTTTAATACATAGACTTTATAGTCTTCTTCGTCCACCTCTCAAGATCGCCACTATGATTATATTAGATGTTAAAATCAAAAACAATCAAAATACATTTATGCGGTTCCGTTGGCTTCTCTGCCAGTAACGGTAAACATATTACTAATGGTGACAAAATTACTGAATTCGCCTCGCCCTATAACTCAGTTCTTATTTTAACCAATCCCGCGAGTACTCATAAAACAACCATTTATCATCTACTCCATAAATTGCTCCTTCGTCTTTTATTTAATTCCAGCTCTCTCTAATAGAATCAGTTATTCTAAAACTACGTTTTCTCTCAGTTTGATAGATTCCATGGAACGGGGGGCGGTTCAGTTATCTATCTCTGTCCGAAAATTCAAACATATAAATTTGAGGATGACTGTTTTCACGCAATACATCATTCCACTCGGGTTAGCAAAATTTTGGATAGCAAAATTATCTATTGGTGGAATACATATGCAGACCATCTGATGCGATTTCCAGCTTCAATAAACTGTTATCAGACATTCTTTTCGTCGTTTCCCATGAACCACACATGCTCAAAATCATCAGAAAAGATTTCGACCTGCAAAACATTACGTAGAATTCGTCTTCGGTGACGGTACTAGAGTAGTATGTTTGATGAACGAAAATGTGAGCACACTAAAAATCTGAAGCTTGCCATGGGAATCATACTTCACCACAAACAACACGTACACTACGCTTTTTGACCTACACCTCCGCTTGGCACATTGCATTAACTGCTCTGCTCTAAAAGTCAACCATGTCACTTATAATGCTAATAGGAACCAAAATGTTTTTAAAACTTTCAGGAACAATCTGAGAGTCTCAGGGCGCTATTAAAACAGGCACTATGACGTGTATACGCTTAAGAGTGTACTTAACACAACTAAAAAAAATAGTCCATCTCGACGCAAGCATCATTTTCTCACTATGGAGAGTGAAGCTTCAGGCAGGAAAAACACCGACTTATCAATACTTCGGTTTTTCAAACTTCGCTTGAAATCAAATTCTCTTGATAAAACTAAATTCTTCATAATTAATAACAGCATTGTAGACGACACTGAAAAGGTGTAAATAATTCAACTACCATCTTCCCCGATATGACGGTATAAAACCTCCATCGGTACGTTTTCAATGTTAAGGCCTGAGAATCTATCCAAGCGGTTGATAACTGCTTTGAAAAAATCCCGTGATGATGAACCCGAAGGATTCCTGACGTCTTTGACTGACTGCTGTAGAATTTAACTGCATTTTTTCTCGACCACCATTTCCTTGTCTCAATTTCAACTCTACAAGGCGCACCAACTTTCATATTGAACATTAGGGTTTTATTGAAATTAACCTTCTAGACTTCGAAAATATATCCCTTGCTCAAATAAGTTATATGGCCTACAACATGTCAGCCCAATTAAGTAACTTATTAATGTAAAGCACATAGTATTTGTAACAATTGGATCTAGCCTGCAAACTGGCATACTTTATACAACATATTGTTATACGAGTATAAATATATTATTATGATCACTCGTGAAGTGCGATGAAAAATAATTTGCATTATTTCTTTTGAAACTGTTAAACAAATCCACAGATAATGAGGCCTATCTATCTGTATGGAAAACGTCGCAGATCACTCCTAAATTCTAACAAGATCAGGTAGAAATGTTGCTAAATATAGGCCCATTGAGGCCACATTTATGAATCCAAGAAATATGGAAAAATCCTCCGAAAACAACCACTACCATTCTTACATTCTGCAAGTCCATCATTTTTGTTTGACATAAACTTATTCCGAAAATTTTCTCATCTGTCATACGGGATCCTTTTATAGTTTTGCCAGAATTTTTCAACAGAACGTAAACAAATGTACTTCACAAGATGACTTGACTGAACTTAAATTCATTTTACAGAGACAAAGAAACTCTTTGGCTTTGATAAAAAAGTGTGAGGAGGTAAACACGTAAGATTGAACCCAACTATTCTATGGGTATCCCAAAAACAGTGAACAGATCCCACCCGCTGATGTCAAGTAACTTGCCATCAACACATCTAACTTGCAAAACTGGTGGTAGGACTAAGTGAAACAACTCTTTTTACACAAAGAATGATAAAAACTATCAGATTACCGATCACTCCACTCTCCTCCTAAAGTCTAAGAACATTAATAAGCATGGTAACAATAAGTTTCTAATCACAAGCCCTGTCTACATTCCTCAAGGTCACAATTGTGATTACTTTCTGAAAGAGAACTTTCCACATCCTTTGGTATCAACTCACCAAATAAAAAGGGCTCCCACGCATGATAACGTATAGTAACTACCTCCAGTTACATGCCAAAGATCTTTCTCACGCTCACACTAACGTAAACAGCTATTACAGAGTCTGTGAGATTATCTATCAATGACAGTACGGTTCACAGTCAACATGTACCGGGTGTTTTGGAATATGGCCCCCCACTGGCACATCTGTTGAAGTGTACAGCCCAAGTCATTTCAAACCATATGCGGAACTTGCTTCCCTCGTACGGTTTTGATCGGAAGGTACTCCCACCCTTCCCTCTTGGTTAAACTCTCCAAGTAACTTAAGTAGTTCATTTGATATATCTTGTAACTCCAGCTATCAAAATAATGAGTTATCGAGGAACAACTGATATCTCAATTTAAACGCATATCACAACATCAAAGGCTATGAAAACTCTCACCCAATTTGAGTTAGTGGGCCATTTGTTTAATATGTGTCTTACCAGCATTATGTCGATCTGTAATAAAGGGACGCGATGGCGTTTGAAGCGGACGGTGCTGGGTTCGAATCCCAGAGTGAACATCAACTCTGAGATGCAGGTGCATCCAGCTGACGAGTCCCAAATAGAACGAAACGCGCGTCCTGGATTCCACTGCTAGCCACTACCCATCTTTGCTTATAATGCTTGTAAATTAAGGCAATATCGAGGCAATACGCACAGTATGCACATATGCCAATATGAGAGACTGATCAATTGCAGTCCTAAACATCAATGGGAAGATTCATGTAAAACAATATCAAGTGAATTTAACCCTTTTATTTTACAGTAGAGAGCTTCAAATATTCCTCGAACTTTCGCCAACCAAATGATAGAACACATGGTTCATCCCCTCATATTTTTCACGGATTATTAGTCATGCCCTTATGCTCCTACACCTCACTTTCAGATTCTGAATATTTCTAATGAATAAAATTGTGTTATTCTTCCTAAGTGTCGTGTCCTTTTTCTTATTACAAGGAGACAGATAACTCAATAATCTCATGGATGCTCATCAACTTTGGCTGATCATAAGAAGCTCATATTGTCCTAAATTCTTGTGAGCGTATTCTAAAAAGGAGCTTAGATCAAAGTATTATTCATACTTACCACAAACGTAAGAGAACCTAACATCACAAAAGGAGTGAGGGTGGAGTTGTTGACCAGCGAACATGATGGTAATGAGATAACTTCGATCCACCTATGTCCGTATGGCAGAATAATAATAATATTTTATACATGAGCATGTGCACGCCATTTTTACAGGCATGATCTACAAATTACAACATTTGTTGGCCCACGGTATGCTTACCCACCTATTCAATTCATAGTTGTTATAAAGCAGACTCGTAGAGAGCCTTCTGTGAACTATGACCTTGAGGAGAAGCGTATGTCAAGTTTGTTCCAGACGTCAGAAGTTCCATAGCTGTGCCCTCAGAGCGAGATTTTGACGAAAGAAAAAAGGGAACCAAATAAGCGGCAAGACACTTGAATATGAACGCCAAACATTGCTTAACAATTTGTAGTAGAACAGAAAGAGGTATAATAAATTAGATTAAATTCATATTATCTCTTGTTAGAGTGAAATGAAGTCAGAGGCTCCATATAAGAGAATGCAGTAATAAAGAATAATGAGTTGTGATGTTCAACAAGTTGGAGTAAGCTCACATGACGGAAGGGAAGTCAAGGTTGGTACGAGGAAAGCTGTTTATTAGTGGGGAGTGTGCATATGGAGGTTGAAGTGTTAAGAGTACTAATAACAATATCTTTTATTGTCTACATTTTTCCTTCTTATTGTCCATCGGATGCCAGCCAAACAATTCTAGTGTAAAAGTCCGAGTTAGAATGTTATAGGTTGTCTTAGTAGAATAGTTAATCCAGCATAAATTTGGAAAAATGAGTTTGAGTGGTGAGCGTAGGAAGACAATCTATATCACAGATTGATTGACTTATTCTCAATCATGGAGAGCCTGATACATACAAAATGTTCTGTCTCACAAACACGGTGGATTGAAGTCATTGCCCTCACCATCAATGCTTGCTGGTGAAGATGCCACAGGTATTCAGAGTTTGACAACGCTCTAACAAGTAACACGTTCTAATATGGATCGTAACCACCAAGTAAAATCAAAAGACAGAAGCTAAGAGATCGAAGATATATTTGATAGACTATCAATATATCGAGGATCGTCTGATTTAATCTGGCTAGCGACTGCAGGTGATGTTGAGCACGGCGTTCCGACTCGTGATCTGGTGCGGATGCATGACCGAGCGCCTTCAGCTAGATGAGTCCATTAAAACTGTGGTCAGCATCCAGTGTCGAAAACTTACAGAGCTATTTATTTTGGGGACTAATTCACCGATACAGATCAATCTCCCTCTTAGTGGGGTAGTGATGACCCTGAGACGTGGCCAGCCAGAAGTTTAAACCCAACGAGTTTGTCGTTGGCACACGCTCTCCTGATAGCTTGCTAGGTTTAGCAGCGTCTGGTCGTCTTTCCTTACTATGAGGGACCATGAGGTACAACATAGTAAAAAAAGAAAAATTACAATGAAGATTTCCGTTTCGCGTAAACTTCATCGTTTCTTTTATCGTCTTTTCCAGACGTTCTGGAAAAGAAAAAAATGTAAGTGTATGTCGAAATAACTCCTACGCGCGTAAAGACACAAAGCGGGCGAAAAAATTGGAAATAAACTCACGCACACGTCATAGCGTAAAAAAGGATTTTTGTAATATGGTATTTTGTTTTGTTTATCTCAAATAAAAATATAAATATATAGGCATATTATATATATTAAGCACATTAAATTGGTTATTTTATTACATATAGTACGAAGAAAAATCGAGATGGTATAAAATTTCAGCTAATATCTTACGTGCAATAATCGTTCAATTTTTCTGGAAATCTTACTCTTCTTCCAAAACGCGCTTTCTTATGTATGTTTTCCGATGTTGCCGAAGTATCATCATGTGTGTTGGTTGTCGGTTGAGGTATTATAAGCGTAAGAGTCGTGTCGTGCGATTATACTTAAGGAAAATCAACGTGAATAGGATTTCCTTCTAAATACACCGTTTCGAGGCGGTCGATGCTGATGCTATCATTGGTTCCGTTCTTATCGACCATGAAATACTGGAGTTCGCGTTGAAAAACTTTGAAAGGTTCTTCGTATGCTGATTCGAGAGGTCGTCAATGTGAGTCTCGACGAACGCAAACGTGTGTACAATATCGCGAATCAGGTTGAACGAAAACATCAGTTGATTGCGATCGAGTGGAAACAGGTTTAACTGAACGCATTTTGTTTGTATGCCTGTTCGTGTATGAGGTTAGATCCACGTTCATCGAAGAGGATGAAGGATCCACGAATTCTCCTGGAAGTCAAAGGGTCGTACCATAAACGAGTTGAGATGCAGTGTATCCAATGTCAGGTTTCGCTGCATTGCGAATACCTAGTAAGTCTAGTGAAAGAGCGTCAGACGTTGCGTCGATAATATTTCGGCACGATTGGGCGATCCCTAGCTGTAGATGTGTCACACAGTAAGGTTTCTTTAATTGTTTCCACCTGTTTAATTTGCAGTTTAAGTGTTGTTGACGGTATCTCGTACTGAAGATCGGTGTCTTCTTTTTAAAGCTGGGCGAGTTTCAGAAGGTCGATTCCTTGGAAACTGTTCAAGGTAGTTATTCGAGACAAGGCGTCTGCGACCACGTTGTTCGCCTCAGAAACGTGTTGAATGTTTGAAGTAAACTGCGAAATGTAGTCCACTTGTCGGTGCTCACGTGGTGAGTACTTGTACGAAGAATAGCTCAAAGAGAATGTAAGAGGTTTATGATCAGTAAAAAGGGTGAATTCACGGCCTTCGACATAGTGTTGAAAATGCCGTACAGCACAATACATAGCTAGGAGTTCCCTACCGAATGTGCTGTACCTCGATTCCATGTCTAGCAACCGACTAAGAAAAATGCCAGAGGTTGCCAGGGTGGTTAACCCATTGTTGTAAGACTGCTCCGATTGCTGAGTCGGATGCGTCTACTGCGATACTAATGGGTGCTTCAGTGTCCTGATGAACAAGCATGGTCGCTTGAGTGATCAGTTCCTTAACCGTGGAGAATGCTTTCCGCGCGGTGTCATCCAGATTGATGGATTTCGCATTCCACAAAGTTGGTCGGTAAGAGGTTTCATAAGTAACGCGCATTTGGGTATGAATCGTCTATAGAAACTTACCAGACCGTTAAACGTGCGCAATTGCTTGATGGTGGTCGGTTGTGGTAATCCAGAATGGCCACCGTTTTGGTTCTAAGGGGTCGGATGACTTGCGCATCGATTATGTGTCCTAGGAAGTCTAAGGAGTCAGTTCCGATTTGGCATTTCTGAAAGTTAACAGTAATGTTATGTTTTTATAGTTGGTCAAAAATAAGATCCGGATGCCGGAGATGCGATTCTCTATCCGGACTTGCTATTAGGCAGTCATTAACATACGCATGTACGAAGTCGAGACCTCAAAAACGTCGTCTATGAACTCGTGGAAAGGCTGTGCTGCGTTTCTCAGACCGAAAGGCATTCGCAGAAACTCGTAGAGTCCGTAGGGACTTGTAATAGCGGTTTTCGGAATATCGTCAGTAGCCATATTGACTCAGTTATACTCTTTAACCAAGTCGATTTTCGAAAAGACAGTTGTGCCTTTCAAGGTAGCTGTCAGATCGTGAATGTGAGGCGCCGGGTAACGATCGGGAATGGTTTTTGCATTCAATCGCTCATAGTCACCAGTTGGGCGCCAATCGTTGCTGGCGGTTTTAGGGACCATATGCAACGGAAAAGCCCATGGGCTGTTTGACGGTCTTAACAAGGATCTAGTGAATGGGTTTGCGTAAACCCACGTTAAGATAAACGTACCTTCTGCCATACGTAGCGATAGGATTTCAGTTTGCCGCCTGTAGATTTAAAACCGATTCGTGAAGTTGGTCGTTAGAATTTGCTGGGAGAAAGCTAACTTCTGCGCCAGTATCGACGAGGTAGCGAACTCTCGTTATAACATCAGTGACGTATAACAGACGGCTATGTTCGCCGGCTACGGTTGCCGTTAACGCGTGCCGGCTTGGAAGTTCCCCGAATCTTTTTCCGTGTCGATCGATTTTGAGTCGGGAAAATTGCAGGGTTTTCTGCAATTTCTGGCGGACTTTGAATACTGGTTGTGATACCAGCATCAGTCAGGGTTATCTGTCTCTCGTGGTCTAGAGGCCGATCGCCTACGTGAAGTGCTTCTTCGCGGAGTGTGTGACCGTTTACAGTCGTTACGAAGTTTAAGATAAGGCGTAAGTGTATGACATAACTGTGTTATGTCAATCTGGGTTTTCTTTGACTGAAAAAATCTCGGCTTTAGAAGATCTAGTGATTTCGAGGATGCGGTCGACAGATGCAACCAACTCGTCTACGGCGTTGTTTTGAAACGAGACCAACGCAGCTTGCACCCTGTGTTGAAGTTTTTGGATAAGAAAAGTTGTTTGAACAGGCCATCAATGATTCTTTGGCCGATAACCTCTCTCATTCTTTGCAACATATCTGTCGCAGAACCGTGTTGCAGGTCGATGTTATCAAGGAGTTGGTCGGTTAGGTGTCCGCGTTTAATAATAGATCGCTTAAGTGTTTCCTAGGGTTCAGAAACATCACTAGTAAACATACTAGGTGTTACGTACCTGTTGAATTCGCGCGGTAGTACCTTGACTAATGCGAGGAATTGTGCACGTGTGTCGTTCGCGCCGTGCTCTCAGAAGTCGGCTTCTGCGTAGCAAAACCAGGCTTCGCTGTTGTCTGGCCAGAAGGGCATTAGTTGGAATGAGGGTGAGGACACAGTCTTTAACTTAAATACCTTAAGTGTCTGTTCAGCCATGGTGAAATATCAAGTGAGAAATGTATATATCCAGAAGCACGGAAAAAATATATCACAATGTATAAAAAATTAAAATAAGGCAGTGAAATATGAAACCCCAAAAAGGAACAGACTCACAGTTTGTAATTTGGTGTACCAGATCACGTCAGGCTCACCAGTGGAGATGCCACAGGTATTCAGAGTTTGACAACGTTCTAACAAGTAACACGTTCTAATATGGATTGTAACCACCAAGTGAAATCAAAAGACAGAAGCTAGGAGATCGCAGATATATTTGATAGACTATCAATATATCGAGGATCGTCTGATTTAATCTGGCTAGCGACTGCAGGTGATGTTGAGCACGGCGTTCCGACTCGTGATCTGGTGGGGATGCATGACCGAGCGCCTTCAGCATCCAGTGTCGAAAACTTACAGAGCTATTTATTTTGGGGATTTATTTACCGCTACACTGGCCAGGAACTCCACCCTTCCGACCTTAGTGATGTTAGGCTCATATAAGCTTATTTTTGCATATATGTCATACCTCACATAATCCTCTGTTTCACATCCTGTTAGAAAACACTATTTCTATAAGCACCATTTTACAAGCTTATCAGGCAGTTACAAGTTATGGACCGTGGGTAAGTCATCGATGCAGTGCTTTAATCGACTGTAGTATAAAGTATTGTTTGCTAATCAGAGTATAAGCATTAAGAAGGGTATAATATAGGATAGTTGTTTACTAAAGCTGGCGGAAAAGTATAGAATTATTTGAGTTGTAGACAAGGTAATGGGTGTAGAAGTAATATTAATTGCTAGTCAACATAGTGCGCAGAAGAGTAAAAAGCTAATAAGCAATAAACATGAAGAAACCCACACTAACTTGGTGCTGATGTTATTTTGTGTCATCCTAACCAACTGATAGGTAACAGGCTCCATAGATGTAGGACCACTGGCAGTAGGCAGTCGATTGTACGGTTCTCTTGACTTTTTAGGGTGGTAATAAGTGTCCCTTAGCGACCGAGTTTAGCTGAACAGTATTAAGAGGTCCAGTGAGTTACCTGTCTACTTCAAGTAAAGAAATAAGGTGGAAAAAGTAACTAATACAACTGCAAAGTAGGAAAAATAAGGCAAACTGAACTTGAAGTCCATTTCGGTCTAGACATGTAGTGAGCCTATGATGTCTGAGTGAGACACAGATGCGCTCGTACGTGATAGACCAGTGCAAACGAGGGCTTGATCAAGCAGTCGTACAAACGTATGCAATTCATCTGCCATGCGTATGTCGGAAGGGAGACTGTTCCACATTATTGCATACCTGATGACGAAGAAGTTTTCCCGAGTTTTGGATCTGCATTTCCAAACTTTGACCATAGATACTTTGCTTCGAAGATCATATTCATGTGAATCTCGAGCAAGAACTATATTACATGTTGAATAAGTAAGGTTTTTGAGTAGTTTGAAGTACAGAATCAAATTAGACCTAAGTCTCCTTTTCCAAAGGGGTTCTATTCCTAAGATTTATCATCGGGAACTGTAGTCAATGACCGATTTAGTCTTAAGTATTTTGCGGGTGAAGTCTAATTGTATTCCTTCCATCCTTAGTATATCAGATAGGCAAAGTTTGGAAAATAAGAACGAGCAGTATTCAAAGATAGGTCTTACATAAACTTTATAAAGAAGGATTTTAGATTCATTTTGAAAGAAATTACGGAGAATGAAGCCAAGAAATTTCCGCATTTTAGATGCTTTGGCTGAGATGTTTTCAGAGAAATTATGACTGTGTGAGTAATGTACCCCTACGTCAGTTACTGATGCTAGTCTGGGCAGTGTGTTTTTGTTAAGTGTTAGTTTTATTTTAAGAGACGTGTCTTCTATACATAACCAACCGCATTTCTCTGTGTTGAGCTCTAACCTCCAGAGTTTTCACCTGTCGTCCAATAAATGTTAAATTAAAGGAAAAAACTAATAGGAAAATAGAATAACATCACATGAAAAAAGGTTACAACCTTCAAAAACGCGCGTTGACATAATTCTGAATAATTACAGCTCCTTATGTACCAGTGGGATGTCACGAACCAATGGTATTAATGCTAGTTTACTGTGCGATATACCTCTTTAGTTGTGTTTGTGACGCTAAAATGGTTTCACTTCATAACAAGTAACACAATTACAAGCAAATTTGACAATTTGCAAAAAGTGAAGCCTGCTCATGACTCTATAAAATCAAGAAAAACTGTGCTGAAATAGCTTCTACTTAAAGGGGCGATAACCATTTTTGTATCAGGATACTATTTTCAGTACTGTTTTAAAACTTCACATAATCCTACGTGTTACGGAAGGACTGAAGACATTTGGCTGATTAAAACCTTTTTATTGAATACTAATAATTTTACTGTGTTCGGATCTATTTGTTTTACCCAACTTCCGAACTTGTTTGTTTATATCATTATTTTCGGACATTTTGGTTTCTCTTTGGTTTGGTGTTTGGTAGTTTTGCTCCGGGAACCTACAAAATTGAGAGTTTGTTTTGTAATTGTTATAATTATAGCTGTTAGAACGACATTTGGGTCGACTATTTGTAAACTGCGAATGAACTTTGGTACTTAGTTTGGAGTTTGGCTCTATTGTTAATTTAGGTTCGTAAATTGCAAATAGATCGACATACCGTACTTAGATAACGGGAAAGAACAAGGACTTGTACGTAACATAAAGTTCTTCAATTAGTGGTTTTGTTTTCATACCTTGTATTTGTCTGGACATGTTCGGTCCAATTTTCTGTTTCTGTTGGTCAATTTTGTTTGGATTAATTCAAATTTGTTTTGGTAACTGATTCTTCGGAACAAAGGAATGTCCTCAGGCCAGCTTAGTACTTCTAGATTAACGTTAAGTAAGGCATTACTATGGAAGAAGAAGTTGGAAAAGGGACTTGAGTTAGAAAGACAGCTTAATATGTTAGATCTTCAAGAAGAGATTGATATGGCTGAATTAGAATGTGTGATCATAGAGAACGATAACCAGCTGCCTATTGACAAGTGTGAGACAAATACTAAGGTGAAAAATTATTTGGATTGCGATACTGGCTGTAACAATCATTCAAGGGAGACGTTTAACATCTCAAAAGGCGATTGAGCTCATGAGTTAAAGAACACATTGAATACTATGCTTAATAATATGGTTTTACCTAAGACTGATATAATTTATTTTGAGGTACATCCGAGTCTGTGCCATAGTTTTATTAGTCGGTTTACTAGCATTATCGAGAGTAAACTTTCCGATAAAAGCCATTTGTTGTCGTATTTGTCATACTATTGTAAAGGAAAGGCCAGGATGGTTATTGAAGCTCGCATTTCTTTGCCCAGTCATTTGGGTTATGATAGAGCTAAACAAATTTCATATGATCTATTTGTTAAGGAACACCTTGTCGCTCGCAAACTTACTACTGAGTTACATAACCACAGATCTGTTAAAGTATCAGCTGATAGCTTAACTGATTTCTCAATGAAGCTACATAATATATGTATAACATTGGAGGAAATTAGGTATATGTCTGAACTCTGAACTTTGAAGCACATGCCTCATCTATTATTTCTAAATGTAGACGGCAAATTGGTTTCATAATGAGAAATTTCTTCACAACAGAGGCTAAGCTTACTCTCTATAAAATATGTATACGACCTTCCTTGGAATACTGCCCTTTTATCTTCTCTAATATGAATATCACAGACAATATAAGAGTAGAAGACGTTCAAAAACGCTTCACACGCCAACTGCTAGGAAGTAACTCGAATGCCGACTACACAGATAAATGTGAAGCACCTCTCTTTAAAACATTTATGGCACCGTAGGCAAAGAATAATTTAATATTTCTCTACAAAGTGATATGTGGACTCTCATTTCTAACCTCCTGCCCAACTATGATTCACGACCCAGCCTATAAACTAAGAAACAACGCATATACGCTACTTACCGTAAAACACCAAAAACAAGTGCGTTGTACGTTTTTCACAGTACGGTATAATTTATTGTGGAACAGGTTGCCATTGACTATCCGTAACTGTGACACATTTACTAGATTCAAAAGGCTAATAACCCTGTTTCTAGACTCTAAAGAGCTTCAATCTTTCTTTGAACTCCCGTCCACAAATGAAGCACTTTATTATGGACCGCCTAATTTCTAAACTGAACAAGAATATAACGAGCCCGACTATTACTAATATGAATACGACTAAATTACAGGATATACGGTTTGCCGTTTCCTATTATTCATTGTCCATTACCAAGGCCTAATTCTCCTAACCCTCACTTTCAGTTCCCGAATCCCTCTACTGGTTAAATATACATTTTTCTTCCTAAGTGTCATGTCTTTTTTTCTATTGCAAGTAGACAGATAACTCAGCAATCTTATGGATGCTGATCTATTAAGGCCGACCATACGAAGCTCAAAATTGATCATAAAATCTTGTCAGTTGCTCAGTGTTTTATTTTCCTTACCCTAAAAATTCTACAATTTTATACTCTTTCATATGATTTGATTTGCTATTAGTCCTACTATATTTAAACCACATATATTCTAACCTGTTTCTTTATCTTTCACCATTAGTTATCTTTATAGCAGTGTGATATACTAAATGGACGTCTAGCCCATAATACAAACGCTTTAACTATCTGACTTGCTTGTAACATGGAACTAGTAGAGACAGTGTATTCCAACCATGGGCTTTGATTAAAGCAGTATGCATACTTACCACAAATGTAAGGAAACCTAACATCACAAAAGGAGGGAGGGTGGCGTTACTGACCAGAAAACATGATGGTGGGGAGATAAGTTCAATCCACCCATGTCTGTAGGGCAGAACATTTAATTAAATTACGGCTCCTTATAATCCAGTGGAATGTCACGAACTAGTGGTATTGATGCTGAGTTGGCATGCAAAATACTTCATTAAATCGTGTTTAGAATGTTAAATTGGTTTAACTTCCTACCCAGTAATCCTATTACAGGCAAACTAGACAATTCACTAAAAAAACGAAGCCTACTCAAGACCCTATAAAATCTAAAAAAAGGCTCCAACAGTGTCGACAAAAAAGGGAGACAGCCATTTGTGATCATAGCACTGCTTTTAGCACTATGTTTTTATAACTATACATATTTTCTCCATACTCTCAGTTCCTTTATGAACCACCTCCATTTGTCAGTTGATTATCCACTCATACCTTGTCTACACTTATTTCATTTAACTTATTAGGATGTTCCTGCTTACTAAATACTGTAATAAAAGAGAATCAGACTGAGTAGTCATACGTAAACTATTTCTTCATGAACATTGTCTGCTATGCTTCTTGTCTTTTTTTGTTTTCTTTTTTCTTACACCGTTTTTCAGCCACCTTGAGATGCGGAACGAGTGACCTCGTCCTGTACCATCCTTAAAGCCTCAAATATTCCAAAGGGATATAAGATTGCGATTTCTAGAAGCCCTCAAATGCACATGAATCTATTATCGACCGTCAGTTGCACGTCGCAACGCAACTTTCATGAAGTGCGCCAACTGTGATATTGACTAAAACCATTCTACATTCATATCTTATAAATTATCGACCCAGCTGAGTAATTTATTACAGTTGGAAATTGCATCATTTGTAACAATTTGATCCTGCCTGTAAACTGGCATGCTCATGTAACAAACTGTTATTTAAGAATAAATTGTTATAATTATTAATTAACATATTATGGCGGACTCACCGTTATAGATGCATTGAATAGGATGATAGAACAATACTATATTGTTTGGGTATGCCACTTTCGTTTGTACAAAACAATCTCCCTCCGCTTTTCGAACGGGAAGTTTAGTCCTAACGTGGTTTGCATTTCTCAAACTTTTGCTGTGTTCTTACGCAACAAAAGTACCATTTCTGATCTAAACAATCTATTCTGAGCTATAAGTTCGGTAGATTACTTTTTTTTGAGTTTCACCCAATTTAATAGTTAACTGCGGTTTTGCCTCAGCTTACTATTCGATTTATTTTCAGTTTTTCACGTAATGGCTATTTCATTTTATCTCATCCGTTTTTATACATTTTTCCCGTTTTAGTGTTGTTTTTAGTGTATTTTTAACGGTCCTCTAGCACAGTTTACGTAAATACAGTCATGAAAAATTCATGTAAAAGACCTGGATGCCGTTTCGCTGTTACATCTGGCATGCAGTGTGACAACTGCAAAGGTTGGTTTCACGAAACGTGCACAGATCTTACGGCAACGGCTTACAAAAGACTCAGCAAATCGGACCGTAAGTGGGTGTGCGTTACGTGCAACACGGACGCTGTAGTGCTGCTGAGCAATATCATTGTTCTACTGACAGGTCTGCGGAATAAATTGTCAGTAAACTTGGAAACAGATAGCCATAAAATAGGTAGGCAAACGAGGGCGCGTAACGAAAATAAGAACAGGGATGTTGACAAGTCAACCATCGATGGAACGCGCATTAGCACTAATGATGACATGTTGAAACTCAGCACCATCATTACGTCGACAATAATTGATTCCCTCACTAAAATTGGATCTCCCAGTTCAGGGTCCTCAAACGCAACAGTGGTTCCTAAAAACTCTGCAGGTGACTGTACCACGCCAACAGAGCTAATAAGGACCAGGTGTCACCGTCCAAGGTTGACATCCCAAGTGTTGTACGGACATCAACTGGTGCTTTGATCGCTCAGTCTACCCCCAAAAATGTCCGCCCGGTTATTAAAAAGCCTACGATTCAAAAACCTGCTTCGACCTCCAAACAACAACGTACTGAATCTGAACGCACTGGAAGAGCTGGGAAAACAACAACGGTCCGTGATGACTCCCTCATAATCATGAACCTCATAGACAATCCTGACCTTCCTCTCAGTTTGCAGGACAAAAATGACAGGATGCTTTGGGGTGAACTGAACAAAAAGCTCGAACTCCCTAGAATAGAGCCTTTGACGGTCACACGGCTCACTCGGGGAAAGGATTCTAAACATCAAAATCACCCGAGACTACTCCGTGTAACACTCAAGAATGCTACCGAAGTAGAGGATGTCCTGCTAGCCAGTCATCTACTGAAATCCGATGGGAACGTCAGAATACTGCCTGACATACCATATTCTGAGCGCAATCTCATCCGAAACGTCCCTAAAGATTCTCGAGAGAAGTTTTTCCGCGGAAGAAATATCATCGTGCAAGGTGTACCGGAAAACATGGACCCTCCTCAAGCAAACTCTGACATTCGGGAATGGAAATTCATCAAACAGTCCTTGAGGCTTAAAAACATACTGTCTCAGCATGTGATGAGACTAGCAAAGAAGGATGGGGATCCTAGACCCCGACTAATGAGGATAACTTTTCCATCCTCCCATATGGCGGCTGCAACTCTGGAAGCATTTCGTGTCAACAGACGTCGGTTGCCAACTGGGATCCATATGCACCCGGATAGGCCATACGACGCCAGGATCAAGCACAAAGGCAAGCTGGAACTGACCATTCCACTTGTGGACTGTCTTCAAGACAAAAAAAACGTGTAAAGGACAGGGCCTACCAATTTGACAAAACTTATATAGGTGGGTTACCTGTCCACTCACGCAAGGCTCTCACAGATAAACAGGAAGAAGCTCACGCGTTTCAAATTGAAAGCATTAACTGCTTATACATGAACGCCGCGAGTCTACCAAATAAAATGGATGAACTAAGTGAACTTAGCAACGCTAATAAAGTTCATCTGATAGGAATATCTGAAACTTGGATATCTCCTCAGTATTCGGACCAGGAGCTAGCAATACCTGGGATGTCTCTGTTTCGCAATGACAGAAAAACAGGAATTGGGGGTGGAGTAGCCCTATACATAAGATCTGGCCTGGTGGTACATCAAATCCACAACCACGAGTTTGACAATCTTGAGGAATCCCTATGGTGCTCTATGAGATTGTCCACTACTTCGAGGTGCCTAGTCGGAGTCATATATAGGAAGCCCACTGCCGACATCGAGTATGACAGTCGCATGCTGGAGGGACTATCCCGCTCTACGCGTCTCGGCTTCACTCATATCCTGATTCTAGGGGACTTCAATCTTCCTAGAGTCAACTTCGCGGAACATACGTATACTGGAGGTGAAAATTCAATCGAAGCTCGGTTCTTCAACCTCATTGAGGACTTGGGACTACACGAAAATGTGAAGTCGCACACCCGTTGAAGAAACGGTCAGACACCGTCGCGCTTAGACTGTGTTTTTACTAATGAAGAATTTCTAGTCGACAACCTCTCAATTCTGGCTCCCCTGGGGAAAGCGATCACGCCGTTATAGCCTTCAGTTTCGTCAGCAAAACAGAGCTAAGATATCCCGACAACAACAGGCGCTGGAACTTCAAACGGTTGAATACGTCAGCTCTACAGGATTATCTACAACAGGTGGATTGGGATGTTCACCCTCAACTTGATGTGGATGCTCATTGGGACTCCTTACTGCGCACGCTCTCATGTGCTACTAAGCAGTCAGTTCCTCAAACGGTCCCCAAAAGGCACAAGCAACCTACAATCATCAAAAAACGCACTCTTCGTTTGCTAAGCCGTAAAAGGCACTGTTGGGCAGAATACAAACGAACCAACAACAACGGCGAGTACAGGCAATACAAACATATAAGGAACATATGTACGAAGGCTATAAGAGAAGACAGGCTTCAGTACCAGTTAAAGCTTATGGATAAATTTATTTCCAATCCGAAAAGCTTATTCCGTTACGCAGCCTCTCTTCGTCAAGCCAAAACTGGAGTTTCTCAACTGCTAGGTCCTAACGGCCCGACAGATAATGACGGTGACGCCGCTAACCTTCTGGCTGAGCACTACTCCCGGACATTTCAGCCGACCCACATCAACTATACTGATGTCGGCTCTGTCTGCAACTGCACAGGACTTTCCGTAGTGAAACTGAGCGCTGACTTGGTGTACCGTAAACTACAACACCTAAGAACAGACACTTCTCCTGGTCCAGATATGGTCCACTCTGCTATACTGAGGGAAGCAGCTTCAATCCTGGCAACACCGCTTAGCGTGATGTTCTCACACTCGCTAAGTCGGGGCAAACTACCGGATATTTGGAAGCTGGCTCATATCACACCAATCTTCAAAGGAGGTCGACGCAGTGAACCTTCAAGTTACCGACCGGTGGCCCTTCTCTCTATACCTTCAAAGATCATGGAGTCCCTGGTATACGATGATATACATGACTATCTGCTGTCCTTAAATTTCTTCTCACCCCAACAGCATGGTTTCAGGAAGGGTTATTCCTGTATGACGAACCTGCTGACCGCGGTGGACAGATGGACAAGCATCGTTGATCGCAAGGGGAAGGTAGACATCATTTACCTTGATTTCTCTAAAGCTTTCGATAGGGTTAACCACACATGTCTTATTAACAAGCTCAAACAATTGGGAATCAAACCACCTTTAATTGACTGGCTCAGTTCATACCTCACAAATCGACATTTTAAGGTCAGGGTAAACTTCAATTTCTCACGCGCTATGGAATGTTCTAGTGGGGTCCCCCAGGGCTCAGTACTAGGACCTCTCCTCTTCCTGATTTATATAAATGATCTTCCTCAACAGGTAACGTCAGACATACTGCTCTTTGCCGATGACGTGAAACTTTGGAGAGAGATACGCAACCAAGAGGACATACAGGCACTTCAGGAGGATCTGACTCGACTTCAAAGTTGGGCAGACAACAACGGACTTACCTTTAACACTTCAAAGTGTAAAGTAGTCCATCTGCGACACGTCGCAGATTACAGTTACAACTTAGGAAACTCCTCTCTAGTAGTATCCCGAGTCGAAAAAGATTTAGGAGTTCTGGTGCCCTACGACTTAAAGTCTTACGCCAACTGTGACAAAAATGCCTTTAGAGCAAACCTTGCACTGGTAACATTGAAGCGCATTTTTGGTCAGTTTGACGGGAGAACTTTCCACATAATCTTCAATAGTTTCATTCGTCCCCATTTAGAGTACGGGAACATAGTATTCCCTCCTACACTCCAAAAGGATAAGGACACTCTGGAGCGTATCCAACGGCGAGCCACGAAATCAGTTCGGGGACTCAAATTTAAACCTTACGATGAGCGCCTCCAATCACTCGACCTTTACCCATTAGAGTATAGGCGTCTTAGAGGTGACATTCTAATGGCTTACAGTATCCTTAACACACCTGGACACCCTCTTAAACACCTACTTAAGCTTAGTCCCAACACTAACCTAAGGGGTAACACCCAAAAACTGGAGATACAACATAGTAGAACGGACTGCAGACACAATTTCTACTCCTTAAGAGTTGTCAAATGCTGGAACTCGCTGCCAGCTGAGCTAGTCCAAGCAACTTCCCAGGAGTCCTTTAAGAGGCGACTTGATCTATTCTTAAGGACTAAGGATAGTATCCTACTATGATTTACCAATTCATTTTCTTTCTCTTTTATCGTTAATATACCTAGGTTCTTGCCTGGAGGTATTGGTGATCCACTGCTACTAGACACGGAAGCCTGTTAAGCGAAAGCTTCTTCTATTCCGTCCGCAACCATTTGAACCATTTGAACCATTTTAACACATGCTTTGTTCCATGTGATGACTACTCAGTAAACGCAAGCGATCTGTGACTCCTAATTGGCATGAGGTGGCTCTGAATTCTTCACTAACAACTACATGGAGTGGTGTAGTCGTAAAATAAAGCGCCAACTGTTGACCCATGATGTGTGTATAACGGTGTATTGACGAAATGTAACAATAACGAGGAGAAAAGGTGATGAAGTGATCGGATGTACCATAATTTCTCCTCTAAGTGACTCGCCGAGCCTGCTTGTTCTATCCGTTGTCTAATGCAGTACTCTTTGGAAGAGGGCGGTCGCGCAATATTGTGAATTCATTATATCAGGACTTAATTCATCCGCCACGAAACTGGGTTTGGTTATTTTATTTCTAAGATTATGAACATTTGTGCGCACACATTAAGGTATTTTAAGAATCACTCGTTCTGCCCATATAAGTATTGGAAGTGTTATTTTTCAAGACCTATGACTCATCAAACACTTTCACGACACTACATGAAAACTTTATCTGAAAGTTGGACTCACGGGATTGTCTCATTTATTGGCTTAGCTAAAGACACCCTTACCTAAAAACCCTCAGTCAAAAATCCATATCAGATCATCTCCAGGTGCTCCAGGAGATGACCTGTCAATTTAGCTTCTATGCATCTCAATCTGCCGATCACCACCAAAATGTCTTCGAGTCCCTCAGTTCTTGATATCCGATGTGACCGACTTAGAGGAGGTTTCGGATGACAATGTCGTTCTAAACTGCATATCCATGTTAACTTTACATTCTTATTAAGGGGTTCGATT